>OY744522.1:128815163-128847663 GCA_963556195.1 Sepiola atlantica
TAAAAAACAATACCAAAGAACTAAAAATTTAGAGGCGCGTCCCTGGCGCTAAGAAACGTTAAATAAAATTAAAAGTTATTTCAAATTATTAGGTAATTAAATTAAAATATGACTCAGGATTTTAAAATTACTATAAATATCATAGAAAAATCACTGAAAACAGTCTCCCCCGATGAAATCTGCCCCATGGACCCCTAAAGGGGTTAGTTTAAAGATTCGGGAATACTCCCATCACCTTACTCTATGAATTTTACATATGAATGCACTTTTTCCCCGACCCCTCAATCTCTCCAGCCATCCCCCCTTTAACTTGTTTTTCACTCTCCCCCAACCCTGAGAAATATTTTAAGTTAAAAAAAAGAAAGAAATTTGGCCTGACCCCTAAAAAGTTCGGCCCGACCCCTAAAATTTTCCCAAACCCCTCAATCTCTCCAGCTCCCCATCCCAACTAATTTTTTACTCTCCCACAACCCTGAGAAATATTTTAAGTTAAAAAAAATGTAACAAAAAAAATTTGGCCTTACTCCTAAAAGATTTGGCCTGACCCCTAAAATTTTCCCCGACCACCTAATCTCTCCAGCCCCCCTCCCAACATTTTCTTCACTCTCCCACAACCCTGAGAAATATTTTAAGTTAAAAAAAAATTCTAATAAAAATTTGTCCTGACCCCTAAAATTTTACCCGACCCCCTAATCCTTGCAGTCCCCGCCCAACATTTTTTTCACTCTCCCACAACCCTGAGAAATATTTTAAGTTCAAAAAATAAAAACAATAAAAATTTGGCCGGACTCCTAAAATTTTTCCCGACCCCCTAATCTCTCCAGCCCCCCCCCCAACTTTTTTCACTCTCCCATAACCCTGAGAAATATTTTAAGTTAAAAAAAAAATTTGGCCCGACCCCTAAAAAATTTGGCCTAACCCGTAAAATTTTCCCCGAACCCCTAATCTCTCCAGCTCCCCCCCCCAACTTTTTTTTCACCCTCCCATAACCCTGAGAAATATTTTAAGTTAAAAAAATAAATAAAAATTTGGCCGGACCCCTAAAAAGTTTGGGCTGACCCCTAAAATTTTTCCCGACCCCCTAATCTCTCCAGCCCCACCCTCCAACATTTTTTCACTCTACCACAACCCTGAGAAATATTTTAAGTTCAAAAAAAAAAAAAAAAAATTTGCCCGACCCCTAAAATTTTCCTCGACCCCCCAATCTCTCCAGCCCCCCCCCCAACCTTTTTCTCTCCCACAACCCTGAGAAATATTTTAAGTTCAGAAAAGAAAAAAAAAAATTGGCCTGCCCCTAAAATTTTCCCCGACCCCCTAATCTCTCCAGCCCCCCCCCCCCCAACTTTTTTTTCACTCTCCCACAACCCTGAGAAATATTTTAAGTTAAAAAAATAAAAAAAATAAAATTTGGCCGGACCCCTGAAATTTTTCCTGACCCCCTAATCTCTCCAGCATCACCCCCAACATTTTTTCACTCTACCACAACCCTGAGAAATATTTTAAGTTCAAAAAAAAAAAAAAAAAAAAATTTGGCTCGACCCCTAAAAAATTTGGCCTGACCCCTAAAATTTTCCCCGAACCCTAATCTCACCCGCCAACATTTTTTTCACTCTCCCACAACCCTGAGAATATTTTAAGTTCAAGGAAAAAAAAAAAAAATTTGGCCCGAAACACCAATATTTCTTGGGACCGTTATACTTAAGAAGCACCAATATTTCTAAGGAACGTTTTACTTAAGAAGCACCAACATTCGTTTGAAAATCAAGGAGGCCTCCTGAGCACTACTGAAATAACTCTTACCAGTGGCAAGGTGCGGATGTGATTGAGCAACCCTTGTTTCACTACACACTCTTAACGTAGCCTTCCTATGATGTTATTGATTTATCCGGACAGAAGTTATGGGATGACCTGATACAACCGGACACAATTTAGGGTACATCCGGCAATGGAAAAATTGGATGTTTTCAGTGACTCAGCATTTTTATCGGATTAGTACATAAATACATTAGATAATTTCCAAATAAGTACTAATTAACATTGAAATATAACTGAAAACGACCCCCCCCCCCCGATAAAATCTGCCACATGGACCCATAAGACGTGGGTTTATAGATTCGGGAATACGGCCATCAACTTACTCTGTGAATTTTACATAAGAATACACTTTTATATTGTAGCTATATTCTCTAACATTTTTTTCTATAGGGCACACACAAACATACAGACATTCAATTTTATATGGAAGATATATTATATATATATGATATATATGAGATATATATGATATATATATATATATATCATATATATATATATATGATATATGATATATATGATATATATATATGATATATATATATATGATATATATCATATATATGATATATATCTATGATATATATATGATATATATCTATGATATATGATATATATCTATCTCTATCTATGATATATGATATATATCTCTATCTCTATCTATGATATATGATATATATCTCTATCTCTATCTATGATATATGATATATATCTCTATCTCTATCTATGATATATGATATATATCTCTATCTCTATCTATGATATATGATATATATCTCTATCTCTATCTATGATATATGATATATATCTCTATCTCTATCTATGATATATGATATATATCTCTATCTCTATCTATGATATATGATATATATCTCTATCTCTATCTATGATATATGATATATATCTCTATCTCTATCTATGATATATGATATATATCTCTATCTCTATCTATGATATATGATATATATCTATCTCTATCTCTATGATATATGATATATATCTATCTCTATCTCTATCTATGATATATGATATATATCTATCTCTATCTCTATCTATGATATATATCTATCTCTATCTCTATCTATGATATATCTCTATCTATGATATATATCTATCTATGATATATATCTATCTATGATATATATCTATCTATATCTATGATATATATCTATCTATATCTATGATATATATCTATCTATATCTATGATATATATCTATCTATATCTATGATATATATCTATCTATATCTATGATATATATCTATCTATATCTATGATATATATCTATCTATATCTATGATATATATCTATCTATATCTATGATATATATCTATGATATACATCTCTCTCTCTCTCTCTCTCTCTATCCTTAATTATTAAAGAAAAAGAAATATATTAATAAATTTAGATATTTTTAAATCTGCCTTAACAATATACTTTTCTATACGAGGAGAAATCTCATTTGCTTAAGTTTAAAATTGTGTTTTTGTTTGTCATGTTTCAGCTGGCGATGGTATCGTCGGTCTGTCACACTTAAGTTTTAATCGCTATACATGCAGATTGAATGAAGGTCTGGTATTCCTATTGTTAAGTTAAACAGAGTATATTGTTTACGGACCATTTGTTTACAAAACAGATGCCTACAAAACAAATTAATTTACTAACAAAACGTATACAAAACATATTTCCAACATGAATAAATATACGGCATAATTATATTGACACCGGTTTTCATTAGATCATTTAAGTTAATCAACGTTGAGCCTGTTAAGTACCCGATGGGTTATCATTTGGGAATATCAGACGCTATATGTATCAGGATGGTGACAAAAAAAAGAAAAAGTCCAGTCCTTAAGATACCTTTAGAAGGTACAACTTGCTAAAACCACATGTGATGACACAAGAGGACAATCGAACCCTGGGTTCTTAGGATTGTTTTTATTGGACTCATGTTTTGATTTGGCCGGGCAAACATCTCACCTTGCAAGTTTTCTATTCAACCTGGGAACACGAGTATCATTTGTTACCTCCAACAAATAAAAATATTACTTGTTTTAAAACTAGAGTTGTGATTCTACTTGGGATGAATAGAATTTTCCACTATTCTAATTTTATACTTAATCTAACATTACATGGAAAATACCGTTTTTAACAGTATTTTCATTCACACACATATAATCTGGCTTCCAGCAAAGAGACAAGGTTATTCAAACGAATATGATATTAGCGAATTTAACAAATACTGGACTGATAAATTTGGCACGATTAATAAAGATAATGAAGCATTAGATGTCTATGTATAAGTGGACCAGATCTGTTCTTGACTGTGGAATAGAAGAACGTATACCGTCAGATGTTTTTTTTGTTTTTTTTCGACTCATCCTCGATTGGTTCTATGCTGTTACCATGTACTTAATGCTTTCTTTCTGCATTATGATCTGCACCGACTAAAAACGGGCTGGCGATGACAGATCAAATTCAGATAAAGCATTATGCATTTTCTGTTCTGAATAATTTTGGATTGTTAGGCTTCTTTTGTCAAGAAACATTTTTAAACTGTCCATAAAAAGAGTTGGAGGTTTTGGAAGGAGTCGGATTCGTAAAAATGTTAGGAGTTAGAGTCAGATTTTTTTAAAATCAGTTTTCGGCTGCAATTACATTTTCTGTGGCATTTGTAAACATTGGGTAAACAAGTGCAGTGGAATTAAAGATAAATTGAGAGATGATAACCAGTTGTGTACAAGATGTAAGACAATGGAGACATGAGAACTCAGATGTGGAGAAAGTATATTTAGATGGTGAAGCTATCGAGGTTGTTCAGAAGTTTTGCTACCTTGGTGATACCATTGAAGGACAGGGACGAGTGTGACTGCCAGAGTTAAGAGTGGATAGACTAAGTCTAGGGAACTTCTGCTATTACTAACCAGCAAAGCGTCATCACTGTCTATAAAGGGAAGAGTTTATCAGGCTTGTGTGCACAGTATAATAATGCATGAGAGTGAAACGTGGCCAATGAGGATATGTCTTGTATGGAAAAAATGATACAAGAATAATACTATGGATATGTAATGTGAGTCTTAACGACAGACTTTGACTTGATGACCTCAAAAGATCAAATCTGGACAGTATAGGGAGATGTGTGCAGAACAGGAGACTTTGTTGGTTTAATCACATTGAAAGAAAGGATAAGGTATGATAAAAGCATACATAGTGTATTCATATGTTCTCTTTCTCGGGGTTTTCGTATTTTACAGATTTCGCAATTACCTGGGAAATGACTGCCACAACACCAACGAACAACAAACCTCAGGTTTTTGTTTGAAATTTTATTTCTCCAAAACTAATTGCTCGTCACAAGGATCTAGTCTACCCTACTAGTTAACTCATAGCTAGAAGGAAAAGCGTTGAATTCATTCTTTTCTTCAGGGTATTAGTGAAATTGATATAACAATTCCACTGGGATTCTAACCAGGGTGGCAGTATTGCAAGACTTTAAAATATAGAATCAGAGTCAGATATTTTGGAATTCTAGGAGTCGGTAGTTTATAACTTCCGACTTCGCAACCCTGATTCTAACACTGCTGAACCAATTTCACATCCATATACTCTTTTTCCAAATTTCCGGAAACACCCCCCCCCACCCCACTACCACCAACAACTGGTTTAACTTAAAAAGAGGAAAAACTAGGGTAGGCCTCATATCTTCCTTTTTCAGAAGAAACCAGCCCTTCCCACACTCCTTAGTCGGCAAATAAGACAGCTGAGAAAGCCATTGGAGGAATAATGAAAGGAAAGAGAATATCTATTCATGGGACATATGTAAATTACATAGTCATTGCAATGGTTGTTGTGTTGTTGCAACAGTGTTTACCCTGGTTCGATTGAACCAGCTTCTTCCCTGGCCTGGAGCACATCCCGAACCATGACGGCCCATGCACGACGGCCCTGAGCAAGGTCACTCAAGATTGCTCAACCAAGTCCTCGTTGATGGTTGTTGTTTAGATCCTCAACTGTCCACGCCATTCAGGCAGAGAGGATTACGTCGCAAATTTTCTCTCTGGGCAACAAGCTGCATGGCAAAACCATTAAAGGCGTTACTGCAACAATACAGACGGCAGAGACTTTAAATTGAGGTGTTGGCAGAGAACAGCTGTTGTAATAGTGTCGGCCAGCCGACCACACAAAATGATACGGAGGTAATCATTTTCAAAGATTTTTAACTTCTGCCGATTGACCACCCACATTTGTCATGTCAATAGTTGAAATTAATGCTCTAAAATACGTTTAATACCTAATTTTTAAAAAAAGAAAAAGCTTTTTAGTCAAATCAAATTGACAATCAAAATAAACAGGGAAGTTACAATAATTTCATAATGGCACTCACGCATACTAGCCCTCCAGGCAAAAATATAAAATGACAACAAAATGTTAAAAAAACAAAAAACTTGTTAGCAAAAAATCTAAGCTGACACCAAAAATTACGCAAAATTATCAATTATTTTTAATGTTATTAAATAAAATACAATATTATGTGTAGTCCTCGAACGTCGCCATTTTGAACTGTCTACATCCATTCTCAAACAAATTCAATAAATTCAGTTATTTTCTTTACTTGTCGCGGATGGAACAAATAATAGCATTCAAACCATCGTAAAATGGTCCCTTTCATTACTCTTATTTTTTTTTAAATTCTACGATCATTTTCCATAATTTTTGGTGTCAGCTTAGATTTTTTGCTACAAAATAAGTTCTTCATAACGTTTTGCTGTCAGTTATATCTTTGCCCGGAAGCCTATTACGCATAAAAGCCTATTACGCATAAAAGCCTATTACGCATAAATGCCTATTACGCATAAATGCCTATTACGCATAAATGCCTATTACGCATAAATGCCTATTACGCATAAATGCCTATTACGCATAAAAGCCTATTACGCATAAATGCCTATTACGCATAAATGCCTATTATGCATAAATGCCTATTATGCATAAAAGCCTATTATGCATAAATGCCTATTATGCATAAAAGCCTATTATGCATAAATGCCTATTATGCATAAAAGCTTATTATGCATAAATGCCTATTATGCATAAATGCCTATTATGCATAAATGCCTATTATGCATAAATGCCTATTATGCATAAATGCCTATTATGCATAAAAGCCTATTATGCATAAAAGCCTATTATGCATAAATGCCTATTATGCATAAAAGCCTATTATGCATAAATGCCTATTATGCATAAAAGCCTATTATGCATAAATGCCTATTATGCATAAATGCCTATTATGCATAAATGCCTATTATGCATAAATGCCTATTATGCATAAATGCCTATTATGCATAAATGCCTATTATGCATAAATGCCTTCATAATTTAATGTTAATCTCTTCTGTAAAAAATAAGTATGAGCCTATAAATTATGATACAAAAACTAAAACAGAAAATGTCTTTAATCATTTTCGAAAACTGTTGCTGAGATGGCGTTACATGTTTTAAAGGTTTCAACAAAGAGAAATATTTGTTTATTTTTAAATCGTTGACATGAGATTGTGTTTTTCAGTTGCATCTCCTCCCACAACCTCATCTCCATACCAAGTCCCTCCCACCCCTAATAACCCTCTGATTCGAAGTGTGCTCCTTCCACTTCCTCAAACCAAGTACCTCACTTTTGCTACTAATAGAAGCATGACACAAAAGGGAAAAGAAGGAAAAACGTACTAGCATATTATTAACATATATACTCAAAAACAAACCAAGAAAATAACAGGTCCCAGAAAACTGTCATTAACATACATTATGAAAATGCCTATTATATACTAAAAGTAGCGGAGATTCAGTGAAGTCATTTTAATATCATTAATAAAAAAGGTGGAAACTGAAAAACTCATTCCACTGTTATGTCTTAATTTGATTCAGTTCATGTTTATCCGTTAGACATCTGCATTGTATTGCCTTCTATAAATTACCTTTATATACACACTAAACAATGCTTCAAGCAAACTACATCTTTTTCAGTGAATAGGGGGAGAGAGAGAGCGCGTACATGCCAAGAAAAGAGAAAAAGAGACAGAGCGCGTGCTCTAGAAAAGACACAGAGTTTGCGCTAGAGAAGAGAGAGAGAAGAAAGAAGAGAGAGAGAAGAGAGAGAGAAGAGAGAGAGAAGAGAGAGAGAAGAGAGAAGAGAGAGAGAAGAGAGAAGAGAGAGAGAAGAGAGAAGAGAGAGAAGAGAGAAGAGAGAGAGAGAAGAGAGAGAGAGAGAGAAGAGAGAGAGAGAGAAGAGAGAAGAGAGAGAGGAGAGAGAGAGAAGAGAAGAGAGAAGAGAGAAGAGAGAGAGAAGAGAGAAGAGAGAAGAGAGAAGAGAGAAGAGAAGAGAGAAGAGAAGAGAGAAGAGAAGAGAGAAGAGAGAAGAGAGAAGAGAGAAGAGAAGAGAGAAGAGAGAAGAGAGAGAGAAGAGAGAAGAGAAAAGAGAACGCGCGCGCGCTATTTAAGAGAGAGAACGCGCGCGCGCTATTCAAGAGAGAGAACGCGCGCGCGCTATTCAAGAGAGAGAACGCGCGCGCGCGCTATTCAAGAGAGAGAACGCGCGCGCGCGCTATTCAAGAGAGAGAACGCGCGCGCGCGCTATTCAAGAGAGAGAACGCGCGCGCGATAGAAAAGACACAGAAGGCGCGCGCGATAGAAAAGACACAGAAGGCGCGCGCGATAGAAAAGACACAGAAGGCGCGCGCGATAGAAAAGACACAGAAGGCGCGCGCGATAGAAAAGACACAGAAGGCGCGCGCGATAGAAAAGACACAGAAGGCGCGCGCGATAGAAAAGACACAGAAGGCGCGCGCGATAGAAAAGACACAGAAGGCGCGCGCGATAGAAAAGACACAGAAGACGCGCGCGATAGAAAAGACACAGAACGCGCGCGATAGAAAAGACACAGAACGCGCGCGATAGAAAAGACACAGAACGCGCGCGATAGAAAAGACACAGAACGCGCGCGATAGAAAAGACACAGAACGCGCGCGATAGAAAAGACACAGAACGCGCGCGATAGAAAAGAGACAGAACGCGCGCGATAGAAAAGAGACAGAACGCGCGCGATAGAAAAGAGACAGAACGCACGCGATAGAAAAGAGACAGAACGCACGCGATAGAAAAGAGACAGAATGCACGCGATAGAAAAGAGACAGAACGCACGCGATAGAAAAGAGACAGAACGCACGCGATAGAAAAGAGACAGAACGCACGCGATAGGAAAGATAGAGACATAGAAAAGATAGAGACATAGAAAAGATAGAGACATAGAAAAGATAGAGACATAGAAAAGATAGAGACATAGAAAAGATAGAGACATAGAAAAGATAGAGACATAGAAAAGATAGAGACATAGAAAAGATAGAGACATAGAAAAGATAGAGACATAGAAAAGATAGAGACATAGAAAAGATAGAGACATAGAAAAGATAGAGACATAGAAAAGATAGAGACATAGAAAAGATAGAGACATAGAAAAGATAGAGACATAGAAAAGATAGAGACATAGAAAAGATAGAGACATAGAAAAGATAGAGACATAGAAAAGATAGAGACATAGAAAAGATAGAGACATAGAAAAGATAGAGACATAGAAAAGATAGAGACATAGAAAAGATAGAGACATAGAAAAGATAGAGACATAGAAAAGATAGAGACATAGAAAAGATAGAGACATAGAAAAGATAGAGACATAGAAAAGATAGAGACATAGAAAAGATAGAGACATAGAAAAGATAGAGACATAGAAAAGATAGAGACATAGAAAAGATAGAGACATAGAAAAGATAGAGACATAGAAAAGATAGAGACATAGAAAAGATAGAGACATAGAAAAGATAGCGACATAGAAAAGATAGAGACATAGAAAAGATAGAGACATAGAAAAGATAGAGACATAGAAAAGATAGAGACATAGAAAAGATAGAGACATAGAAAAGATAGAGACATAGAAAAGATAGCGACATAGAAAAGATAGAGACATAGAAAAGATAGAGACATAGAAAAGATAGAGACATAGAAAAGATAGAGACATAGAAAAGATAGAGACATAGAAAAGATAGAGACATAGAAAAGATAGAGACATAGAAAAGATAGAGACATAGAAAAGATAGAGACATAGAAAAGATAGAGACATAGAAAAGATAGAGACATAGAAAAGATAGAGACATAGAAAAGTTAGAGACATAGAAAAGATAGAGACATAGAAAAGATAGAGACATAGAAAAGATAGAGACATAGAAAAGATAGAGACATAGAAAAGATAGAGACATAGAAAAGATAGAGACATAGAAAAGATAGAGACATAGAAAAGATAGAGACATAGAAAAGATAGAGACATAGAAAAGATAGAGACATAGAAAAGATAGAGACATAGAAAAGATAGAGACATAGAAAAGATAGAGACATAGAAAAGATAGAGACATAGAAAAGATAGAGACATAGAAAAGATAGACATAGAAAAGATAGAGACATAGAAAAGATAGAGACATAGAAAAGATAGACATAGAGAAGATAGAGACATAGAAAAGATAGACATAGAGATTGAAACGAGGGAGAAAGAAACATAGTAATAATGTCATGTGTGTTGTCAGCAAAGGTATGCATTATTTCTTGACATTTCCAGTTCACATGATTTGAACCAATAAAATGAATAGATTCTCTATATTATGAAACGAGCTGTACTTTGATTACGTACACGATTAGACGTCACTTGATTACAAATCAGATAGATGATTAATTTGCTGTTTATATTCGTGCTTAAAAATGGTTGTAAAATATCTAAAAGGTTATTCTAAGGGTGGGTTGGGTAAATAGAGCAAGTCTAAGAGTTAGGATCTATGAGACAAAGTCGGGGAGAATTCATTACTTTAGGAATTGGAGTCTGAAAATTGGTAAACTATGACTGAAGAATTCCTTTTATTTACATTATTTCACCATACCTTCTCAAGTTTCAGAAACAAAACTGCTGAGATACGGTCAAAGCTAACTTTTAACTAAAAGACTACCATGAAATGGACGTACAAATTCAAGGAAATTCTTAGAAATACAAGAAATTAAAGAGAAAACCATGCAGCTCGCAAATAAAATAACACAGCCTTGTAAATAAGAGAAATGTTGTGGTTGCTATAAAATTGAACATAATTTCAGGTGGAGCAATTTTCCATTAAAGTTATATAGCAAATTACCCCCCCTCTCCCCCTCACTTTCCATCCTCCTTGTTGTGATGCAGTGATTAAGTAATGAGACACAAAATAATGTAGAAATAAACAGATGAAAACGATTTTTAGGAGAAACAATTTAAAATGATTTATTTAAAACATAATACAATGGATGATTAAACTACGATGATAATGGATTTGATTTGTGTTGCTAGACCGTGATAGGTAGTATCCATCTTGAATTTCATCCCATAATACCATGTCTGTAGCAAGGGAAGACAACCCTGCCTCAATGTCTAACCAAGGGCAGATAACCCCGATTCAATGTCTCTTGCCAAAGGCAGATAATTTTAAGGTACAAAAAAATTTATCCTTTAAACGGATATCGTTAGAAGGCAAACCATGAAAAATGGCCATAGCTATAGAAAAATATCTCCTTACGAAAAAAAATAATGTAGAAATAAACAGATGAAAAAGATTCTGAAAAGAAACAATGGATGATTAACCTATGATGATAATGGATTTGATATGTGTTGCCAGACCGTGTCAGTAGTATACATGTTGGATTTTTATCCCATAATGTAATGTCCCTTGCTAGGGCAGATAATCATCATTCAATGTTTCATGACAAGGGCAAATAATTTCAAAGTATAAAAGTTATATCCCTTTAAACATAGAAATGAGTTTAGGTACAATATGCTTTCCTACCTAACATTCCTAAAAAGTAAACTTAAAAAAAAAACAAAAAACTATTATCTAAAATAGCAATCCCCAAATATTTTTTTAAAAATAAATAGGGGGGAGGGCTCGCATACGTCCACCCAACTTTTCATTTTATTATTTATTGATCTTTTTTAAATTTAAACAAATATTTAATTTTGGTAAAATTTTAGTCTTAACCCAGTTTTATTTTCACAAAAAAACAAAAACAATGAAGTGATTTAACATTTTTTTTTTTAGACAATTACATGTAAAAAGTCTGGAAAATATTAGCAATAGAAATTAAATTCAACATAATTCAGATTTAGCATGGAGGATTAGTTTCCAATATAAATTTAACGTAGAATGATCACTCATTCACTGCCAACCTCACCAAAACATGTTTAACTCGACATTGATCTACTTTCTCAGAGATGCACTTTCTTATGGAAGCCTTTACAGTGAGACTGGCAATTTTCTCCATTCGATGTGCTGCATCCAGGATCATGTCATTTTGACATTTCATCGTCGACTACATCTCGCAGCCATACAAGAGTACAGGTCGGACATGTCTTATATGCTGCCTCTCTCGCATACAATGAAATCCCTGCATTCTGTAAAATTGTCAACAGCTGCCTGAAGACTCTCCATGCGACAGATATACATTGTCTTATAGTCATGTCAGTTCACCCACTTCAATCAATTGTGTTAACAAGGTAGATAAATTTATCGACTCTTTCGACACCAGCAATAATTTCTGTTTCCATGGCAGTAAAATTTTTGAGAAAAATGAATAAACGATAGAATTCATGAAACCTATATTATTTTTGTTACTGAAACAGAGAATTTCAATAAAACGACTTCCAGTCGACAACTTCGATTTATCAAAGAAAATTTTAAGATTTCGTTTTCTAGCATCCACATAAAAAATAAGTTTAAATTACTTAAATTTACTCAGCGTTAAAAAATATGTACTCTCTAACTTTGATGAAACGAACTAAACTATGTATTCAAGGTCTGGCATGAAGGTCTTCTCATGAAAATTAATTTGTAGGATATTACTGAACGAGTATTTAACATAATCTAATCCTTCTTAGTCAAAAGAAAGATCCAGGTTGTCCTCGACAGCCGTACATCTAAACAACATGGCATTAATGCGGGTGTGCCCCAGGTAACCTTATTATCCTCGATTTTCATAAACGACCACCCTGATGAAATTGTGTCCGAGATCGGTATATTTGCTGATGACACCACACCTGTTCTCAATGGCTGAATCCTTAGAAAATGACCTCCAACCTGTAATTGAATGGGAGACATAAATGGATAGTAACATTTAATGCTACTAAGACAAAGCTCCTTTCCTTTAATAATTATAAGAAAATTTTTCAACCACCGATTGCCATAGCTTATAGCACCCTCTGGCACAATGCGTGACCTTTTGAGAAGCTAAGTGCTCCCCATTATATTTGTAACCCTTGCGCCAGACTTGAGTTGCAAATAAAATAAATTTGCTGCACTAAAAATGTCAGCTCACTGATCGGGGTATTCGGTGTAATCTGATGTCAGCTAAAATATCAACAATGTTGCAGACGCCAGCCAGGTTCAAGAGGTCAGAAAACCTGTCATTGAGATTTGTTGAAACACTGCCTCTCCCCTCTCTATCTCTTTCTTTCCGCCATCGCTTCTCCACGACAAGCGAAAAAGAGTCGGCTTTTAAAATCTGAACGAAGAAGACACGTTTGTCGCGCTCTGAGATGTTTCTTTTCGAAATATAATAAATTATATTTTTATATAAGTATAATTGTTTATTCCATAATGTTTGATTTCCAGCATATGGCCCCGACAAAACAGTCAGCCAGCCAGTCCCAGAAGCAGACGACAGTGACTATCATCAAACGATGATTGCTCACTGGCGATTACAAGACGAGACATTGCACATACGTGCACATGTTGTCACACATCGTACCGTCGTCACATGTCGTCTTAAGATCCACTCTGCCAAACAGTCGGATCACATTGGTTCTGAGTCACCCATAATACAACACTGAGTGACTCCCAAGGCCAGGATCAGATCACATTGGTTCCGCGACCAAGATATACCCCCTCAGCCAAGCCATTGGATCACATTGATCGGATCACACCCTACCTCAGAGTCAATCATTCAAACAGCTCGGCCTAACATTCACAGGTAACATGAATTGGAACAAATATATAGAAAACACTGCCAAGGCTGCTGCAAGGAAAGTGGGCTTCCTCTACCAGCCTAGAAAACTTCTCACACCTGTCAGTATCCTATATCTCTACCAAGCCACTATTCACCCATAACCACTAGTCTCTCTCTTAGACAGGGTCGACAGAAGAACATTTTATCTAATAGGTCATACACTGTAAGGGAGATGCTCTGGACAGGGGAAATTACCGAGGTCTCAAGCTGTCGGAGCAGGTCATGAAAGTCATTGAGAGGATCATTGACAGTCTGATTAGACAGTCCGTGTCAATCGATAACTCCCAATTTGGCTTCGTCCCTGGCAGAGGTACAACAGACGCAATATTCATTGTCCGGCAGTTGCAAGAGAAATTCCTTGCAGTAAACAAACGTCTCTATATGACGTTTGTGGACCTTGAGAAGGTATTTGATCGTGTTCTCTAGAGAGTAATCTGGTGGTCACTATGGAAACTTGGTGTCAAGGAGTGGATTGTGCATTTGGTGCAGGGGATGTATGCAAATGTTCGGAGTCACATTTGTGTCGGTAAAAGCCACAGTGATGAGTTTGCTGTGGAGATTGGTGTCCATCAGTTTCACACCTGTGTTCCCTTAGAGGGTCTTTATGCCGACGACTTGGTTATCATTGCTAACTCGCAGGATGAATGCGTCGGGAGGTTCCTGACATGAAAGAAAGCTTTGGAAAGGAAAGGGTTGCAAGTGAATGCTGACAAAACAAAGATCATGTGCTGTAACAGTATTTTGTGCAGTGGGTACACAAGAAGTGTAGTGGAATCAAACGTCTGACCAAGGACCCTAACTTTAGGTGCTCTAGATGCTGGTAAACTGCTCACCCACTTGATGGTTGACCGCTGAGGGAGGTTCAGGTAGATCAGGACAAGTTGACAGTTGTTGACTCTTTCTGTTACTTGCAAGTGGCGGCTGCAACCTTGCAACCACGATGCATATGAAGACTGTTTGGAAGAAGTTCAGGAAGCTGCTACCAGTTCTCACATCACACCATCTGTTGTACAGGACCCGTGGTCAAGTGTATAGCACTTGTGTGCAGAGCGCTATGCTCTATGCCAGACCTCCAATTACGGATTTTTAACATCAAGCCAAAAGATACTTCCATCGTGCGGACAAGCGAGTTGCTGGGGAAACTTGGTCTTGCAGACCTTGATCCCATCTTGAGGGAGTAAAGACTCCACTATGACCATGTGGACAGATCCAGCAGTGCAATCAACTATGTGCATTAAACCTACAAGTCTCTGGTAGGCACGGAGTTGGCCAGTCAAAGTTGCCTTGGGGGGTGCTGACAGAGAGAGATCGCAGAGACTGGAGGCTCTTAAACGTTAACCCTCAGGATAGACAGAAGTGGAGATCTGTGGTGAGGACTGCCATGTGTGCAGCTAGTCAGATGTCTGGAGGGAGGTCCACTGGTGTGGACATTGCCCCCAATTCTGCACAATAATCAAAAGACCGATGAAGACTGTCTAACAAGCTCCAGTCACTCTCTCGTGACCACAATGTTGCATCCCCTCTGCTTGTTTTACAGGTACTTTGATGGAACGTGCTCTGATAAACTTGCTGCACTGGTACTTTCTTGATGTAAATACCCCCGACCAACCCGACAATCCCACCCTTTCACTGTAAAGGTCCCCAGATGTTGAACTGCTAGCTTTTGGAATTCCCTCCCTGCTCCATGTTTTCCTGACTCTACTAACATGCAGAAGTTTAAATGTGAAGAAATATCTCTCCAATTTAGGATGCCTCAGTAAATATGTGCCCTAAATCACAGTAGTCCCTTACATCTCAGTGACAATGTGTCTTGTTTGGGTTGAATATAAGTAAAAAAAAAAAAAAAAAAAAAAAAAAAAAAAAAAAAACGTCAGTAGGGTGCATATTTTTGAGAGTATATAGAGTTTGACTCACTTAAAAGTAACCAGAATACTAATTGACTGGGAGAATGTAAGTTATAATGGAAGCAGGTCTTGTGTACTTGTTTGGGATTATTTGCTTACACATTGGATGAGACAAACAACAACCAACAAATTTGGATTGGATACTCAGCATATGACAACAATCCTTGGTCTTTTGGCTAGGAGTGACGTGTAGTATCTGTTCTTATACTACACTTCATCTTTTCCGTCAATGAAATAAACATCTTTCTAGACTGAAGCAGTTTTAATTTTTGTCCCAATCCAGAGTGCTCCTTTCTGGAAGCTGGATTTTCCTCACATTAAAAATCTACCTTGTGTCTAACTCTGCCCTCGTGAGGAGGCAAGTAAATAGAGATACACAAATTATTGTGGCTGTGCAATCAGACTACCCTATATAAATATATTAAAAATTCAAAATAATATTAATTTCAATAATATAGAACATAGTATATAGATCATCATCATCATCATGATATTCGGTCTAATGTCTGTTTTACATGGTGGTATGTGTTTGACAAATAATAAGCACAGTACTGTGAAAACAGCTGGAATATTAAGAAAAACCGTCCAGTACCAAAACCAACCAACGCTAAGTTCAAATAAAATAGCATTTCATAAATAAGGGAACTGAAATTCCTAGAGTAGATGTACAAGAAAAAATCCTATAATTTGACCCCCCCACCTCCATACACACACACACACACAAAAAAAAAAAATCCGTGGTGGCAACAACCTCGGTTCGTTCCACAGAAAATGACCATTTGGTCATGTAGGATGGAAAGACTGAAAAGGGAGATCATTATCCAGACCTGCACGGAAAGTACTGGAAAATTGGGGAGGCTTATTGTCACCCAAATTCTAGAGAAATCGATGATAAATAGCTTTTGCAAGAATGCAAAACGATTTGCAATAGTTACTGGAAGAAGCTGAATGTACTGGAGATTTTAGGGAGACTTGTTGTCACTCAGACTCCAGGGGGTGATCACTAGTAACGATTCATATGAGAACTCCCAGTGAGTAAATAAATTGAAAGGAATATAGAACATGAAATGTAGTCCTGAAAAAACATGGCAAAAAGACTAGGAGAAACCGGAATAAGAGGGAAGATTGACACCATACAAGACACAGCAATGATGAAAAGGGCTAAAATATTAAGAAAATTCCTCAAGTACAGAAGTCAACCCACAAAACCAGGTGACACCGACCAACCATGGGTAAGTTGAAATAGAATAACATTGTGTAAACACAACTAGAAATATAGAAGAAACACTACACGAAACCAAGGGAACTGAAACTGTCAAGGTAGATAAGAAATCAGACACCCTACTCCTTCCTTAGAAGAAGGTGCAGTGGCAGGCCCTGAGGAAATCTGTGATTGAAACAGGATTGCTTTTGTGTAGCGGTTCAACATTCTTTAGTATTATTATTATTATTATTATATACATATAAGTCATACAAATTAAGTGTACCAAACGAAAAGTGGGACAATATGAAACAAAAGTCATTTGTCACGCAAATGGCACACACAAGAGAAACTTTGTAATTGACCCTCCAATCCCCACCCTCCTTTGCCAATGAATCAGCCGGGTGTTTCCTGAAAATCTCTTGAGCAGACACACAACCCTTCCCCAGTCAGACACCAGAATTTTTCAATTATGCAGACTAGAAATTTCAGCCACCCGGCTTATTTCAAATCAGCTTTCTCTCCCCCTCTTTTTTAAAGGAGACATTTTATTAAAATCAAGGATTATTTATATTTATATATATATATATATATATATATATACACACACATTTTGATAGAATATATTTTGAAAGACTTAAAAGAGATTTGAGAGAGAATGTGCATGTGTTTTTGTTTCAATCTATTCTTTGCCTAGGTCATTTAATAAGCGAACGCTCGCATCAATCAGCAGCAGTTGACTGAATCTAATATATGTTTTATGTCTCTATTTCAATATCTATCTCGCTTATATATATATATATATGAGAGAGAGCTATTCTTTTGCCTATAACAATAAAAGTAATTCAGTATATATGCAAGCACTAGCATCAATCAGCAGCAGCTGACTGAAGTATTATTATTGTTTGTAAACAAGATGACTTTTTCCTCAAGTGATTTTAATTATAAAAGTTGTACGTAAATTGGAGAAGCAATGAAAAAAGAGAATGTCATACATTAGTATGTACATAATATGCACACATACATACATAGATATGGACAACTTGGAATACTTTTAAGAGTGTTGGTACATAATATTAAGGCACTCTTGGACTTTTTTTTTATAACTAGGACAAGTTAGATAGGAGGGGGGGGGGGTCCTGTTTAATAAAACAACATACTTGCCACTGGAACTCTATTACATATGGTACTCTCTCAAATGACACCGTAACAAAAAACGTATGACATGGCAACAAAAAGCGGACCTAACTGACAAGGTTCTGTATGCCAGACGAAAACATACTCTTCAGTGTGTCGGTGTCTGGTGTTTTGAAAGGAGTTGGAGTCAAATTTTTAATTTCCGAAGTTAGAGTCAAATATTTTGGAATTGTCAGAATTTTTTTAAATCCAAGGAGTCGCAGTCGAACCTTATACCTTTCAACTCTGCAACCCTGGTACTCTCTTCTGCTTCATTATGTCCGACACATGCTCCCATTTTGTTTTTTCTTTAATAATATTTTCTATCAATACACAATTTGTTGAGGAAATGTGTGGGTTCACGTCTTTCACAGTAGCATTTGTGCATAATTTAACAAAATAGAATAGGATTTGAACTCAGTATCGCCAATTACATCGTACCTATCGGTATCCATTGTACTAATAGTGCATTTCATATTTCCTTCCCTCCCCCCAAGGTAGGGGGACCCTCCCCCCCCAAAAAAAATCGTTAGCATTTACAATCCTTTTTTTGTTTTGTATTACTAATGGATCCACTCTTATCAAGGCCAAAAGCCACTCGAAGATAAGTATTAACAAGATGGAATTGATTGTCATTTGAGAGATGCAGAACCTTATGAGAAGATTGGGAAAGAATGATGGGATGGAAGATGTTCGGATTACTAGTGGAGAATCTGTTGACATTGCATCTGAAGACAACAATGTTATAATCTGCAGGAAAGCAGTCCCATGGTAACGTATTCCACAGACAGGAAGTCCTTGCAAAGAAGCTCTGTCTGTGTAAGTTCCGCCTTGCGCTGGGCACATGGAGGAAGAAAGGAACGTTTTTTTTCTGCAATCTAACCATATTCAAATAAACTTCAATGTAGCTCGCCCACCAAGTTTCAATCATGAATGCCCAACAGTCTTTGTTGCATTGCTATTCAATTATATGTGGGACACTTTGGTGATCATATCATCAGTAAGAGGTGTGATCCTGAATGGGATTCACACTAACCGAACCATACTCCACTCCCCGGACTTTAATCTGTGGACTTATCTGAAAGATAATGTTTACCAAAATAATCCCCAGACTATTTCTTAACTAAAGAGGGCCATCACAGCCAACATCAGGGTAATGCTAAGAGAGGTATGTCCGAGTTATTAATAATTTTGCATATCATATCTAGGCATGCCTATCATTAAATGGAGATAAAACAAAGACTGTTGAACATCCATGACTAAAACTTGGTGGACAAGTCAGGCATAGACTGAAGTTTATTTGTACCATGTATGATTGGATTATAGAAAACTTTGTGAATTTTATTAATGATTCTATAGGTGGCATTTTTTTGTACTTCATAACCTCAACCCAGTCACAAATTATTATTATTTGTGTTTCCAAGAAGAATCTAGTCCCGCCCCTCCACTTAATGCTCTTGAGCCTACTAGAATTATCAACTCCCGACCCCTTCTCCACATCTAGGGGAGCTCTAACTTTCTTTTATGTCAGCTGCATTAATTTAAAACTTTCTCATTTCAGGGGAAACACTGCATTAAAATGAATGAGCGACAGACACTGACGCCAATCGAAGTTTTACAAAGTCATTTTTATAATTAAAATATCAAGTAAAGAAATTATGCTGTCAAGATTTTTTGTATATAAGACTTATTTCTCAAGAGCTGCTGCTGCTTAGTCTTGTGTTCATTTCGATTTTATTCAGCACAAGTTAAATATACATCATACGGACAATCTTACTTTATTATTAAAACTAGCTCTACCTACCTGGCGTTGCCCGGGATGCAGTGACGCCATTTTTGTTTTAAATATTTTTATTTGTTTGATTACACAAAAAAAAAAAATTAGATGTAAGGTTGACAACTCTTCACTTAAAAATACGAGTTATTGCCCTTGCTCATTTTGATTTTTCGATAATTAGCTAAATAATTTTCATAATATAGATTGTCTGGGCCGGACTAAGTATTTTTTAAATAAATAAACTGTAATGAAGTATGTTATTATATTGACAAGAACATGATACATTAATGACAAGTGAAAATTCGCTAGTACGAAACATTAATGCGTCAGCTTAAATGCTGTTCAAGTCTAACTTTTTTATAGATATAGACAATCGCGAATATTATTAAGATTGTGGGGATTTTTATCTCGGAAAGATAGGTCAATTCTTACTCGAGAGAAAATAAGAATTATACTTTAAATGCTGTAAGTTGAATTAGGAGCGACAGCTTTTGAAGAAAATAGACAGCAACCATGTACACTAAATGAACAATTTTACTTAGGCAAGTAATAAAAAAATTATATACAAACAGTAACAGGCAAAGATATAGGTGGACACACTTCAGCCTTAACAGCTGCAGGCTCTTTCCGTTGTAAAAAGAATTGGCTTTGCTTGCGACAGCCTTCTGGGGCTTCTGTCGTAATGCAATTAACAGTTAACCGACATTGACTGTTGTAGTGAAAATAGAAAAAGAGGTGGAAGCCCTAAGTGTTTGCGTTTATATAGGTTGGTTGACATGACCCTCTTAAGAGAGCAGTGATTTTGTATTACCCTTTGCCCAATCCATGCAACCCTTAAAGGGGCAAGGGGAGACAACCACAAGGACCAATTTATGAGTACCTTATAAATTGCAATCAGATGTGTCCATTCAATCTGTGCATTCAGCAATGGAAATGCTATTTCAAACTTAAGCGTGACGGAAAAGAGAAAATCACATTTTTTTAATACCCTCAAAATCGTCGAGTCAATCCACATATCAAGAACTATTATCAGAAACGATTTTCATTCAGTTTCACTGCCTGGTTTAAAATATTAAGGTGTATTGTAAAATAAAATAAAAATATAAGTGTGACAGACCAATAAAAACAAATAAAATGGCTTTTCTCGATGACGATGTTTCTAAAAACAAGAACAGATATTCTTAAGATCCGTCCACTCAAGCGTAAAGTCGTGCTTGAATTCATCTTTAAAGACAACTAGCAGGACCTTTTGCCCAGTGCTGCCCGGCAGACATAATACAATGAATTAAACAGTCAACCGAATACAAATAGGTCACATCGGATAGTTATAATGTTAAGACAAAAAGTTGGTTTTTAATTGTAGAAAATGTATGTAACCACGAAAAGGAGCACTTTGGAGTGGAACAAAAATAGAAATTGCCAGTGTATTTTTTTGTGATGTGTTATTAACAAAAAGTTTTGGTTTCAAGTATGAGCATTAAAAAAAAGAACTTATTTCGTATTTAATTAAGAATGCAAAAAAGTAATGAAATGAATGTAATTAAATTATTGGATGTGCATGAATTGAGCAAATTAAATCTGTCAGTAATTACTGTTTTGATAACGTAAATCGTATGGAAATGTCATTTTTCTCATAGGAATGTAAGGTGTTTAATATTTTGTAAAAATGAAAATCTTTATATCCTCTGATATAATAAATGCATGGAAAAGTAGAAAAGACTGAAAATGTTGCAAGTTTAAGTAATAATTTATTTTAAGAATAGTGTACGAGGATAATTCTAATCTTGCTTGCACAAATAGGTCACATTGGATAGCGTTAATGTTTAGACAAATGGTCACATTTAATTGTGGAAAATGGATGTACCCACGAAAAGGAACAGTTCAGTAAAGAAAAAAAAAGATGAAATTGCCACAGTGTAGAAAGATTTCTCCTGAACTGACCGATTATAGAAAAGGGTACTTCTGTCGGACTGTGGTATTTGTTAGTTCTGTTATTGTTGTCTTCATTGAAGGCAAACTCTTCTAGACTGTGACAATTTATATTTATGTTGTTAATCTGTAAAATATAATGAATGTTTGTGGATTTTTACCACATTAAGAAGTGGCATTGTGTCGAACTATTCCTGCGTGTGGAGCCAAGTAAACTTGATAGGACAGAATTTGAGAAAATCTGTAAACATTGCTGTGTCATTATTTTTTATTTTTTTGTTCACTGTTTTGTTTTAAAGCATGGAATATTTTTTTATTATTGAAAAGTAACGTGCTGAATATGTTTTGAAAATGAAAATTGTCCAATGATAAAAGTAACGTGTTGAATATGTTTTGAAAATGAAAATTGTCCAATGATAAAAGTAACGTGTTGAATATGTTTTGAAAATGAAAATTGTCCAATGATAAAAGTAACGTGTTGAATATGTTTTGAAAATGAAAATTGTCCAATGATAAAAGTAACGTGTTGAATATGTTTTGAAAATGAAAATTGTCCAATGATAAAAGTAACGTGTTGAATATGTTTTGAAAATGAAAATTGTCCAATGATAAAAGTAACGTGTTGAATATGTTTTGAAAATGAAAATTGTCCAATGATAAAAGTAACGTGTTGAATATGTTTTGAAAATGAAAATTGTCCAATGATAAATTCTAATCTCGTTTGTGCATAGTTGATAGTTTATGATGTGGAATATGCAAGTAATTATCATGTTTTAAGAAAATATGAAATTACTTACATACGTGAAAGAATAACGTCAGACAGATGAAAGAATAACGTGTTCGTTTATGAATGTAGCTAATATGCAATTAAGTGTGGAAAATAGGTAATCGTTACGCGTAGAATATCAATTCCGGTATTCTGTCAATGTTGTAAAGTGAGTGCTGATTGGTTTGTTTTCGTAATCTGAAACCGGTCTTTGCAAGCGTAGTTCTTTGTGAAATAATTTTACCAGTGAAATGAGTTGCGTGGCAGGACTGAAATGATAGGGGAAAATAAGTTTGCTACCTTCTCAGTCAAATACGTTTTTGGGAGAGTAAGACTTGGGGGTCTCAAAGTAGTTTTTAATGTATGATGATTGAATTTATTGTAAGTTTCTGTAAACATGCTCGAGTAAAGTTTATGAAGAAAGGGGTGAGTTTCTTAGCATAAGGTGCATTATTTTTTCTGGCTCCCCTAGGAAAAAATAGACGGGAAAAAATCAAGTCTATTTTTTATAGAAGATGAACAGATATTCTTAAGTTGCATCCATTCAATCTACAGGTTTAGCAATGAAAATGTTATTTGAAACGCAAGCACCAACAAAAATGCTATAGCAAATTTACGTGTACAGACTTACCGACAGATAAAGCCGATGCAATAATTATATCATTTAACAAATTTTTTCGCAAATTTAATTCATTTAACAGTTTATTCTAATATTAATACGCTAGTACATTCCTTTCATCCTTTTGTGCCACGTCTTCATTGATACTGGGAGAAAAAAACTGTATGAAGACGATGAAGGAGGAAGGGTGAAGAAATGAAAGTGAAAGAAGGAAGAACAAGTGGGAAGAGGTGGAAGGAGAAGGGGCAAGTGGGAAGAGGTGGAAGGAGAAGGGGCAAGTGGGAAGAGGTGGAAGGAGAAGGGGCAAGTGGGAAGAGGTGGAAGGAGAAGGGGCAAGTGGGAAGAGGTGGAAGGAGAAGGGGCAAGTGGGAAGAGGTGGAAGGAGAAGGGGCAAGTGGGAATAGATGGAAGAAGTGGGAAGCGGTGGAAGGAGGAGGAAGAAGTGGGAAGAGGTGGAAGGAGGAGGAAGAAGTGGGAAGAGGTGGAAGGAGGAGGAAGAAGTGGGAAGAGATGGAAGGAGGAGGAAGAAGTGGGAAGAGATGGAAGGAGGAGGAAAAAGTGGGAAGAGGTGGAAGGAGGAGGAGGAAGAAGTGGGAAGAGGTGGAAGGAGGAGGAGGAGGAAGAAGTGGGAAGAGGTGGAAGGAGGAGGAGGAAGAAGTGGGAAGAGGTGGAAGGAGGAGGAAGAGGTGGAAGGAGGATGAAAAAGTGGGAAGAGGTGGAAGGAGGATGAAGAAGTGGGAAGAGGTGGAAGGAGGAAGTAAGAGGAGATGAAACTGAAAAACGAGCTCAATGACTAACAATTGAAAAACAAATATTTCCCTTTGTCAAAATCTTTAAAACATGCAACGTCATCTCATTAACAATTTTCTAAATTATATTAAAAGACATTTCCATTTTTTTTTTTAAATTAATTTATAGATCACATTTATTTTGCAGAAGAGAAATTTCCATTAACATTAAATTATGAAATTATTGTAACTTTGGAAACTTTTTGAACTGTTGGGGTATTTAACATAAGCATGACTGCTGCCCCTGTTGTCATGGAACAGAAGGCAGCACTATATAGAGAATGGGTAGTAAAGACTACAGAACAGGGTTACGAAAGCCCGACTCTTAAGAATCCAGAAATTCTGACTCCAACTACTCAAAGCTTTCCAATATTCAGACTTGATTTTTCGGAGATTAAAATATCTGACTCCGACACAGACTATGAACATTCTTACAAGTTTGACTACTTCCAAAACCTCCGACTCTGCAACCTTGCTATGAGAATAAGGGAGTAGGGGGACTTGGTATGAAGAAGAGGAAGTGGAAGGCAGTAGAACGAGAAAGAAGATAAAAAGATGAAAGAACAGTGTTGGATCTCAATAAATATAGAATTAGAAAAAATTTGCAGAATTTCCATGAGTCACCACAGCTAGTTCTTTTTTAATTTAAATAATTTGATAATGTTTCAAGATTTTCCTTGTTTTTTTTTTTACGTTTACATAATTAAACATATTTACCAAAATCTCCCTCTCTCTTTTCCCCTTTTTTGTTTAGTCATCGAAGTGACAACATTCGTTTGTTCCTATTTACTTCCCTCCCCACGAGAGGCACTCTGGATTGGGACAAAAATAAAAATTGCCTCAATCTAGAAATATTTCTCCTTCACTGAACGATGACAAAAAAGATGAAGTGTATAGGTTGTCCTCTATTCTTGTTTTGTTCAGACTAATTCTGGGACACGCAGCCGTCTCCTCACCACCAAACTAGTTCTGTCATCTGGGTGCTTTCGAAACACCATGTGGTCAGTTGTTACCACATGTTCATACCCGTTATCTTTCACCATGTCTCTAAACATATCAGTAAGTCCGCCTTTTCGTATCGCCATGCATTAGGAATTCCTGACATGTGCTGAATATTTCATATATTAATTCAGTTATATTGATCCAGTTATATTGATCCAGTTATATTGATCCAGTTATATTGATCCAGTTATATTGATCCAGTTATATTGATCCAGTTATATTGATCCAGTTATATTGATCCAGTTATATTGATCCAGTTATATTGATCCAGTTATATTGATCCAGTTATATTGATCCAGTTATATTGATCCAGTTATATTGATCCAGTTATATTGATCCAGTTATATTGATCCAGTTATATTGATCCAGTTATATTGATCCAGTTATATTGATCCAGTTATATTGATCCAGTTATATTGATCCAGTTATATTGATCCAGTTATATTGATCCAGTTATATTGATCCAGTTATATTGATCCAGTTATATTGATCCAGTTATATTGATCCAGTTATATTGATCCAGTTATATTGATCCAGTTATATTGATCCAGTTATATTGATCCAGTTATATTGATCCAGTTATATTGATCCAGTTATATTGATCCAGTTATATTGATCCAGTTATATTGATCCAGTTATATTGATCCAGTTATATTGATCCAGTTATATTGATCCAGTTATATTGATCCAGTTATATTGATCCAGTTATATTGATCCAGTTATATTGATCCAGTTATATTGTTATGAGTACATTTTTTTGTTTATCGCTTTTGTTTATGTGTAAGAATAATAATTTATAAACCAAATGTTATCAAACCTTTTTTTAAATAATTTATTAAAGAAATTAGCATGGAAATCTTCTGTTGCTTGGGAGCAATTACTTCAAATATGACAGTTTAGGGCAATTTTTATCACATTTCTTATTTTCCTCATGTCTTTTTTTTTAATGTGATTTGAGAGTTTTATTTCCTAACATCAAGCATTTTGTTGCTTATAACACATAAACACATTCTTTTATTAATTAGATAGAAGAATCAGAGATGATCTAATTAAATTATGCTAAACTACATTTTATTCGCTAAACTAATGGATCTTCATTTCCTAGACAAGGAGTTGCTTCTTTCTGGACTGTGCCTAAAGATTGTTTCAGTGCCTCTAATTCACCGATTCTTACATGCCGTTGTAGCTTAGTTAACATTCTGGTAGCAACTGATATTTGCTATGTTAGATGATTAAACTAACCAATCACTTAGCGAATCCTAATATTAACCAATCATACCTTATAACCAATTATACCTAGCAAGTATATCTACACTTCACCTTAAAAGCATACTACTGCAAAAGAACATGGCCAATCATTTGTATTATTTGGACTACTACTCTCATCTTGGTTGTTATTTTCACAATGTTTTGGCCGATGTAACCTCCGACAGTCTTCACGTGCATCTTTCTGTCAAACTCGGGAATCTTTCCGTCGAATTCCAGAGTTCATCACAGAAGATGACGTCATGCCCCCCTCACTTCTCCCCTAAGGACCCCAGGCTAAACAGCGATGACTACATCCGCGTCCTGAGCAAGGTAGTAGTAAAACCCTGAATCGATCAGGTAGTTGTAGGTAGGCTGCATGTGTGGCAGCAAAACTATGCCCTGCTGTACCAGTCGGAAGACCCAAAACCTGGTTGTCATAATTTTGTCAACCACACTTCATTTGACATCTCAGCTCACCTAACTGCAAACCTTTAGACTTCTTTGCGTATGGTGCTGCGAAACGACACACCAACAAATCCAGCTGCAACACAGAGGACGAGCGAAAGGCCAGGATCAACAGAGTATTTGGTGGCCTAAGTCGGGAGACAGTGACGAAGGTCTGCGATCAGTTCCAGGCCTGCCTCAAAGCCGTGATCAAAAGCAGGTTTGTCGCGAGATCAACAGATTAAGTCACAAAGATAAACTGACACAAGTTTGATTAATAAATCTCAAAAAGAAAACTTATTTTTTCCTCGACAGTAATCTTGCAAACAAATATCTTCTACACCCTCTATTTCTTTTCTTTATTTTTTGTATCGAATGTTTTAATTTCCATTGTTTTATAAAGTGATTATGGCATTATCTTAAACTAGGCGTGTTAGAGTTGGGAGCATTTTTAGTTGAAGTTGGATTATTTTCAGCCGATTTCCCAATCTCACTTTGTCCTTTTATCGCTTAGTCATACTTCAGTTTGAAATAGAATTTTCGTCAGAATGTCTTTTTGGGGTTTTTCAGAGTCAACCTCGGAGTAATGATACTTAAGGGGTGATTTCATGCAGCTCCTAAATTGGGGCCTCACCATCCCATTTAACGGTTTGTCACGCTTAAGGTTGAAATTGTATTTTCATCGCAGATAGAACGTCCGCATCTTAACAACACCTGCTTTTTGTTTTGAAATTTTTTAGATGAGGATCTACGATTTGGATTATTCAGACTACTATTCTCATCTTGGTTGTTATATTCACAAAGTTTCAGCCAATATTAGCTCCGACCTTCTTCAGGTGCATCTTTTTAAACTTGGGAATCTTTATGTCAAACTCGGAGAACCTATATGGAATTTCGAAATGACCCATTATTTATCCTACAAGGGTAGATTGTTCTCGTTCCATCAGTCATGACCGGGTAGAAATGTTAATTATTTTTATGGTATTCTTAGTTATTATCTCAAGACCCAGAAGATGGTCACTTAGAACTGATTATTAATCAATGCTTTTAACCGTTATGCTATGGATCTAGAGATAGCCTTTTTATTTGGGGGGGGGGGGGATTCTAGGGTCTTGCTGTAATTTATAAGAAAATTTGACAGGCTTACCATATTTTTAACTTGAATATTCCTTTTCGGTCTGGGTAGGGAATGGTTCTTGGAGGATTGGTTGTTGACGAGGCCAAGTGGCTTGTTTTGGGATTGTTGCTGTAAGACAACATCGCGTCTGCTGCCAGACAATAAGGCAACTTTCTTACGGCCAGCCATTACACTTTCCTGTAAGATAAACAAAAAAAGAGTCATGAAAAAAGTGAGGAATGAAAAACTGACAGCAACAAAAAATAAACATGGTATTTTTATCTGCTAAAGTTAGAATATAGTCTCTGAGTGGCAAAAAATTGGCCAATTGAAACAAAAAAACAATTAAAAAGTGATGAAAATGACCAAAACACACACAATAAAAAAAAAATAGTTTCTGCTTATTAAGTGACTGTCGTCTGTTTTATTTGTTTTTAACAAAAATGATAGCACCTCTTAATAATGATATAAATTTTGATATCTTTAATTTTGGCCATTTTTTTATCAGCTATAAATAATTTGTAATTTGCTTCTTTAAAAAATAAATAAATAAAATCGCACATCCTCTTCGAATAAGTAATTGTATAATGCATATAAATTAATGAAGATTTCTTAAGCCAGAGTTAGAAATTTTAAAATTCATTTAACCTGAGGTAGTTCTGACTATGTTACTTATCGACAATACAATATTGGATGAAAAAGAGAGACAAACAAATTGTTCATACAACAGTTGACTATACAGAGGGAAGGTGGCTGTGATGAAGTGGAGAATGACACGGATTGATGACCTGGGTGTACCAAGTTCGAATCCAATTGGTTTCATAGCATCCCTATCACTTATAGATGTTGGCAACCTTCACGTGGTTACTACTGTAAGTACTTGATTCTAAATGAAAAAAACTGGAGAAACCAATGCCAATAACAGAATCAAACCAGTAAAAAAAGTACCTGGCTGATTTAGACAAAGTTACTTTTTATAGTAAAAATTAAAAAGTGATGAAAAAACGACGTATATTTCTTCTTTGAATTATCTTTAGAAAAAAAATCTAATAATTTTTTTTTTACAAGAAATTAAGAGAAAAGACAAAAAGGCGATTGAGGGGGGGGGGGGGTGAGTGAAACAAAAAATGAAAATAAAATGATTCTCGTGCAACGGCGGGTAGATACACGCACGCACACACACATAAGATAAAAGTCAGCTTCTCAACAACGGGTTGTTCAGAAACTGATTTAAGACAACAGACCTGTGTACATAATAAAGTAAGAGCTTGAATTACCTACTGGAAAGTTTGAATTATCTACTAGACACTATCCTCGAGTGTCTTCGGTCTCTCTGTACAGGAGTTTGTCAGGACAACCTGACATGAGGATACTTCACTCTACAAGTAAACTTTGACCAAATATTCAAAGTAATATAGTATTCGAAGTTCAAATAAGATCCCCTCGACACGGCTATACAATGGCTCATACGAGGAATGGTGCACCTTCTCATAGTGATGTTACCTCAAGTAACAGCACTTACCTGGATACTCCAGCAGACTCGATGAATTTGTGTCCTGGTTAGGGTTAGAACCAGGGAAAGATATACTATAACATAGTTAATTGCTCAATTGGGGAGAGGAAAATTAATGTTCTTTAGTTCTTTACTAACTCAACGTTTGACAGGTAAAAGAAAACTTTAATTGAATATTCGAATACCTATATATAGAGAGAGATCAAATGCTAGCCCCAGGAAGGGGCCACTTGATTTTTGAGAACTTCGACTAAAGTAAAATTAAACCAAAAAGTAAAACACTATACTGCAGTTTCATGGTTTTCCAATTTCACAGAAATGTTATTTTATCGATATTAAAATATCCAGGTAAGTCAAAATATTATTTTTATTATGTAGATAGATGTATTTCTTTAAGAAACAAAATTATGTTGCGACGAGCTTTATTGTGGCGGTCAGGAACCAAAGGCACAATACTACAAATTTTAAGGAATTACTTTTTTTTCCTTTTTTTTTTTTTTTTAATTAAAAGAAGAAAAAAAAGTTATTTACCACAATTGAAAGAATGGTCGACTGTAAACATTTTAATCAATGTTAGCACAAGTCAAGGGAAGTAACTCTAGTCAGTATACAAAAGGTAATTATCTCCCTTGTTTTGATTTATTTGCGGGTGTGTTACTATTAGCTGTTATTATACAAATCCCATTTGGGTTAAAAGTTGATATTTCAATTTGTTTAGTCTTTCTGTCATGCTTACACAAACCATTATCGAGATAAGGGCATGCTGTTGTTGTTTTTAATGTGGGAACGTTGAGTTATGAACGAAATATTGAATTAATTTACATTTCAAAAAGGGACAAAGGTGATTTCAAGTGAATAAGAATTGAATACACTAAATAAAAATTGTTGCAAAAATACAAATTTATAGGCATATCATTAAAAGGGGGGGGGGACTTCCAGGCATAATAATGTTCGGTAGCTAAAATAAATGCGATTCTAATGTTTGATTATGCAGATTTGTTTTTGCGTAAGAACGTAATATTTTAAGTTTTAATCAAAACAAATGTTTTTTTGTTTATCTTTGTGTATTGAAGAGTTTCAAATTTTACTAACTTTCTGAAAAGACTGTAAATGGCTACCATTTTCAATGTTTACAAATTAGGGTACTGACTAGACCCCCCCCCCTCGTCCCCCATGTGTCTAGACGACACCCATGAACCAAAATCTAGATAAAGGAACCCCCTTCTCTCCGATATGATGGATGACATCATCATTCTATGACGTCATTCACTGTGCACAGTTATACCTCATGATTTTAAGAATAACGTCATAAAGATTAAATAAATAAGATTAAAATAAAAAAGATAACAAAGAAATCAATTAGATCCACAGAGTTTTAGTAGTATATACAGTGGCAAGAAAAGGTAACTCGTTCAAGCTAAATCTTGATTTAGTCTTCAAAATGGCCGTCAGACTCATTCTGATCGAAAGTTGATCAAATTTTAAATTCTTGAATACAAAAAGCAAACTACTTGTTTGCTTTCACTAAAACTTGAAAAATAATAACTGGGGTTGGGTTATCTCTCTTTGTTAGATATTTTGATTTCATACTTATCTCTTTTGCAACCTTCTCCGAAATCTCTCGACTCCATATTGGATTTTTCCAATATGACTAGTTTTTATTAACCATTTCGTATGTACCAGTCAACTTGCTATAAACTTATTAAATGCTATTTATTTTTTACGAAAACATAAAATTAGAATTATATTTACTGAACTCACCAAGGATTCTGTTGTAAATAAGCACAACAATAATTTCAAATGGCTCACATTTCTTTGTAGCTTATGAATATTTTGTTGACAAAAATCATTTTTTGATCTAACATCGTAAAAAGTAAATTTGAAAATAAAAAAGATTTACATCACTATTCTACAAATTGAAAAGTTTTTTAAGTACAAGGAGACCCCCCCCCCCCGCCCAACCAAATAAAATGCCAGCGATCCATGTAAAGCCTGAAGAAAATTCACAATCCTTTCTGTAATCGAACCGTATTTGATACAAATAAATTTCAGTTTTGACCGGATTTTTCCAAGTTTCAGTCATTAATGTTCAACAGCCTTTGTTTTATCATCGTTCAATGTCAGCTATAATCAATCCTGAGCATTACCTAGTAGTGGCTGTTAAGAAGTTTGGGGCAGATGAAGTGGTGTGAAGGATGAATAGTGGTTTTAACAGGGTGGGGAAACTCCCCTACACTTCAAATAACTCGTTGGAATGGCTGTGGAGACACTTTTTTGATTGTCTCATCAGTAGGTGTGATCCTTAATGGGCTTCAAACTTCCCGGACCATACCCACACCCCCATTTTTTATCTCGAAGATGTTGTTGCAACAACATTCACCCTAGTCGGGTTGAGTTGGCTTCTTCCTTGGTCTGCACCATGATCTAAACAATGGCAGCTCACACACGGCGACCTTGAGCAAGGTCGCAAGAAATGGTTAATCAATCACAATTCCACCATTGAACACCAACCACTTGTGGACCCGAGAACTCAGCCAAGTCCTCCCCGATGATTGTCGCCCATGTCCTCAGCTGCCCACCGATACACTTCCACCATCAAGACAGAGGATTACGTTGCAAATTAATTCCCCCCTCTGGGCAACAAGCTGAATAACCAAACCATTGACGGTGTTGCTGCAACATGACGGACGACAGCAGTCAATACATTGTTGGCATGCCGGCAAAACAATGTGGCAGAGGAAGTCATCGTCAAATTGGTCATGTCTCGCAATCATAGCGGAGGATCGTTTATTGAAACAATCCCCAGACTATTCTGAAACTGAAGAGGGCCATCACAACCTAAATCAGGACAGATAGGATTGTGAATTTTATTTAACGTTTTCATGGGTGACATTTTATTTGCCGGAGGGGGGGGGGGGGCGGCACCCTTTATCATATGTTTGCACATGGTAACGCTGATAAGTAAAAGGGTAAAAACGGAAATAAAATTCATTATAAAATGGATATTTGATACAAGTCATAAGTAAATATGCGCAAGGTGTGCATAGTTGCAATGCATGTGGACGACAGGCCTGTAGTGGGAGAAATA
>OY744522.1:128857663-128998622 GCA_963556195.1 Sepiola atlantica
TGTCCCTCAAGATGGAAGAATGCCAACAACAATAATAATTAGCAGCACCCCACGGAAATTCCACGGTTGTTTTCTACATTGGAATTAATACTTTTGAAAGATCCAAATTCTATGAAATATAAGAATTTTAGATGAGGGTTTCATTTTTAATTCTGTTTTGAATAAAATTATTTTTAACGGTTATTTTAAATAAAAAATATTCCACTTAATAAAAACAAAATTTCTTGAATTTGTAGAAATGTGTTCTGGTGTTGCTTTTACCTATTTTATTCCCTATAATTAAAAAAAATTAAATTCACTTGGAAAAAAAAATCAGTTGTCTGCTTCTTGTTTACATAAACAAACAAAGCTGTATTAGCTGCGTCGAGTTTGGATGAATTAGTTCCCTTTGATTTAGTCTGTGTTACAGTCATGTTAATTAAGGATGTAATAAGCATAATTATTATAGTGTGACAATATTACCGGACAGAAAAGGGTTGATTAGAAACTGGACCCTAGTTTTTCCTAAGAAGGCTATCAGCTTATTTTGAACCAGCAAAGAAAACTAGAGTTGATATAAAAAGAAAGAAAACGGAAAATGTTTTTCCATTTCTCTGTATTTTGGGAAATAAGAAATCCCCAAATAAGAGCGATAACATTCGTTACCAGCCACCTGGTTTTTTATGTTGCAAAACAATAGGTTTTTGTTGCCGAGATAATGTGGAATTGTGACAATATTGTCAGATTACAAGAGATCAAACTGAGAATGGAGTTTGTTTTCTTAGATTATGAACAAGTAAAAGAAATTTAAACAAAATTTTTGGACATGGGGAGAAACTAGCCAACATTGATAAGGGAAGGGAAAGGCTGTTTTCTTTAACTCAAGGTTTTAGATATGAAAAGGCAAGGGTCAGAAATGGGTGACCCGCCAGGTGGTCACTGCATCACAAACCAGGGTAAAGCTGTTTTATATCCTTGGCGTTGAGTGGACATTGACATAGCCTGCATCCATGAGCTCAAAATCTTTTGTAAGAAATAAGAATTAAATTGTTTTGCTGGGACCCCATGTATCGCTGGCCTGGCATAGCTGAGTGGGGCGATGGGGTAAGTGGGGTGTCTGCTAAATGACATTTCACCATATTTTATAAATTAATTGAAATACAATTTTTTTTTCTATGAATAAGTTTTGAGTGAGGAGGAATCCCCCCTACTGAGGTAACAATGGGAGATAGAAACAGATGAAGAAGAAAAGAGGGTCAGGATAAAAAACACGATTAGACATTCCAGAATTAGAAGAGCGGATTGGAAATACCAAATATGGCAAGAAAATAATGAGAATATATATTTTTTTTATTACTGAATTAATTCTATTTAGAGAGGAGCAGAGTCATGCATGTCTAATTTTCAATATAAGGCGAAGCGTAATAAGCTTCAGAGACTCCATTTTGCTTGCCACCAGAATCCATGCCGTTAAGTGACTAACCCCCGACTTCGGGTTGATATCGCCAAATCAAGATCGGCCAGAACATGTTAAGATTTTGTCGGTCTCAAACACAGAGTTAGAAGTGTGAAATTACCCCGCCTAGTAACGGAAAAAGGTTGTTTTTTTCTTTACCAAATAATTATTCTTCTAAAGAAAAACATAACAGACAGAGTTGTTGAATTTTTTTTTTTTTTTTTCATTTTTCTGCTTGAAAGGACCCTTCGCTTCGCAGTGGTACCAAGTTGCTGACCAGCACTGGACAATTACCATCTGATCTTTTAATCATAACGTTGGAGAGCAGTGATTGCCGGACAGGACCCTTCGACATCTTCGACCTTCATCAGTGCAGCAACTTTACCCGAGCGGTGCCCGGTGACCAACCGAATTCAGGAACGGCCAAATTGGTGACGTCACTGGTTGAGGAGAGGGAGGTACATAGAGGTTCTTAATTTTAGAATATCTACCCCTAGACGGGTCATAAAACTCCAAAATGCTTGAAAGTAATCACAATGCTATGGTGAAAACTGTGATAATATAGTTTATACAACTGAACTTACAAGCTAATGCACAGATCTGCCTCAAATTAAACAATTCACTGGAGAGACATCTGCAGCTTGAAGTGCCTTTCAAGACCAATCCAAAACTTTTTACAACAAAAATGATAGATCACTGAAGTTAAGTGATGTTGAGCCTAGTCCTGTATGTAAAATATATGCCTACAATACAAATTGGGGTACTTGTAAGGAATAGGTATCCAGAGGATTTCAGTACTTATAACTCAGTCCCGAGTATTGACAGAGAATCCTGAGCCAGTCTAAGAAACGGCCAAAACAGTTTGCGATTTCAAAGTTAAAACAGAAAAAAAAGTAAAAAATCAGATGTTACTAAGCATGCAAAGTGTTGGGTTAGGGTTGAGAAAACATTTAGCCCATCAAAAAATAAAAAAATAAAATTGACCGGTAGCTTGCAAATCGTAAACTGCTTCAACCATTTCAAGGACTGACTCAGGATTCTTTGTCGATACCCGGTACTGACTGGGTAAGTACTTAAATCCTCTGGATACCCATTCCTTACAAGTACCCAAATGTAAACATGCACTAGGCAGCATGTTTAGTGGATTGCATGTTTGAGGTGCATGTAAATAAAAGACTTGACAGAGAAGAAATGAAAAATGTCTGATTTTATGTTTGATCACCCATAATTTTATTTCTCTTTGAAGGAGTTCTAAGTGTTTCCTTGAACAAGGATTCATGCTGAGAGATGAAGACCGAAAAAGTAAATAGGCCCTTTTGAGTGGATATCTGGGTGGTCCTTCTTAGTGGCTAAAAGACTAGAATCTAAGATCTCTGGTCAAAAGTACATGTATTCCAGATGGGCAGGGGAAAGGAGTTGGTATTGGCCCTCTGGGCATCACAGAGGTAGTTTTTTTTTTTTTAGGGTGGGGGGGGGGGGGGGGGGCTGGCGGTCAGTTGGATCTGTGTGCCTCTTAGAGAAAGATGGGTTCTTAGGCTCTAAATTATATTACTTATGTTTTGTTTTGGGTTAAAAATCTCTCATTTGGCAAGTCTGTTGTTCAAAAACGAAGATCATTGTAACCTCTAAAAAACATAAAACATTGTTACTTGTTTAAACGATTTCATTTGGAGGGAGAATCGTCCTGTTGCAGCACTGACTGGGACCAACTCATTGACACTGCGACCGATGTCGAGATCAAACAAATTTGGAGCAGCACAACGAGCTAACAATCACGGCCTGTGCAGTGGACGCACACAGAAACGTTCATGCAAATAGGTCTATGAACCAATCATATGCAAATAGGTCTATGAACCAATCATATGCAAATAGGTCTATGAACCAATCATATGCAAATAGGTCTATGAACCAATCATATGCAAATAGGTCTATGAACCAATCATATGCAAATAGGTCTATGAACCAATCATATGCAAATAGGTCTATGAACCAATCATATGCAAATAGGTCTATGAACCAATCATATGCAAATAGGTCTATGAACCAATCATATGCAAAGCATATGTGCAGTTTCAGTATAAATGACTAAACAATAGTCGACGGACCGTAAAACCCAACAAACAAACAACAAAATGAGGATAATGAAAGACTCAACTGACCTTCATCTCGAAAGGGGGAAGAATGACATCATCTGTGGTAGACATACAGAAACATATAGTCACGATGAAAGGTTAGCAAAAGAGAAACTATGACAACTATAATCCAGTAGCTTAAAAGCCACACTCCACACCATTTGTAAACGCCATGGCGATCCTTAGGCCCGGATGACCCAATGTAAATAGTGTGCCCATGCACAGGAAGCCCCACCACAAATTACAAAATAAATTTCATAAATACCGAGTTTTTTTTATTTGTAAAATTATTTTCATCTTGATTATTTTCTTCAGGTGTAACTTTATGTCGAACTCTTGAACCTATATGGAATTTAAAACTGAACCATACGGGTAGATTGTTTTCATTCCGTTAGTTAACACGTCTACCCGGTCATGACTATTATGCTATTCTTAGTTATTATCGGCTGCAGTAAAGATTGAACGTTAAACCTCCTGAAGACCATCATTTAGTTCGGTTTGGTTTACATCATATCAACTATCTGTTGGTGATTTAATGCTGAATTAAGTAGTAAAAGTAGTCAAATAAAATTCTATAGGTAGAGTAACTATTAATATTCCTAGAATACATTGCTCCTTGAAAACATTACTCTCAGAAAAACATTACTTCTTTGAAAAGATTACTCTTTGGCAGTGGTAATCTTCTTTGTGGTCAACGTGATTGACCCTCAACCGCCGCCTTCTAGTTTCTATTTGGGGAGAAAAATAAAAATAAAAAGGAGAAATGAGATTGTTTTTATTTTTTGAAGAATCAGATTGAATAATACGGTTGGGAATGAACTTATAGATACTAGGGCATGACGTGACCAACCGATTGATCAGATCAGGTCACTCCGACCTCGTCTAGTCAAAGTAAGGGCCGAAGTGGACGAATGCCTAGCCACCAGGATCCCGTCCTATGGCATCACGGGTCGCTACCCATGGCCAACAGGTGGCCTCATTTTCGAAGGAGTTTTCCCCTCTCTGCATGGGGTTGCAGTCGGCAAATTTGTGTCCCCGCCAACAAGGCGACCATCATTTAGAACTGATTATTAACCACCACAGGTTCATGTGGAAAATTTTAGCATGAATTTTGAAAGCTTTAAACTTAATCTAGTCTCGCTGTGTAGTATTACTACTTATGATTATATAAACGTTGTGAAAATAGCAACCAAGATGTGGATAGTAGTCTGAATAATCCAAATTATCCATTTTCATCTAAATAATTCTGAAGCATAATAGTGAGATATGGGGTATTATATGTGTTCAGTTTAGTCATTTTATCATACGATGTGATACGTCGGTTATTAAAAACTCAATTGTTTTTGTCTCAATTATAAAAAGAAAAGTCTATCAGGCACGTGTACGCAGTGTGTTGATGTATGGAAGTGAAACCTGGCCAGTGAGGATTGAGGACACGCATTTCATAGAGAGAAATGATATGAGAATTATACAATGGATGTGTAATGCAAGTCTTAGATCTGATGACCTCCGAGGATGATTAGATCTGAATAGTATCAGGAAATATGTAAGAAAAAATCCTTAGGGAAACAAACGTTGATTAACTCAGCTTTAGTATTATTATTAATAGTAATAATAATAACATTAATAATAATAATATTAATAATAATAATAATAATAATAACAACAACAGTAGCAGCTGTATAAAATGATTTCTTAGCATTTTTGGGATGAGTAATTTTCATTGTTATTTTTCATTTTCAGACCGGTTTCCTGATTTTGTTTTTTTGTCATCACGTTTCGGTTTTTTGCTTTCCAGCCTTCTTCAGGTGTCTTGTGTTAAACTAAGGAATCCTCATGGAATTTTGAATCCACCCCTTTATTAGGGTCCTGTGAGTATAGGTGTCCACATTCCATTCAACAGGTTTTTTTTTTTTAAATCTTTTCATTTAACTCTTTAAATCGTCTTGTTGCCTTTGCTTAGGATTGAACTCAGTATACGGATGTATTAACCCCATACTCTGTACATACAAGACGATTTAACAAGTTAACTGCAAGAATGTCACAAGGCCTGAAAAGTGGAATGCTATCTGTGTACACACAGGGCTCTTAATAAAAGGTTGGGTTCAAAATTCCATGAAGGTCTCCAAGTTTCATGAAAGGCACCTGAAGAAGATTAGAGGGAAAACACGACCAAAAGATTATGATGACTAAGATGAAATCAGTCTTAAAATTGTTAATAAAAAAATTCCTCATCCCCAAAATAAACACTAACTTGTGCCAGAGACAAGTGAGAAGAATACATGGCCGAGATGACTAAGATGTTGGTAAAATGTGCAGGTTAACAAGAGGTTCCGAGTTCAATCCTGATCAAAGGAAGCAAGACGATTTAACAAATAAACTGAAAAAATGTCACAAAGTCTGAAAAATGGAATACAAACTGTGCACCCAGGACCCTAATAAAGGGTTGGGTTCAAAATTCCATCAGGGTCTCTGAGTTCGATCCAGGAGACTTAACAAAGATCAAAGGGCAAAATGGCCGAAACGTTGTGGCAACAGCAACAACAATCAAGACAAGGAAATCAGTTTAAAAATTAAAAACGATAAAATAACATCATACAAACCCAATCTATTTACAATAAAATTAACAAAAAAATATCAATTTAATTATATTTTCAATAAAATTGAGTAATAATTATTATAAATATGTTATAAATTGACATTATCAACCATAGACAGTTATATTTGTGGTTATAAAAATCTTTATTTGCAAAGAGAATTGCTCTGTTATGTTATTGTTGCAATTATTGTGAACACAACTATTATTTAAGATAGTTTAAAATAGTTTAAAATTGTGACTTTTTTTCTGGATTACCTCAGAAGAATAAAATGACAGATCATCGAATAGATCGTCACATTATACAAAGACAACAACCAAGTGGTTCTGCCAGAGAGAATGAACATGTCACTAAGAAAAAGCTGAAAGATACGCTGAACAACATATCACTTTGTCAGACTGAATGTGATTGCGCTTCGGAACCAATAATAGATGCCTGCAAACTGTTCAGCTCTACTCGTGATGAGCACCTCGTGACAGGCTTTAGTGACTTTAGTAGATGCCCATGCACGTTTTGAACCACATGATTCAGCAAAGGAACGTTTAGAATGCATGTTCATGTATACAGCCTACAGGTCGAGTAACTAACCGAGGCCGGGGTGATGCACATTTAGCAGAAATGTAATAAAACTACATATTAAAAAAAACAAAACAACTGGAATAGTTCATTATTAACAATAGGGAATACTATCACATGTACTAATACTATTTAACCCATAGCCAAAGTGAGAGAGAAGGGAGAGAGAAAAACAGTGAACCAAAAGACTAATTTGGGTTAAACATTTTAAAAAATTTAACTGGCTTTGAAAACTCACCTTTTTCTAATTCAAACAATCAAACCAGAGTTCAACGGATTACATTTTTTCTATTATATATATATAAGCAAATTTGATTTCAACAAGACGCCTCCGCCCAGAAGCAGGTCAGAAGTTACATCGGCTGAAACGTTGTGAGAATAACACCCAAGATGAGAACAGTAGTCTAAATAATCCAAATAATACTAATCATAATATTGTATGGTTAATATCTTAGTTTCTGAAGAAAATAATGATTTTTAACAATCAACAAAATCAGCTTATTTTTTCTCGTGATCCTTTGGGTCGAAACCTTGGTAAGTTATACAATGTTATGTGATGCATGCATATATATTTATATAGAAACGCATATGCATATCTACATGCAAACTAGCTAATTCTGTTTAATAAATTATTAAACTCTAGATTGGTTGTGATAATGGCGCTCTGAGGTTGGGTTGTTGATTGATGATATCTGTCACCATGGAAATCGAGGTTCGTTTGCAGATGAGTTTCATTAAGATTAAATGCAGACACAATGGTCTGAAATGTAGAACAAGCAAATGCATTCTCTCAGGAATTGAATGAGTGAAAATGGAAAGGATTTGCATCGGATGGGGGTGGGGGTGAGTTGATCACCATTGTGTAACCATACTAGTTGTGCTGTTGAAGCTTAGCAAAGAGAGAGATGGGAATGAAAAAAAAGTAAGACAACTATGGCAAGAGGGAGATAAAGGGGCGAGAAAAGAGATAAAAGTGCGAGCAAAGAGAGAGAGAGAGAGAGAGGACAAGCAAAGAAAAGAGGGATTTGTAAGCAAATTGAGGTCCTTAGAAAAATATCCCTCAGCTCTTAAAAGAAATTTGGGGTTTCGCAGTCTGATACAAATCCATAAATTTACTCGAATGACATCTACAAATAAAAATAGAATTCCTTCAAAGCAAAAAAAAAAATTTAAAAAAAAAAAAAAAAAAAAAAAATATCTTCAGAGGACCAAGAAACTTACAGAGAAAAAAAGAAAAAGAAAAACAATTAAAACAATCTTCTACCCAGGTAGACGATGCCCCCACACCTCTGACATCACGTCCCACTTCACAACCCGAAACAAAACAGAAAAGAGGAGGGGGCGCAAAAGCTGAACAATACCCTATTCTCTGCTTTTCGTACCCAGACACACAAGTGTATCTCTTATTCAATTTTCTGCCCCCTTTCACACAGCCTCTGCCTCCAATAACCCCAACCCCCACAAAATTGTTTAATCGGCATTTCTGTCCCCTAGTTTACTTTTTATTTTGTCCTCAATCTTTAATCAGAGAGAACTCTTATATTGTTGCCACTGTCCGTTAGTCCATTAGTCTATTAGTCTTATCAGTTGCTCAAAATGGGCCCGTTAGTCTGTCACAAAATTTTGCATCAAGCTATATAACCATGAACGTAGAAAACAGACCGAGCCAGATTTTCAGCAAGAAATATAAGTTGAGGACAGGGGTTAAAAAATATGTCCTAAAACTCCCAAGAATTGCCTATGTCTAAAGTTTCATTCCTTAGTTTTTGCTAAAAATTTACCAAAATTTATGATTAATGTTTACTAGATCCCTAGGGGTCTAGACCAAAGTTTTCCAACCGGGGTATCCTGAAACTCTAACTTTCCACAAAAAGTTCTCAAGAGTTCCGCAAGAACAAGTGAGATAAGCTAATGCACTTTTGACTTTTCATTTAATTTCATATACGTAATATTACTAAACACGCACAAGATATTCTTGGTTATTCAAATATCGACATTGTCATATCTAACCTATTATGTTATTAACAAATATAACAATCATGGAATGCATTTAGTGATGTCTGTAAGGTACCAGTGTGAAAATTTGTACAAAGTATCAATTTTACCTTAAACTAGTTATTAAAAAAGATATACTATGATATTTACGTGTACTACGATGAAAATAAAATGAGAAAGATATGGTATATAATTTTTTGGCACAGACGTTCCTTGAGACATACAAAGGTTACACAAAGATAAAATAGTTGAGAAATGCTGGTCTACACCATCTAGTAGACGAACATGTGATCCTTCGAGTCACAGGTCGTCTAGATAAAGCATCTCCTCCCTCTTTCTCTCTCTTCTCCTGATTTGATGGATAACGTCATCATTTTGTGACATCATCCACTGTACCAAGTTATCCCCATCTGTTGTAATGGATAACATCACAAAATGATGACGTCATCCAGTATGCAGGAGGACAAACAAGCACGATAACAAGATCCAGTTTTAGTACTATATAGATTTACATAAGTGCTTCCAAATTTTTTTCTGGCTCTGGCCATCTTTAATCCAATAAGGTTTTTTATGAACCCTCCATGTCAAATTAAGTTCTTATCCCCATCATCCGCCTCTTAACTTAATACATCTAGAAAATTAGTTTGGATAGTACTATGCCATTAAAACACTAATTAGTTTGTTGTTGTTTTTTTTTTATTAATGAATAATCACCTATCAAGGCGAAAAGCCACTCGACGATAAAAGTTAATTAGATAGAATGATTGTCAGTTGAGAGATGAAGAACTTTATAAGAGGATTGAGAATGATTCATGGGGTAAACTAAGTTCGAAATACTTCTAGGGACGGTTCATAAGATGAATTATGTTGTAATCTGCAGGGAAGCATTCCCGTGGTATTGTGTTCAACAGAAGCCCTTGCAAAGAAACTGTTTGTGGAAATTACACCTGACACCAGGCTCACAGAGGAAGAAAAGATTTTTTTCATTGTGGTAACAAGACGAGTTCTTGCTATGAATGTCTTACAAGGAGGAACTAGAGATTAGATCTCAGTCGAGCACCTTCCATAGAAATAACGATAGAGTAGAGAGAGACTAACAACGTCTCTTCTGTGAGAAAGGGGCTGTAAGGAAAAGAGATCATCCTTGCTAGATTTCGGTTTTGTTACTAGACAATGAAGAGTGCTCTGAGCAGCGCCTCCCCAGATGTGGCAGCAGTACTCCATCTTAGGACGTATCTGGCTCTTCTATAGCTACGGGATTGCATCAGGAGTCAGGTACTATCTGGTGCAGTAAAATGACCCAATCATTTTTTTCCAATGGCCTTAGCAACAGATTCTCAAAGAATATTTGGACAAATATTTTATTTGGATAAACTCATTTACTCAATGAAACGTTTATTAGCAAACAGATGAATTACAAGTAAGTGTAACATTTATGGACTATGAACAAAGACAAGTTGGTGAAAATATATCTTAATTTAAAGGAGTTTAAAATTTGAAGAAATTCAAACTCAAAAACTGACATTTTACACTGATTTACCGAAAAAATTAGAATAACAAAATGGGTTAAGAGATTAATTTCATATTAAACTGAATAAATTTAATATTTTAAATAATTATTAATTACAAAATACTCAATATCTATATTTTGTGTCCTAAAGTTTCTGTGGCCCCTCATGAATCCATATTTCTCAAATTTTGGCCTTGTGGCTCCTGAAAATATCTCCTAACCTTCATTGAGAAATCTGGACATACATAGAACAAGCATGAGTCGTGATCCTAGAAAAACTAAGTTGCCCTTTAGGAGGAGGAGGATGAGGAGTCTCTCTCTCTCTCTCTCTCTCTCTCTCTCTCAAATTGTCAAAAATTGCAACTTTTCTTCCCAAAAGTTCTGTTTTTTTTTTGTTTTTTGTTTTTTTTTACTACTGAGCTAAAATTTATCAAGGCCAAACACTACTTACTCGAGGATAAGTGTTACTGAGATGAACAGATTGTCGGTTTTATGATGAAAAATATGAGATGGACAAAATTTGAATAGTTATTAGGACTGTTTATGACAACTATTTGATAACATTGGATTTGAAGAGGACCGTGCTGTAGTCTGCAGGAAAGCAGTCCCGTGGTAATGTGTTCCACAGATAGGAAGTTCTTAGAAAGATGTAAGGAAAGATCTTCGCAGTTGTGATAGAAGACGTGTTTTTGTTGTGAATGTCTTATAAGGGAGAACCAGGGATAGGAGTTCAATCGACCACCTCCCACGGAAATAATAATTGAGTAGAGAAAGACTAGCAACGTCTCTTTGAGAAAAGAGCTGTAGAAAAGAAAAACGACCCCCTTTTTTATTTACATTATTCAATTAGTAGTGATCGCAAGGGGAGGTAACTCATGCTTTACTTGTTACATATTTCTTTTTTTATGTCAACATGTCTTGATAGTGACAGCACTATCTATATGAAAATAAGATAACAATTCTAAATGTGTCAGACTTAAAACCAAACATCTTTTATAATATGACAGTTTTGGTTATAGACGGACACAAAATCTTTATTATAATAAAATAATTTAAATATTAGTCGCTTATTCAATTTTTTTCAGTATTATTAACTTAAATCCTAATAGGTCCCAGACTGTCTACCAAACTCCAGCCCGATCAACACAATGTGGCATCCCTGTGCTTGTTTTACAAGTACTTCTATGGAATGTGCTTCAATGAACTTACTGTACTTGTACCCTCCCTCAACATAAACACCCCTGACCAACAGCAAAATTCCACCCCTTCACTATAGATGTCCCCAGATGCTAGAAAACTTTCTCCTCTAATAGCTTCTTTCCTCGAACTGCTTACCTTTGGAATTCCCTCCATGCTCACTCTTTCCTCGACTGTACCAACATGTAAAAATGTAAACAAATATATTGCTGCATAACTCCCAACTTAGAATGCCCCTAAAACAGTAGCCCCTTACGTCTCAGTGGCAATATGCCTGTTTGGGGGTGAACAAAAGTTTAAAAAGAAAAAATAAATAAATAAATAAATAAAATCACTCCCAGACAGATAAACATGTGATTTTTTGTAGAATAATGTTCTCCATCAAACTTGTAAAGGGTCCACATAGGGTCGAAAGTACTCTGAAATAAATTAATTATGTAACCTATATTGTTCATTTTGACCAATATTAAAGAATCATATTCGAAGACTTCAAAGATCCAATTACAAAGTGTTAAAAAATATCAGCTGTTTTTTCTCTCCATTCATCTTTGTCAAAACTCAATAAGGATCAGGGGGAAGAATCGGTGCAGGAGAATTTGAGATACCCACTCTCCAATTACTATTTTACCCTTCTATAAGAAAAATCTCCAGATATAGTGAGAATTAAAAAAAAAAAACAACAAAAAAACTAGCCATTACCAATATCAAATCGGTTCCTTTCAATCATTTTTCCGACAGTTGGGATTCTACAACTGTTCCGAACAAGGGATAGATCCGATTAAAAAAAGTGAACAAAAAGAAAAAGAATGGAAAGTAAATGAAAGGAAAGAGAAAGAAGAAGAATGAAAGAAGAAGAAGAATGAAAGAAGAAAGTTAATGAAAGAACAAAGCGAAAAGAATAAAAAAAATAAAAAATAACAATTAAAAAAGAAGCAAAAAGAAAGTGAAAGAAGGAAAGAGAATGAAAGGGAAAAAGATAGAGGATAAAAGAAACGAGAAAAGGGATGAAAAGAAAAACAAAAGAAAGGAGAAAAGAGAAAGAAACAAGTAAAGCAAACGAGAAAGAATGAAAGGAAAACAAAAACAAAGATGGAAACGAATGAAGAAAAATCAAGAAAAGGAAGATCTCACCTAGCTTCTATTTTCAGATCCAGAATCTTATCCTATGGTTCATTTCATTACCAGGTGAGAGGAGACAGAAGGGAGGGGGAGAAGTGACATTAATATCTTCAGTCACAGTCAACCAAACACCTGTCCTACACCCACCCACCCACCCCACACTCACTGTCCACTAATTTTCTCTGAAATCCTATCAAAAAAGCTAAAATCCGTTTGACTTCCCTCCATATTACCCACCCTCTCCCAGACATCTGAGAAAGCAAATATCTTTTCAAGGTTGCCCACACTCCTGCCCCGGCCAGGTGGAACGAACCCCTACCCACGTCGCTTGCTATCTCATCTTTAAACATTGAAGACTCACCTGCCATCAAGGGGACGAAAAACAAACACATATATATATATATGGTATAAGTAATGACTGGACAAACTTTTTGTGTGAAATAGGTTTTATTTAAATGTACCGAAACGGTGCCAAATTAAATGGCCAGCTACCATTAGCGATAATGCAAAGATCTTCTGTAAAAATGAAGAGAGTACTATTCGGTTGTTTATAATGTTTATATAAACATTAAGAGTTCACTTCCTTGTGGATTGTTGCCGATGGGCTAGCGGTTAGAATCGCCAACTGTCAAACACAGAAAAGTTTTGATCCCAGCTTGAAGCACTTACTTGTCTAACAACACTGAAGAGCTGTCATACAGCGAAACAGTGTCTGTGGTTGACATAAACACGTGTGTTTGTGCGTGCGCTAGAGATGGGTGGTTTTACCGAAAAACCGCGGTTTTTCGGTTTCGTCTCCATACCGAATCGTTTTTTTTTTTTTTTAACCGTAACCGTTCGGTATTGTGTTTTTACTACAGTAAGCCACCATATACAAGGAAACACGGTTGAAAAGATTTTCCGATTTGAATAAAATTGAATATTACCAAAAAATGTTATATTAGTAAGAGGACAGATTGAACAAATATGATCAAAACATTTAATTGCCTTGTAGGAAGAAATCTTTGTTTACAGTTTGTTTATCATTAACATTTTGAATTTTCAAATGAAAAAAAGAGAAATACGACAGACAACATGACATCGTATTTTTAGCATAAACTATTTTCAAATGAAAAAGAAAAAATAAAACACGTTCTGTATGATGTCGAAAATCTATTTGATTCAACTCAAAATTGTAAAATAATTATTTGTTTGTTTCAGAGTTATCTAAAAAAATAAGTTATTAAAATGAAATTAAAAAAAAATACTTGTTGTAAAAGTAAATAAACGAAAAGTAGCGAGCGAGTATAAACATTTAAAAAGAAAAAAAGTAGTTGCCAATGCTAGTATCACTTTATTCGGATTTTAAAAATTATTTTAAACATTAGGCATTTCATTGTTTACTTTTGAAAAGCCACTTCATACATATTTCTAGAGAACTATCTCTCAACTATACCGTTTTCTCTCCCAAAAATGGGTTATTCAAAAAGTAGACTATGCAACGATTTATATTTTACTAAATTGTTAATATGGTATTTAGAGTTGACAATTTATTCGAAAGTTCAATTATTAAACTTTAATCCAAGTCATGAATTCTATGACTAAAATTACCTTAAAGCTTAAAAAATGACTTTAGGTGAATTAATAATCTCTACTTTTTTAACCATCCTTCCTTTTCCCTTGGTGCGGTTTTCGGGTGTACTACTAGTCTTTTACGCATGTCTATAAAGTTTTATTACGCTGTCTTAAAAACAAATATTAACCCCAACAGTTGACAGAACTTCGAGCACACAAAATGACAGACATCCCAACAGTCAACACCGGCAATTCGAGAAGTATATGGTGTGTTTATTTTTCGACTCTATCCGATGACACGGACGAAAACATTCCAGCAGAAGTACAGCAAAGTAGTGAACCAAAAGGGGGGAAAAGACTTTTGGGGTTTTCTCCGAAAGAAAGGTCAGGCAAGAACAAAAGAAATTGATATCAGCGGTAAAAAAATATCTTGGATTAAAAACTAGGTAGATCGATTTCTGTATGGAAAAGCCATCGGCCCATCAGCCTGTCCTTTTGTCTGGTGGAAGAAAAATGGGAGGCTCTACCCGAATCTTTGTATTCTGGCAAGAGAACTTTTGAGTATTCCAGCTACCTCTGTAGCGAGTGAACGGATATTTAGTAAGGCTGGACCGGAGATGTAGGCTGAAACCTAACCATGCTGAGAAACTAGTTTTTTCTCAATCACAACCTAAGAAAATGAGTAAAAACATTTTCACCTATTAAAAAATTAAAATTTTTATCTTTCAAATAATTTGGACAATATTTCATTTTCATCATCATTTTTGCTTAATTTTATTTGTAAAATTATTTTGTTTGTTTAAATAAATTTTCGTTTTTTAATTTCTTGCACTTCTGAGTTATATTTTAGCTTCTGATGGGTTAAAGAATTAGATAGAATGTATATTCAAGCTCAGTTTTATTCTTCAGAAATCTTTCATGAATCTTTGGTCACTGTTTTAACGAGTTAACTGTTGAAAAGGTATCAGAACTTTGATTACAACAGTCAACACCTTAAAACTTATATGATTCATATCATGGAAAATGATTCAGTCACAAAATTATCGAAACAGTGGCATAATTCAACTAAACGTTGAATAATAACTAATCATCACACAAGAGAATGAATAGCTTCCATAGTAAAAACATTTTTTTCAAAAAAAAACGAAAAACCGAACCGTAAACCGAGGTTTTAAGGGAAAAAAAACGAAACCGATACTGAAACCAAAATTTCAAAACCGCCCAACTCTAGTGCGCGCAAACTCACTTTTTTTCTCTATTCAAATAATTGTTGGGGCCACCATTGAGCTCGGACTAGATTGTTTGAATCAGGAAAAAGTGTGTTTGCGAAACAAGTTACATTTTTTTAAAAAAGACAAAATCCCAAATTAGTCTCTTTCTGCTCACTATCTTCCTACTGTTGCTGCTACAACTCAAGAGAAATTGAAAGTATGTGAACAACCATTATGGCTAGATCCCATCGACACACTGTTTAAAAATTAAGCCACTTTGAGCCCGTTTGCGAATAATAGCAGGTGCCTTAAGCAAAGAAACACTTCAGCCAGGTGTATAAACGTGTACCAGTTTTGCCGGAAAGTATAACTGTCACAGTGACAGACAAGTGTCCATTCACAGGAATTGGCAGACCATTCATTCTGCTTAATCCTGTAAGACTGAGCATACTAAAGAGGAATATATTCAAGTATCCATTCACGAAATCGATATTTAATCCTTACCCCCCCCCCCCCCCCCCAAAAAAAAAAAACTATTTTCTTTGTTTTAGTTTAACTAATCTGGTATCCATTAACTCTTAAAACTCGGTTTAAATTTTTCTGAGAAACTCATTCCTGTAAGGAATTAGCAAAAAAATGGGTAAAAATTACTTTTTTTGTTTTGCTTTTTCATGTAACCGTTTATAATGCTTTTAGTTTTGTACAGATTGTTATGAAGGTTGACAGTATGACTGGAAAGACCCTGTTCTTTAATATGATGCCGTCAACTATACTAAAAATACTGTTCTGCAGGTTGAGGATATGCGTTGCATGGAGATAAATGCTATGAGAATGATGCGATGGATGTGTAATGTTAGTCTTAAAGACAGGCTTAAATCTGGACAATATAGGGAGATGTGCGCAGAACAAAAGACTTAGATAGCATGGTCACGTTAAAAAAGATGAAAGTTCTTGGGTTAGTAGATGTAGAACAATTGAGGTAGCAGGGTCAGTTGGCAGGGAAAGAGCCAAGGAAAACCTAGGAGGAAGTGATAAAGAATGATTTGATAGAAACAGAGATAAATAAAGACCTGGGCAAAGATGGGTTAGTTTGGAAGTCAATTTCTAGAAACTGTCCAACACATGCCAGCATATAAAATGGACATTAAACCGAATATGATGCATGATTGTTGATTAATCATATAATAATAAACAGGTATACCCATTTAAAATTATGAAAAAAAACAAAAAAAACGTGAGTTTTATAGTAATACAATTGATGCACTTAGTTACAGAGTCATATAAACAGATAACGAAATAATTATTATGACCCGGATGTAAATGACTTATAGAAGTTATTTCCCTTCAACTGATGGTTTAAAGGGTATTTAAAAATAGATTTAAACAAAAGGTTATTTTGTGCAGTATGGGAATATAAATATCACTTCCGGTCAGTGGTGTTTTAAGCAGTATATCGGACATAAAACGTTAAAAATAAAGAAACAGTTTTTTTTTTTATGGTAGTTTAATGGGTTTTTTTCTTTAAGTGCAGTCTCAAAGAACTATGCCAGTCATCTTTAAAATCAAAACGCTATATATAACTAGACGACCTGTTGGGTCAGTATTTGTTATATACATTATTAAATATTTCTCTCCTTCTCTTTCTCTTCCAAATGATTATTATCAAGAAAGCATTCATTCTTTAAGATTTCATTAATTTTCAAGTATTTCTTTTGATAATAATCATGAAGTGTGCACAGTAACAAGCAAGATAGCAAACAATTTTTTTTTTTAATCCAGAGTTTTATAAGTATACTAGACCTCCAGGGGTATTGCGTCTAGCACACGGCCAGTGAACCATCTAGGTAACGGATCCCCCCCCACACACACACACACGAGGGGGGGGGGGGCTCCACTCTTTGATTTGATGGATGACTACATCGTTTTGTGCAGTTATCTCATCTGTTTTAATCGATGACGTCATCCTTTTGTGATGTGATCTAGTGTTCACGGGGACAAACAAACGAGATCCAGTGTTTTAGTAGTACATAGATAGATATATCTATATAAAGCAAAAAATGTCTGCATGCCCACGTATTAGCTGTCAACGGTTAATCAGCAAACAAAACCAGTGGCATATTTTTGAATGAGCAGATTCCTGCGGATATTTTCGCCTAATTTTAAATAATTTTAAAATAAAAAAAAATTATTTCTATTATAATTTCAAGAAAAACATCTTTATTTAGAGCATATACGAAACTCTTAATTGGAAAGAAGCTTTGGCATTCACAGTCGTTATGACGAATAATGTATAATGAAGGGTTGGGTTATTTTGTTACACGCCATATTAACCTTTACGGTCATATAATGCAGGGAATCATTTCCCTAAATAAATGTTTCACCTTTGTAAACTGTTGGAAGAACAGTAGTTGCATTATTTAACCCGTGCGTGGATAGAATGAGGGAGAGGTTCATAACTTTCACAACGATCATTAGTCAAACATATTTGATACTAAAGTAACACTGGGTAAAACATTGAGTGTAGCAGCAAGTCCTGGGAACATATATCAGAAAGAACAGTTGAAAAAAGTCATACACAATCCACTATGACTATGCAATTCCTACAGATACGTACCTAGAAAACGGAGCTGTCAAACCTGACAGTGATATGAGACAAGAGGGAGAAAGTGGCAACTCTAGTTGAAGTTAGTGCCACTTAAACAGAGCTTAGAGGTCTTAAGTACGACATGAAAAGAAACTGAAATCTTAGGAAGATCTCCATAATCCCAGTAATTATAGGAGCAACTGAGCTCATGAAAAAGAATTTTAAAAACTACCTAGTGAATATACTCGGTGAACCAAGTGCAAGAGAGATACAAACAATTTCGCTTCAAAGGACAGTTAGAACATCTCTCGGTTGGACTCTTTAAAATAGCAGATGTATGCCTGGTATCCGGTAGGATACCCCATCCTAGCAAAAACAATAAGATACGGAAATTGGGGGGGGGGGGGGGGGGGGAGAGCAAAAACGGTTCTGTGCTTTTCTGCCACCTGTATGTTGTCAATATTTGATCTCCAACGGCATATTTGGAATCAGCAGGTTCTTGTGGGTGTTTTAGTCTGGTTTTAAATTATTAAAAATTGTTTTTTTTTTGTCGTTTTTTCAATATGATAATGTGTAATAAAGAGTCTGTAATCTAATAGGTCCCTCACTGTCTACAAAGTTCCAGCCCAATCACCACGATGTTGCTGCCCTGTGCTTGTTTTACAAGTACTAGAATGGAATGTTCTCCGACGAACTTGCTGTCCTGGTGCCCCCTCGGCATAAATACACCTGGCTAACCTCACGATCAGCTAAATCCAACCAATTCACTGTGGAGGCCCCCAAATGCTGGAGGACTTTCTACTTTAATAGCTTCTTTCCTCGAACAGCTAGCCCGTGGAATTCCCTCCCTGTTCCCTGTTTACTTAACAGTACAAACATGCAAAAATTTTAATTTAATGTGAACAAACGCCTCACTGCACCACTCCTCACTTAAAATGCCCCCTATAAATCTGGCGCCCCTCATGTCTCAGTGGCATTATGCCTTGTTTGGAGTGAATTAAAGTAAAAATAAGTGTTGGGTTGTTTTGTTTGACGACATATCAACATTTACAGCTCATATTTGATGCTGTGATCCATTTGTCGAAACAAATGTTTTACTTTTGTAAACGAATTTTTAGAACAATAATTGTACTATTTAATCCATTAATGGGCAGAATGAGAGGGGGAGGGATTCATACCTTCCTCAGGCTTTATTAATTATATTCAACATTTGATACTCAGGGAACGCTGGATAAATCTGCTAGTAGTAGCATATATAAATTATTAAATTTCTTAGACCTTCAGACCTTTTAAAATGTTGGGAGTCAGAGTCGGAATCAGAGCGAGTCGCATGTTTGGGCTATAGACTCCACATCCTTAGGTTTCCATTTATGAAATCACATTTGGTTATGGATGGCCAAAATAGTCTATAGTTTTTCATCATCTCTTCTTAACATTAACCCAGTCTAATAATACTAAACGAATGGTTACGATAGAGTTCATGCCAAGAATATAAAATATCCATTTAACTGAGTGACACTAAGACTGGTAGTTTTAATAGTATTAAACAAATACATGGTAACTGAATCGATTATTTAAATTAACAAAATATAGGCACCCTCCAGTTGCATATTTTTAATAGCCTGGGAGGATGGTATCATGCCGAACGACCATATACTACATTACCCCTCCCTAAGAGGATGTTTTATGACAACAGAACAGATATTAATTACACTACCCCCCCACCCCACCCACCCCCGTTCCCAAGGAGGAGGTAATGCCTAAGAGGATGGTATCATAACAGAACAGAAACTACACCACCACCATTTTATTTGAGCATTGAAAGATAGTACTATAGTATAATGTTATAGTTTCGACTTCAGACAAATACGAAATATCTATTAATAAAATAACTAAAATATGTATAAAAAATTTACATGAATTTATTAAAAAGAACATATTTTAATTAACACTTAATTATTAAAACTAACAATTTAACTGAAGCATAAAGATAATGAAGACAAACACGATTTGTAATGAGTGCACTTGTAAGCAAATACATGATAACGGAATTGATTACTTAAATATAACTAAAATGTTACTTAAATGTATTAAAAAGGAAAAAAAAAACTTTAGTTACTGAAGTTGTAATAATGAAAACAACACATGGCCAACAAAAAGGTATACTAGCATAAACTCCTTTTTTTTTTTTAATTAAACCCTAAGAAGCAACTGAAGAGAAACAGAACTTACCACACTCCTACCAAAGCCGAGGACGGTACTAACGACTAAGCTAACAAATGTACAGGTATTTCTCACATTTAATACAACAAATTCTTTCATCCTTACTTTTCCTCTTAATAAAAAAAAAGAAGTCATTAACAAAAGCCAAAAGCCAATCCCCGGCAAAACGCCAAACCACAAGTTTTGTTCCTTGAAAAGACCTGCAGAATATCTTAAAGCAACAAAGCACACACAGCGGTTGGGTATATTTAATCACATACCACAACGGGAGGGGTGGGGGGTAATATAAATCACACTCCTGGTATGGTTTTAAATAACCAGAATCTTGCAAAAATTGATGATTGCAGACTCTGACGATTCCATTTCAGAGGTGAAGAGCATGCCGGAAACATAAATTTTACTCCCAATTCCAGAGTTTTTGGTTGCTTTTTTTTTTTTAAATCCAACTCTAACCTCTAATTCCTGAATATATTTGAGAAAAAAAAAAAAAAAAAACTCCTTCAAAAATTGCAGACTCCCAATTCCAGGGTCAGTTTTAGAATATCTATTACAATTTTATAAGACACTCGTCAGCATGGTTGTGGTCCCTTGTCTTTTTAAGAGTCATGTGGATGGAGCAAAAAGTTAATACCCAATCACAGCTCCCTGAGTGGTCACATGAGCCAGCCTATATAAACACAAACACTTAGAGCTCTCACTTCTATTTTCATTTTCAATACTGCAGGCAACCTCAGTTAACGGTTGACTGCATTATGACACAAGATACCAGACATCCGTCACAAGCAACGTCTTCCTCCTATGACTGAAAAGCCAACAACTGTTGAAACTCAAAGCGTGCACACTCATTAACAGAAAACTTCTTCACATAAGATAAATTCTGCAGATGTATGTGTTCACAAACCCTCTTTTTGTAAATTCACCTTTTACGGTTTTGTATGTCATCCTTTATTACTTGCCTAAGTAAAATTGTTCATTTGTTAGTTAATAGCCCTATGGGAATGGACGTATCTGTTGGAGATCGGGTTTGACTTGCGCGATTTGTAGCGGTGCAACTTTGGTGCAATGTTTTCTCACGATTAGGGTGACAGTTGACGAGACCTCGGGGGTCGAGGGTTAGGTCACACCTGTGCGTCGATCACAAGGTTTCGTGACGTCACAGTTTTCCCGGTGGGAAAACTAAGTTGAGATTGGGAGTTCTTGACTGGAAGCCAACGAGTCAACACGCTTTAGCCATGTAGCGATTACAAGCTAGGGAATTTCGGATCCCCCGAAATTGAGAGCCAAGCGATGTCCTCCATCTTCCTTCCTTAACAAGTAGCTAAGTAGTTAGAAAATTAACTAGCGTAAGCTTCTCTCTCTGCTACAACGAACTTGCCCAGTATCGACAAGCTAGATAGTAATAAATGGCTCTAAATTAAAAAGGAGAAGCCTTGTTATATTTTATTGTGGGTAAAGGGTTTGATTTCAGCATATGATGGAAGAAGCGAGCGAGGTTATGACGCTCGGCGAAGCGACAGACAGATAGCAGCCCAACACAAAGCAGGCGACAACAATGGCGCTGAAGAAGAAGGACGCACGGTTAGTACAAATAGTTCCATGCAGCTGGGAAATGCGAATAGAAATGACACATTCTCACGTTTCAGGATCAACAGACGAGAGTTCCGCGACGCCAGAGATTACGACATGATTATAAACCAGCAATTCAACACATTTAATAGACACGGTTCTTGTTCCTTTTCTTCAAAAGCTGTTGCTCCATTTCAAATTCTTGCACTTATCTTAGAGTACACTTTCTGTTTTTTTCCTTTCTTGAACTAAACTTCCATTCAGGAATAGAAATCCCCACACAACCAATATCGATTCCTGAAAACAAAAATTGCATAAAACCCCGCACCAACCCAATTCTGGCTACATTGAGTAAATCTTTAGGCTTAATTAAAATTTTGGTTCATCTTTTTTATGGCATATCAACCCTTTTGCGGGCTTATTAAATGCCGAAACAATACTTATTGTAAACGATTTTAGGATATATGATTTACTGAATGCAAGGTGTTATTTTACCCATAGATGGGGAAGGGGTATAATAGATATAAGTGGATTTAAACTCTGCATAGCCGATTCCATAGTCTACTATGGTATTCATTAAACAAATTTTGCATTACCAAATTGCATTTTTAGATGCATGAGATTATTCACACATTAATTGTATAAAATTATCCTAGAATTGGAAGTGCTGTAACAGATTAGAGGTACAGACAGTGGGCATGGCATATTCAAGTTCTAACCAGGTGTGACACGATGAGGAATTTGCTGGTACAATAATAATTGAGTTAAATTAATTATGGAATAATAAATTAAAAGAAATTGGGGATCAACAAACTTTTGAGGTGACAAGCATCGGCAAAATCTTATTTCAAGAATAGTTAATTTAAAAAGCTGCATTCTTTGTTTGACTGACAACTAGAAATATATCAGTTTTGATTATTAAATAACAGAAGCTAAAAGGTGGTTGTATTCGCATGTCTAAGATGATAGCTGAGAGAAAGTACTCAAACCAAATGATGTTTACAATTTGAAAGGTTATGTTTCAGGCTGAATTAAAAGATTGTTTTGATTCTAACAGAATTATTAAGAAACAATTTTCAGACAAACAATTTATGTTGGAAAATTAAAATGGTCACGAGGGTGCACCTGTCAAATAAATATACTTAGCTGTGAACAAATACTGAGGCATACTATTCTTGAAATAAGACCCAGCCTACATATTGTAGATTGGATTTAAGATCCACCTTTTTGTGTAGAACAAAGGCACTCATTGTCTGACCAATCATAAGAGAGCAAAAAATATGACATGATTTGTGATTGGGTAGCAAATCATAAAACTCGTCTCAAGTAAAAGTTCTCAATAAAAAAACTGATGCGAGAGCTCACCAAAAGACAGTTGGTCAGTCTGAGAGACAGGCAGTCTGAGAGAGGAACCAAAGTCAGCTTTCAATTAAAAACAGAAATTGAAAATACTAAGAAGAATTCCTCTAAGGCACAAAAGCACAAAGTAAATTTACAAAATCTCCCCCAGCCAAAACTTAGCACCAGTTAAATTCCTCAACTCATATTTTCTCCCCAACAAGAGTAACATAACTTACTTTTCGTTTTTATTATTGTTATACACCTGTATTTGTTATTGTTCATGTCGAGTTTTTCTTGTTTTGGGATTGCCAACAGAACCGACTATTTAACAAATTTTCTAACTAATTGGTATGAACACCCAAAGTTCTGTGGACCTTTTAAACAAAATGTGGGGATAGAACAATAGATATGCGGTCGTCGAGCATTGGATCACAATCTAGAGAAGGAAGGAAGTAACACAAGAAAACAGATAGGTCTCTTACACATGACAAACCATGCATTAAACAGATAATACATTATTTGGCTGGTGGAGAAAAAGTGGGTCTTTATCTCTCTCATATATATATATATATATATATATATATACATAGCCTGCGATTATTTAGCTTAGGGCAAAGCTCTTTGCAAATAAACAAATTGAGCACTGTAAAAGTGGCAGTCAATGTTTATATAAAAACATTGTAGATATTATTTACCAACGCCTGTCTTGTGGCTTAGTGTTGAGAGCTGCCGACTATCAACTAGGTGGTTGAAGATTCGATCCCTGCCTTGGGATGGGTGCTAGTCTAGCCAAACTGACGAGCTGTGATACAGCGAAACAGTACATCTGTGGATAACTAATATATATATAAGAGAGAGAGAGAGAGAGAGAGAGAGAGAGAGATGTATATATATATATAGAGAGAGAGAGAGAAACTAGACATACTCGTGACCTTTTAGGTCATAACTACTATTCTACTTGGATTTCATTCGAAAGTTTATATGTCACAAAGTCGGCGGTGGAGCAAGTATTGTGCTGGGGATAGACCAATGCATTGGATAGGGGTGTTGCGATAATGCAGGATGACTCGGGCGACACTGTAATTATTCAACAAGCCCTGAGGACCTGTATTTACAGCAAGCTCTGCTCGACCATTAGATTGGGGGTATTCCACTGAGGACTGTGCTTCACACACCATGTCGTGAGGAACTGTTGAAAATTTTGGAATTAAAAGATGGGCCACCATCACTGCTTCCTTCTTCTGGGGTGCCATATGTGTGGAATAGTTTCCGACAAATAGATATTAGTTTTGAGGTGATGGCATGATCTGGTTTAAGATGATAGAAAATAATCCAGCCAGTGAGTGTCTGCACAGACAAGGTATGCAATGTGTAAGAAAAAGTCCATCACTATCTGCTAAAATATTATTATTAATATTATTCTTATAAGCTGTAGGCTGTAGTAGATTGGGGGTCATAAATGGTTGGTAACTTTTAATGCCGCAAAGACAAAGCTCCTTTCCTTCAACAACTACAAGAAACCTCTTCAACCACCGATTGCCATGGCAAATAACATCCTACCTGAGAGTTCAACATTCAAACTCCTCTGTCTAACCTTCACAGGTAACATGAATTGGAACAAATATATTGAAGACATTGCCAAGGTTGCTGCAAAGAAGGTGGGCTCCCTCTACCGAGCTAGTAAACTCCTCACACCTGACATTATACTGTATCTCCATAAAGCCACCATCCACCCATGCATGGAGTATTGTTGCTACATCCACTAGTCTCTCCCTCCTAGACAAGGTCCAAAAAAGAGCCGTCAACTTAATAGGTCCCTCACTATCCACCAAGCTCCAGCCCCTGTCCCATCGCCGCAATGTTGCATCTTTGTGTTTGTTTTACAAATACTTTAATGGATTGTGCTCTGATGAACTGGCTGCTCTGATGCCCCCTCAACGTAAATACACTAGACCAACTCGACAATCAGCAAAATCCCATCTATTCACTGAGGAGGTTCCCAGATGCCGGAGAGCCTTCTACTCAAATAGCTTCTTTCCTCGTGTTGCCGGCCTCTGGAACTCCTTCCCTGCTCCCCCCGACTGTACCGATATGCAGAGGTTTAAAACTAATGTAAACAGACATCTCGCAACACAACCCCCAACTTAGGCTGACACCCAAAACCTACACCCTAATTCTCAGTAACTCCTTACGTCTACAGTGGTGGACTGCCTTGTTTGGGGTGAAATATGTTATATATATATATATTATATATATATTATATATGACGTGTTATTATTCTTTATTATTCTTATATAAAAGTAAAGAGACTTATTATTTTGCCTTCTAATTTACATACGTGTTTGTGGTGTGTACAAACACGTATGTAAATTAGATGACGACGCTGAAAAAAAGAGTCATTACAATTTTGAGGTTGAGATCGGGGCATCAGAGGAATGGAACGAGGGGAGTAATATTGGATGGGGGGAGGAGCATAAGGAGGGAGGAAAAGGGATGATTAGATATAAAACAAAAATAAATCAACTATGACAAATAAACCCATGTCAACAGGGATACAGAATGATCCCATCGTTGAAAGGCAGAAATATTTCGCATTCAACTCGAGCCACACAACAGGTACGCATAAATAAGATGTCCGTATTAACCAGTCTAGCAAGGTGAGGCAGAAAATCGGATGAAAGGAGAGAAAGAAAATAAAAAATAATAATGTCTGGGGGAAATGGCCTCATTCTTTAGAAAAAAATAAAGACAATCCTTTTTTTTTTTTTTTTTTTTTTCAGGAAAAAAAGGGATGAAGTTTGTTTCCGAGTCAGGTGTCCTTTGAAGAGAGTTGGGAACATCAACAGTCGGAGAAAAACAAAAGTGAGAAATGGAGAAATTAATTGACAGCCGAAAAGTACTTTTTTGCTGTTTTTAGAAAATGGAGTTAAAGGTTAATTATATTTAATTGGAAGGAAGAAAGAAAACATATGAGACATGAGACGGTAAAGTGAAGTGAGTAGAAGAGTAGAGACGGTACAAAGGGGGGGGGGGGCATGGCAATGATGGTGAAGAGAGAAAGACGATGGAAGAGAGAGGGTGAGCGAGGAAGAGAGAGAGAGAGAGAAAAGAAAGGATAACGAGAGGAAAGAAGAGGGAGGGGGAAGAAAGGGAAGGATTGAGTGAGGAGAGAGATAAGCCAACATAGCTGGAAGAAGAGAGGTGGAACAAACCGAAGGAGTGAGGGGGAAGCGAAACGTAAAATTATTTCAATTACATCGCTAGTTTCAAACTCAAATTGATTATTATCGCCGCGAAATTAACAAAGTTCAAATACCCGTAAATCTAGAGTAATTATTTAAGCACTAATAATTCTGTGAGGAAAGGTATGACAACAGCCCCACCCGCTCAGATTTGGATAAAATAGTAAAATAACTCGTTGTCGTAAAACAGACAGGCCAAAATAAAAGGTCAACAACACGTTTCAACTTATGTCAATTTATCTTTAAAATTAAATTTAAAAAATTACGATTCGCTTTCAAAATGTTACATTGTGTGTGTGTTTAACTTATTTGATAGGAACGAAAACTTAAAAAGAAAAGAAAAAAAGACCTCCGCGTAAAGCGTGTGGAGGGGTTAAATAAAGAACCTCTCCCTTACAGTCAACGTAAGGGTGCCGACACACCAGCCACGTGTCGGGGTTATTGTTTGTTTGTTCTCTCTCTCTCTCTAATGGGTGAACTGATGGAAGGTGAAAGCGCCTTCCCCCTTCATCTGAGAACAATACCGAAGGAAAAGACGCCCCCCCCCCCCACCCAGCGCACAAAAAAGTAAAATACAAGGCGTTTAAAAACGAAAATAAAAGAAATTCAATAAAAGTTTTAAAAGTATTACTTTACTACTGTATTTCAGGCCACAAAGATCTGTTGGCTTAAATTTTAAATCAAATTGAATCATGTATGCAAAAACTTTAAACAAAATACACACAGAGAAGACAGAAGAGCCGGGAGGATACGAAGGGAGACAAAGGGGAACATAATGAGCGAGGAGAACGGAATGAAACGGGGAGAGACAGAAGACACGGAGAAGTGCGATGGGACAAAAGACACGGAGAGACGGAAAGAGACAAGAGACAGGGGTAGACGGAAGGAGACAGGGGTAGACGGAAGGAGACAGGGGTAGACGGAAGGAGACAGGGGTAGACGGAAGGAGACAGGGGTAGACGGAAGGAGACAGGGGTAGACGGAAGGAGACAGGGGTAGACGGAAGGAGACAAGGGTAGACGGAAGGAGACAGGGGTAGACGGAAGGAGACAGGGGTAGACGGAAGGAGACAGAAGACAGGGGTAGACGGAAGGAGACAGAAGACAGGGGTAGACGGAAGGAGACAGAAGACAGGGGTAGACGGAAGGAGACAGAAGACAGGGGTAGACGGAAGGAGACAGAAGACAGGGGTAGACGGAAGGAGACAGAAGACAGGGGTAGACGGAAGGAGACAGAAGACAGGGGTAGACGGAAGGAGACAGAAGACAGGGGTAGACGGAAGGAGACAGAAGACAGGGGTAGACGGAAGGAGACAGAAGACAGGGGTAGACGGAAGGAGACAGAAGACAGGGGTAGACGGAAGGAGACAGAAGACAGGGGTAGACGGAAGGAGACAGAAGACAGGGGTAGACGGAAGGAGACAGAAGACAGGGGTAGACGGAAGGAGACAGAAGACAGGGGTAGACGGAAGGAGACAGAAGACAGGGGTAGACGGAAGGAGACAGAAGACAGGGGGAGACGGAAGGGAGAGCGAAGGTGGGGGAGACGGAAGGGAGAGCGAAGGTGGGGGAGACGGAAGGGAGAGCGAAGGTGGGGGGGGGAGACGGAAGGGAGAGCGAAGGTGGGAGGAGACGGAAGGGAGAGCGATGGTGGGGGGAGACGGAAGGGAGAGCGATGGAATAGAGAGCGAAGGTCCCCCACCAGGGAGAAACAGACAACACAGAGACGATAGAACAGAAGACTACGAGAAAACCACGAGAGCGAAAGGGGGAGCCTAAAGAGAGAAAGTGGAAGCCGGGGTTAGGGAAGAGAAGGGGAAGAGCAGAGAGAGAGGAAGAGGGGGGTTCTCTCTCGCGTGCGTGCGTGAAAAAGAGAGAGGGTAAAAAGTCAAATCCGATTTGTATTTACAAAGTCGGAGTTAATGACTTAAAAAAAAGAAAGAAAACACACATGAAAGAGATTTTCTTTAAAAGAATCACGAAAACCTAAAAAAAATGAAAATCCTCAAAATAACGTAGAAAAAGAAAAAGACAACTATATAATGTAGATGTACGAGTTTAAGGAGTTGGTATGGGGGAGGGTGAAAACAGACAGTCAAACGAAAAAGCCACCGACTAGCCAACCATAAAAAAGGGCCAATATTTTTTTGTCTTTTCTTCTTTTAAATAGAAATAAATCAGATGTTCCCAACAAAACTCGATTCCCATTCCACACAAGAAAGATAAGATGTACAGGAATTTGTTAATGTTATAGGAGTTTATTTTCAGCCACTCCCCATCTCTACAATATAAACACCTGTGAGAATTTACGACCCTTTCCAAGACGGCAACCTTAAATACTGAAACCAGAAAGAAAAATATCAATACACTCTCAGGCATAAATATTCTCAAAATGACTAACGTTGAACTCTTCAACATTTTCTTTGACTTTTTATAATTGTCAGTCTTCACTCTCAAAACAGCAGCAATACGAAAAAAAACACACAAAAAAACGGGCTACTCTCATCGGTCTCAGGCCAGTTACTCGGTACTTAACTAATAAAGAGTAGTTTTTGTTACTACCAGGTCTATTCTGGCACAGGGGTATGTCTTGCTGAGGACTCTATCCGTGGATCGGAAATGATAATTCTGTTAAGTCCAAGGAGACTATCATCCCAGGCATTACCTTCTACTTTGGGAGGGAAGATTGGTTCGTCTAAGGTGCCACTGCCGGGAAATGCCAATATATCCGATCTCGGCAAATTGTGCACCCTTCTAGAGTACCTTATATTTAAAGGGGCTGTACCCACCCCTATCCCGCATTAAACTGATTCCATGTCTAACCTTGCTGCAATGGAAAGCGAGTAAATAACCTTTTCCTGCCTTTTGTGAAGGATAAAAATGTAGTAGCTGTTCGAGTTCCAGGAGGGCATCTCCTATGCATTACCACGTTATTTTTTTTTTGGGGGGGGGGGATAAATAAATAAAACTTTGCCTGGCATAACCTACAGGTTATTGCGATTTGCAATGGTTACCTTTGTTACTATGAAATCTGGGGAGACTTGTCACTCGAACTCCAGGGAAAACTACCTCTTTTTACTAGTCAGATATCACAGGTAATTTCTTGTGTGTGAACTCCTCGTGAGGAAATAATTTAATTCAGTTTGTTTTTTCCCCATTTGAATAATTTAGTATTTACTAGTTTTACTTGAATTTTTTGTAATTGAGTTGTGTTTTTATTTACGCTCAACGAATAATTCGTAATAGGAAAGTATAAGGCTACAATCCAGATATAAACCAATGGTCGCTAATCAAAATAGGTTTAAAATAACACAGCTACAATCCAGACATGAACAAATGGATGCTGATCATAGCTGACTAATAACAGCTACGATTCGGATATACACCAATGTGATACTATGGACTGCCATCAGTCACCCAGTCGGGGCCACCGGAAAGTAATGCAGAAGTAAATGACAATACAAAAGTAGATGACAATGCGGAAGTAAATGACAATAAGGAAGCGACAGATCCATTATGTTGTACAGACGAAGTGACGCCATGAACAATTAGCTGAGGAAAGGATCCGGATAAAGAATTCTGAAAGAAGTATTTATTTTCCGCTTGAGGTAAGCTGAGAATAACTGGGGGACCAAGTGTACCCGATTTCCGGTAAAAAGATATATTTGGGGAACACTGACTGTCGACAGACGAGTTAGACGGGTTCGAGGAGAACGATGAGTTCAAGAAGATCGATGGGCAGCTCGACAGTGAATGGTCTCGACAGCAGATAGTTTGTGAGATAATATCCTGAACTCAGAAGAGTAACACTAACGACGAGGCTCTAATGGCACACACACCAGTGTTCAACAAGTAGCTATCAGTGTCTGTGTCGTTAACTTGTAAACTGTTCTTTATACAGGCTCGGCGATCATCAATACTAGAATCAACACGTCCAGAATAAGATGTAGAAGAAGAGAAAACCATGGCACATATGCGTTTTGGGGGTCGTCGGTCGTCAAAAGCCCGGCATGGTTATACAAATGGTCGCTAACAGTAAACGACTTTATAACCCTTTTCGGTGCTGCATAGGTCTGTGACACTCATAATGGTACCAGGTTTAATTTTTTTAAATCTAACGAAATTTATTATTTTTATTTATTTACTTGATGGTAGGTTTTAAAAATATTTTAATAATACGATTGAATTTCGATGATGCCGAATTAATTATTTTTATACTAACACAACTATTACTCCTTGGACTTTTGACTAGGAGCAAAGTGTGGTATCTGTTCTGATACTACACTTAATATTTTCTGGTCCGGTCAGTGATGGGGAACTCTTTTTAGACTGAGGCAATTTATATTTTTATCTCAATCTAGAATGTCCCGGTCTGACACAGTTTGAAATAGCATTTTCATCAGCTTGGATGGTCACATTTTAAGAATATTTGTTCTGGCTTTATTTTTTATTTTATTTTATTTTTTTTTTTGTTGGTAAATTTAACGCCAGTCGATTTCTTCTGAATCCAACCCACAGAATGAATATAACTGCCAATGAAAGAACGAGAAAACCCCGGAAAAAAAATAAAGAAACCAAAATAAAATAAAGGGAAGCAGTCACCCTCCTAAAATGCCACCGTGGGTGAGGGGGGGAGAGGCGGTTGCTATGGTGATAGATCATTAACTAAGATTTGGAAAAGGGGTTCTGTAGCTGTTGAAGATGCTGATGATGTTTACTATGATGATGAAGAGTGACGAAGCCCAGTAATAGGGGTGGGGTCCCAGGTCCTCCATAGTTTGTGGGTGGGAGGGGGATAATAGGGAACTGTCCTTGTCTTATAAAGGTTCAAACAAGCAACCTGTCTGGGCTTTTGTTTTTTCATCTTTCTCTCTTCCTTAGTACCTTCTGTCGTTTTTCTGTGATGAAAAGAGGGGGTGGGAATGGTTTGGGGGAGCTTTGAGAAGCTTTTCTCATTGGACACAAGTCTCGCAGACAGAGAAAGAGGGGCGGGCGTGGTGGCAGTATGTGGAGAAGGGCCGAGTCGGCAATGAGAGACAACAGGGGTCCAAGCAGCTAAGGAAAAAGGTAGATAGATAGATAGATAGAGAGAGAGAGACCCAGTTCGGAAACAAAGATCCAGTGTCGCTGGGTTTTGTTTTTGGCAAGTGGAAGGGTTAGGGATTTTTAAAGACGATCTTTCTGGGGACAAGAGAGAGAAAGATGATTCAAAACAAAAATGGAATGAATCAGAGATGAACAAAACATGTTGAGAAGAGAAACTAGGGAGCAATACAAGAAATCATTTTAGAAAAATAAAACTAACAAAGGGGGAGAAAGGGACCGTAAAAGTGAAACCGGAAGGGGGAGAGAGAGAGGTCGAAATAGGAAGAAGGGTAGACAGAGAGAGAGAGAGAGAGAGAGAGAGAGGCCGAAAGAGGAAGGAGAGAAAGACAGAGGAAGAGGAAAAAGGGAGAGAAAGAAAGAAAGGGAGAAAGGAGAAAAGAGAGAGAACAAAGAAAAAGAAAAGAGAGAAAGCGGAAAAGGGAGAGACAGAGGAAAAAGGGAGAGGAAGAGGGATAGGAAGAGAGAGAGAGAGGGATAGGAAGAGAGAGAGAGGGATAGGAAGAGAGAGAGAGAGGGATAGGAAGAGAGAGAGGGATAGGAAGAGAGAGAGGGATAGGAAGAGAGAGAGGGATAGGAAGAGAGAGAGGGATAGGAAGAGAGAGAGAGAGGGATAGGAACAGAGAGAGAGGGATAGGAAGAGAGAGAGAGGGATAGGAAGAGAGAGAGAGGGATAGGAAGAGAGAGAGGGATAGGAAGAGAGAGAGAGGGATAGGAAGAGAGGAAGAGGAAAGGAGAGAGAGAGACAGGAAGAGGAAAGGAGAGAGAGAGACAGGAAGAGGAAAGAAGGGAGAGAGACAGGGAGAGGAAAGGAGAGAGAGGAGACAGGGAGAGGAAAGGAGAGAGAGAGACAGGGAGAGGAAAAGAGAGAGAGAGACAGTGAGAGGAAAAGAGAGAGAGAGACAGGGAGAGGAAAAGAGAGAGAGAGACAGGGAGAGGAAAGAGAGAGAGAGACAGGGAGAGGAAAGAGAGAGAGAGACAGGGAGAGGAAAGAGAGAGAGACAGGGAGAGGAAAAGAGAGGAGAGACAGGGAGAGGAAAGGAGAGAGAGACAGGGAGAGGAAAGGAGAGAGAGACAGTGAGAGGAAAGGAGAGAGAGACAGTGAGAGGAAAGGAGAGAGAGAGACAGGGAGAGGAAAGGAGAGAGAGACAGGGAGAGGAAAGGAGAGAGAGAGACAGGAGAGGAAAGGAGAGAGAGAGACAGGAAGAGGAAAGGAGAGGAGAGAGAGACAGGAGAGGAAAGGAGAGGAGAGAGAGAGACAGGAAGAGGAAAGGAGAGAGAGAGACAGGAAGAGGAAAGGAGAGAGAGTAACAGGAAGAGGAAAGGAGAGAGAGAGACAGGAAGAGGAAAGGAGAGAGAGAGACAGGAAGAGGAAAGGAGAGAGAGACAGGAAGAGGAAAGGAGAGAGAGAGACAGGAAGAGGAAAGGAGAGAGAGAGACAGGAAGAGGAAAGGAGAGAGAGAGACAGGAAAGGAAAGGAGAGAGAGAGACAGGAAGAGAAAGGAGAGAGAGAGACAGGAAGAGGAAAGGAGAGAGAGAGACAGGAAGAGGAAAGGAGAGAGAGAGAGACAGGAAGAGGAAAGGAGAGAGAGAGAGACAGGAAGAGGAAAGAGAGAGAGAGACAGGAAGAGGAAAGGAGAGAGAGAGACAGGAAGAGGAAAGGAGAGAGAGACATGAAGAGGAAAGGAGAGAGAGACATGAAGAGAAAGGAGAGAGAGAGACAGGGAGAGGAAAGGAGAGAGAGATATAGGGAGAGGAAAGGAGGAGAGAGAGGTCATGAAGAGGAAAAGAGAGAGAGAGTAATGAAGAGAAAGGAGAGAGAGACATGAAGAGGAAAGGAGAGAGAGAGACATGAAGAGGAAAAGAGAGAGAGACAGGGAGAGGAAAGGAGAGAGAGAGACATGAAGAGGAAAGGCGAGAGAGAGAGACATGAAGAGGAAAGGAGAGAGAGAGAGACATGAAGAGGAAAGGAGAGAGAGAGAGACCATGAAGAGGAAAGGAGAGAGAGAGAGACATGAAGAGGAAAGGAGAGAGAGAGAGACATGAAGAGGAAAGGAGAGAAGAGAGACATGAAGAGGAAAGGAGAGAGAGAGACAGGAAGAGGAAAGGAGAGAGAGACAGGAAGAGGAAAGGAGAGAGAGACAGGAAGAGGAAAGAGAGAGAGACAGGAAGAGGAAAGGAAGAGAGACAGGAAGAGGAAAGGAAAGAGAGGACAGGAAGAGGAAAGGAGAGAGAGAGACAGAAGAGGAAGGAGAGAGAGAGACAGGAAGAGGAAAGGAGAGAGACAGGAAGAGGAAAGGAGAGAGACAGGAAGAGGAAAGGAGAGAGACAGGAAGAGGAAAGGAGAGAGACAGGAAGAGGAAAGGAGAGAGACAGGAAGAGGAAAGGAGAGAGACAGGAAGAGGAAAGGAGAGAGACAGGAAGAGGAAAGGAGAGAGACAGGAAGAGGAAAGGAGAGAGAGACAGGAAGAGGAAAGGAGAGAGAGACAGGAAGAGGAAAGGAGAGAGAGACAGGAAGAGGAAAGGAGAGAAATAGGAAGAAGAAAGGAAGGGGAGAGAGAGAGACAGGAGAGAGAGACAGGAAGAGGAAGCAAGAACGAGATATCAAAACAGGAAGAGGAAACAGGAGAGACATAAAGGGGAAGAGGGAGATATATGTAGGGGAAGAGGGAGATATATGTAGGGGAGGAGGTAGATATATGTAGGGGAAGAGGTAGATATATGTAGGGGAAGAGGTAGATATATGTAGGAGAAGAGGGAGATATATGTAGGGGAGGAGGGAGATATATGTAGGGGAGGAGGGAGATATATGAAGGGGAGGAGGGAGATATATGAAGGGGAGGAGGGAGATATATGTAGGGGAGGAGGGAGATATATGTAGGGGAGGAGGGAGATATATGTAGGGGAGGAGGGAAATATATGAAGGGGAGGAGGGAGATATATGAAGGGGAGGAGGGAGATATATGAAGGGGAGGAGGGAGATATATGAAGGGGAGGAGAGAGCGATATAGAGAAACAGAAAGGGCAAGAGAGAAATAGAGAGATTTATACAGGAACAGGAAAAAAGAGATATAAAGAAGCAGGAAGGGGAAGAAAGGGAAGAGTTAGGAATTGAATACAGGGAGGAGGAGAGAGTGAAGAGTGAGTGTGAGTGTGTTTATTAGATCAAAAGTTATTTTTGTTCAGTTTCCGTTTTGAGAGAAGATCTTTTTAAAGATGTAGCGATAAATAATGATAATTTCATTCTCCTTCACACACACAATGCGATATAATAAAGAATGATTAAAAAAAAAAAAAAAAAAAACAGATGTCAGTATTATAATCGTGCATGTTAATTGTAATTAACAATGACTGAGTGTGTTTCGTCAAGGCAACCACCATAGTGTCTCATCAAGAAGTCATCATTCCTTTATCTTCACGAATTAGTCAGTAGACGGTCATCACCAAAAGAATAACCCTTGCCTGAAGAAACTATAAACAACGACTCAATGTATCTTTTATGCATTTTTAATTATATATATATATATTAATATTAACTGTCATTTTATACATACTAGTGTTCTTATTGTATTTTTTATGGAAATCGTTCCTGACAAGGCATGAAGCCACTTGATGTAAGGAACTAACAAGAACAAATATGATTATCGCAAAGACAGGAGATGCCTATTAACCTTAGTCGTTAAAAAAACAAGGTTATAGGAAGGAGGAAGGAAGAGAGTTCCACAAGGAACTACTGGAATAGGAAGCTGTATTACAATGAGGTATCAAAAAAGCAAATTGATGGAGACCACTACACCAACGAGTCAAACTAGCTGTAACAAAAGAAGCAAGGAATAGATAATTCTGAAGAACACATGCCATAATAGTATTTATAGAAAAGACTGAGACTAGCAACATCAAGTTTGTAAGAGAGAGGGTGCAGAGAAGAAGAAAGGGTAGGGGCAATCAAATTACAGACACGTTTCTGCACCTTATCAAGAACCCTCAAATTGGACAGAGATTCACCAGCCTAAATATGACAACAAGGATGAGAGATCTTTATTACCCAGTTTGTAAGTGATTAATTGAAAATGCAAGTTGCTGTTTTACCCATAGCTGGAGGGAAATTGCATTAGTGCATAAATGACGACACAGAATGCAACTGGATTAGAACTCGCTATAGACATAGTTCACAGCAGTAACCATGAGGTCAATTACACACTCCCAAATATACTAATAGTATGTATTATTTGGACTACTGTTCTCATCTTGGATGTTGTCCTCACGTTTCGATTGATGTAATTCTTTGGCCTTCTTCAGGTACGTCTTGTCGAACTCGGGAATTCTTCTGTCAAACTCAGGAATCTGTACGCAATTTCGAACGGAACCCTTTATTTAATGCATGGGGGTAACTTGCTCTTGTTCCGTAAGGAGTACAAGTCTTAATTCGTACTTATATTCTTAGTATGGCCCATACTGAAGATTGAATCTTCACTGTCAATTAGAACTGATTATTATTTAGCACTTTTATCCGTTGTGCTATGGGTCTTTGCGGACAATTCTAGTATGAATTTTAGGAACCTTAAACCTACGCATCGATCAAAACGTTGTGAGAATAACATCCAAGATGAGAACAGTAGTCCAAATACTAAAAATTATCGACCCTCATCTAAAAAATTCTGCACAGTATTCTTAATTGCATGTTTCATTGTGTCGTCTGATGTGCAAATGCAATCCCTATTTATTTACCTCTTCACAATGGCAGAGTTAGACACAAGGTCGGGTTTTAATGTGAGGTAAATCCAACTCCCCCCCAAAATGGGCACTCTGGAATGGGACAAATATTCAAATTGCCTCAGTCTAAAAAGATTTCTTCTTCACTAACTGAGGACAGAAAAGATGAAGTGTTAGTATCAGAACAGATACTATACTTTGCCACGAATATAGTCCTTTCAAGGATTTGCAGATCTGGTAATTAACTGTGAATTTATATTGAGCAAAACATGTACATGCATTCCTACAAAATCCTCCTAGAACGTTGAAATGTAATGTATGGAAGCACCTAGCGGAAACGAAAGTAGTAATGTTTTTATCTGTCGATTGTATCTAAAGTGTATGTGATGTGTATTGTAAATTTTTGTAATGGTAAATAATGGGAAAAATACGACTAATAACAATTGTCGTCTACGGTAAGCTTAATAATTAATCGTGAACTGTTCAAAAGAATTTGTAATATGTGTTAATGTTAGAAAATATGAAAGATTCTTACAACAATGCACATCCACAGTGTTAGAAACTGGTGAAGCAAAAGAATAGGTATCTTACTAAATAAAATTATCTGGTGTAATGGACGGTAAGCAAACTGCCACCTTTCTTTGCCATGAATATAGTATTTTCCAGGATTTGATGATCTGGCCACAACTGCTCAATGTGTTGCATATTCTTTGAATTGAAGTGTAAAAATAGTGTAGTGATATTTAGAAGCGGGTGTGTAAAACTAGTTTTAAAAACGGTATTTTTCATATAAGGTTAAATTAAGCAAAGAAATGGAAAATTCCACTAGAAGTCAAAACTTAGAGTTAGAGCTACATGACATGAAGTCTGAAATGAGATGTTGCAAAGAGAAAAAGATCTTCCTCTTTGGCCTGTGAGCTGTATTCGAATGCGTTTTTTCCTAAGCTTTGTCTTCGTTCGCCCCTCAAGGGAATGAGCAAGAGAAAACTCGCATAATGTGTAAAAGTATTAAACAACAAAGAGCATAACGCAATCGAGCAAATATATTGTCGGCTTTTTTTGTTCTAATTGTTTTTTTTATCACATTATTGCAGCTACAAGTGATAGAAAGACACAAACTTTGGCTGCTACATCACTATGGCCACCCTTACACCTAGACCTCACTATTCAATGAACCAACTACTTACAATAAATGTTAGAAAGACGAACAGCTGTTTCTGTCAAAAAAGAAAACGACGAGTAGTCTGTAGGGATTGAGGAAATCATCCATACTATGCTACAATAGTTCCTAGATAGAATTGTCGACACAGGATGATTAAAAAAGAATGATCCTCGGGTCAACTACAACACCGTATGAAAAGTAGACAGTTAATTTCTTAGCTTAACCATAAGAGAGATTTTTAAGATTGAAATTAAAATCCAGTTGCTGCCAGAATTTCAGGTATATCACACATCATATATGATATTGATTAATAGTTTAGATCTGATAATTTTAAAAGGATACTAATAAGACGACTAAGAATAATAATATCACTCATTTCATTTCAGAAACTTGCTAAATAGAAGGACCTCGAAATAAAAATAACAAAAAATGTGCCACATGAAAACCAAGACCATCCCAGTAGTAGGTACAGTCGGTGATAATATGAACTGGGTGCTTCATTTAAGCCTAGGAAATGCAGGGTCTTCCTGCTAGTGAAGAAATAAAATACTAACAAGCCGCACATGCATGGTCCCCCTCTGTATGTGACTCGATGTGGTGAGTGTAAAATGCAATAAATTTGAGCAATTTGGGGCATTTTTGACCCCCCTTAGACCCTCTGGGGGCGCGAACCAGAATTTTTCTGAGGTCAAGGATGCTCATTTTATATCCAGAACAATTGCCTCTACATTTTGGCCAAGTTTTAAAAAAATTGAATGGATGGATCAAACGTTATGGGAGAAAAGGGTAATTTTTTGCAATTTTGGGGGCTTTTAAACCCCTGGGGGCGTGAACCAGATTTTTTTCAAGGTCAGCGATACTTATTTTCTATTAGGAACAATTGCCTCTACATTTTGACCAAGTTTCAGAGAAATTGAATGGATGGATGAAAAGTTATGGGGCAAAAAATGTCATTTTTTGCTATTTCGGGGCTTTTTGACCCCCTGGGGGGCTAACCAGAGTTTTTTTCAAAAATCGGAGAATATCACTTTCTAACCTGACCAAAGTTACAACTTCATGCTAAAATTTCAGAGAAATTCAATGGGTGGTGGCGGAGAAAAATCCGGACAGACGGAAATGCCTCAAAACATAGGTCCCCCGATTTTATAAATCGAGGGACCAATAATATGAAACTAATAATAGTTACTTATGAGACCCCGTTGAAATTCCGCGATTGCTTTCTTCCATCTATTTAACTAATTTACTGTTAATAATATTAAGAAAAACATGTATTTCTTTTTTCATAACAATCGTAGCTAAATATTTTGTAAATAAGTAAAACGAATTTCACTTTCGTAACAATTATATTAAAGTTAAAAAACAAAAGTTTTTTTAAATGTTCATGTCAATGACAGAGTTTGACGTTATATTTGATTTGGGAATAATTCATTTTAAAATGGGGAAAATTTAAATTGTTGGCCTTAGCGACATTAGATAATCAGTAATTACACTTTTTGCATTACACCTTTGGTGATCGGACGATCCCTTTTTTAAATGGGCATGGAAAGCGGTAATGTATATAGAAACAGCGGGAAAATTATTGCATGGCGTCATGATCGTCCCGTGGTTTTGCTTTGAGATTCCACTTCTTCGGCAGGACAGTTGTTATGATCATGATGATCATCATGATCATGAGCATGATGATAATGATGATGATAATGATGATGATCATGATGACGGCTAAAAGGAGACTTCTCCAGTTGCTGTTAATTTTAATAAATTAACACATGAATAATTTAAAAACTGGCACCATGTTTTTTTATTTGGTTCTTGTTTGTTCGTTAGGGCACGATGAAGAAGAGAGATATACAGAGAACAGGTTAACTTATATTACTACATTTAGAATATGTCTTCTCTCAAGAAATTTACACAGGATCTTACTAACAGAACTCCCAATTTCTTCACATGATGCACATTTCTCACGTAGGTCTTTTCTGTTCGAACAGATATCAGTTCTGACCTCTTGACCCTAACCCCCAAACAGCCATCTTCTAAAGATTTGTCCCCAGATGTACCCAAGCTCATCTGATATATTACAGCATTATTATCATACAGGTAATACCAAGACTACACATAATACTACTAACAGCAAAACTAGAGATAAACGATAATACTACTAATAATAATTATCTGAATTATTTGGACTGTTATTCCCTTCTTCAGGTGCAACTTTTCGAACCTGTCTATCTTTGATGAACTGGAGAACCTATACGGATTTCGAACTGAACCCTTTATTTAATCTACGGAGGTAGATTATTCTTGTTTCGTCAGCCAACACTGATGCAACAGTTAAGGCAATCACAATCAATTCTAAATGACAAATCTTCCAGAGGTTGAAGGTTCAATCTGTACAAAAGGGCGTTAATATACTAAGAATAATATAATAATTAACACTGCTACCCGGTTATGGCTGACAGGATGAGAACATCCTACTCCTGTCGATTAAATAAACGGTTCAGTTCGAAATTCCGTACAGATTTCTTAGAGTTTGACAAAGATTCCCACGTTCGAAAAGTTGCACTTGAAGAAGTTCGGAGGTTACATCAGCTGAAACATTGTGAAAATAACCCAGATGAGAATAGTAGTCTGAATAATCCAAATCAGCAATCCTCATCTCAAAAATCCCGAAACATAGTAATAATAAAAATACACACCATCATCCTCTGATATGAAGATTAAATGCAAGCAATCACCTATCCACCCCATGATTAATCCTACAAAGCTTTCTTTATTCAGCTGCTGTGGTCCCCCAGAATAAGTACAACCGGGTGGACAGGAATGACATGGGGGATGTGGACATAGTTAATGAGGGGGGGGGGGGGGGGATATCAGGAGAGAGGGGAACGGGCAGTAAGTCTGAAGTATCTGTACTTTATTTATCTATACCCACTCCTCTTGAGTGCACCTGTAGTCTAGACTACATATGCACTCAACTACCCCCCTCCATGTAAGAAGAACGAAAAAAAAGAAAGATAAAAAAAAGAATGTGATTTTTTGGGGAGGTTTTTTTTTGCATTTTTTTCCCCTTCTTTTTGTAAGATGTGCAATTAATTCAAGAGAACGCCAAATAAAGAATATTCTTAGTTTCGTCGATTAGGGATTAACAGACTCCCTGGCTACTTTTATATGGAGGTTTGTTTTGTTTGTTTTACAGCATTTCAGCCTCTTTTAAGGATATTTAATGTCAAAACCTAATACTTTCTATTGTAAACTAGCAGGGATACCCGGCGCTGCCCGGGGTGGGAGCATGGCAAACATTAGAGTTTTATAAAAAGTATATGTAACACAGTCATGTTACTTTTTGAACACATCTCTCTCTATATCTCTATCTATCTATATCTCTATCTCTATCTATATCTCTATCTCTCTATCTATCTCTCTATCTCTCTATCTATATATCTATATGTATATATATATATATATATCTATATATATATTGAAGAGAGAGAAAGAAAAGGATAAAGCCGTCATCATCAGCAAACTGACTGGCATAGTTTCGGTGTTTGTAGAATAAGTATCAGTTATAATGAAAAAATAATTCTTTTTTCCCCCCCCCCCACCCCATGCATTAATTTGGTCCCTGGTGACCCCAAGAAAATTAATATTACAGTATTTTTTTTTTTTTTACCATAACTCAGAGTTATACTGAATTGGAAGGTTTTGTAAGTGTATTTTTTTTAATGGAAATCGCTCCAGATAAGGCATGAAGCCACTTGATAAGGAGCTAACAAGAACGAAATATGATTATTGCAAAGACAGGAGATGCTTATTAGTCATAGTCTTGAAAAGATCAAAGCTATATGAACGAGTCAACACAACGTTTCACCAAAATAAATGCGGTACTTTCTTCTTCGTTCACCTCCCAACGCATCTCTCAATAGCACGCTCTTTATAGCAACGACATCTCACACATGCTAATGAGCACACCAAAGCCGCCTGCTCCAGTTTCCTCTTTAAAAAAAAAAAAAATCTATTTAACTTTTCGCAAGTGGGCGTTTCAGGGTTCGCGCCCGCAGCTCTCCTCCGCACAAGCAGCAAAGCAAACGCCTTCTCTTCGACCGCAGCGGACAAGTGTCTTGGTTCACAGCAGTCGGCTGCCTCTCCTGCTCTCCGCTACACTATAGGTAAGAGGAAAACAGTCAGCAGGAAGAGAGTTCCACAAGTCTGCAGTTCTTGGAAAGAAGCTACTGGAATGGGTAGCTGTATTACAATGAGGTATCAAAACAGCGAATTGATGGAGACCACTCGACCAACAAGTCAAACGAGCTGGAACAAAGGAAGCAGGGAATAGATCACACAATTCCGAAGAATACATGCCATAATACTACTTATAGAAAAGACAGACTAACAACATCATGTCTGTGAGAGATAGGGTGTAGAGAAGAAGAAAAGGTAGGGCCAATCAAATTACAGATACATTTCTGCACCTTATCAAGAACCCTCAAATTGGACAGAGATTCACCAGTCCACTTTGGTAGTTTCTGAGTTTTTAGCCGGACGACAGAAATACGACCTTCCTTTATATACTTTATTAGCTTGGTTTGTATGTTTTACACCATGACACCAACCCATTTGGCATAATGGTTAGAGTTTTCGCTAATGGGCTGGGAAACAGGGGTTCAATCATTGGCCGAATACTAAAGACGAAAATGATGGTACTTGATAACCCCTTGCAAAATACTCAGCATTATAAGATGTGGATTAAGGGTAAGTGAAATAATCCTGGAAAAGAGTGGAGCCAATTTAAAGGTAGCGTTCAGGTCGCCCACTTTACTTTTTTGACTTACATCACTTGTCTGGTTCTTTAATGTTGAAACAAAATAACAATTGCAACAGCCAGTAAGAAATTCTATAATCAGCTTCGTTCGTTGTACGGCATATCAACCCTTTTAAAATTATTTAATACTGTAGCAAAACACATTTACTAACTTTTATGTTTTATAACAAAACCATTTTACTGTCATTAAATGCGAAAACCATATCTACTGTAAACGATCAATTACTTATCTTATTGTTCCATTTTTAAATACTTTAGTAGAACTAAAACTCAGAACATCTTAAACTGATTTTGAATTAAAAAAAAAAATTTTCTTTAGATAAGTAATTTAGTATTTCGATTTTGAAAGACTAAGATTTTTAGCCCGGTTCCAATCTCATTTAAACTCTCTTAAAGGTTATTTACTGTCGAAGCAGAATATCTATAGCAAACGATTTATCTATTACATTAAGCAAAATCGAATTTCGATCTGCCTGTGTGTCCGGCTAAACCTCAGAAACTACCAAAGATAATAAAATAAACAAACCTTACACATTCCTATTCAGTATGACCCCAAGCATAATCACGTTGACACACCGGTTCTTATTACAAATAACTGGGGGACCACTTGTGAATTTAATATTCCATAGAAACTTCCTCCAAAAGAGAAAGCAGACTCAACCCGCCCAGAGTGAATACTGCACCAGGTAGTCCGTGCTGACTTGATGTGCTTATGCAAGTCTTCAGCTAAGAAAGTTTCGTTATCAAGACGTCGACAAAATAGGAAGTAATTACTGACGCAAAGTAAACTGAATGCATGAAGGCAATTATTACAGATTGCCAAATCTGTAATAGTTAATACAATCTGGAACAACTTTGTTTATAAAAAACTTACCGAAATCGTAATTAACTTTAAATAATATTAAGTCAAACATGTATATGTATTCCTACCAAAATTTGAAGTCCTAAAACGTTGAAATGTAATGTATGGAAGCACCTAGCAGAAACGAAAACAGCAATGTTTTTATCTAATAATTGTATCTAAAGTGTATCTGATGTGTGCCGTAAATTTTTGTAATGGTAAATAATGGGAAAAATATGACTAATAAACAATTGTTATGTGCGTTAAGCTAAATAATTAGCCGTGAACTATTCAAAAGAATTTGTAAGTAATATGTGTTAATGTTAGAAAATATGAAAAGATGCTTGCAACAATGCACATCCACAATATTAGAAACTGGTGAAGCAAAAGAATAGGTATCTTACTAAATAAAATTCTCCAGTGTAACGGATGTCAGGCATAATACATGTTAATGAGAGGGTAAAAACTCTGCTACCTTTCTTTTAATAAAAAAAAAAAACTAAAGTATTAATCCAAACCAAATAGTAAAATCGATTAACTGGATCGAAAAAGAATTTTCTTTTCATGACATGGATAGATTAAATGGGAAAAATGAATAATGAAACAATTTTTTATGTAGATTATGTTTATGAAGTTATATCCATTAATCAAATAGGGAAAATCTAGCATTACATCTCATAAATATAAAGTTATCGTCTTTTCCAGCTTAAACCTAAATAGCAATGCATCTGACAAATCAATATTTGATTCTGACAAACGCTTTTACTTTTTATTCTTGTAGCATATTTTTTACACAAAAAAATTGTAACCTGCTCCAGTTTGTTTCCAAAAATAATTATTCTGGCAAGGAAGATGATTACAATGGAGGCCATTTTAAATATTGACCTAAAAGACTCAAAATATAAGGGAGATAAATCCTATTTTAACATAATGGTAAAAGTATGAATTATCTCGCTTACATTGAGGTTTTTTTCCATCACTCCATGACTTACATTTTTTTAATTAAAAATTTTAAACTAAAATGACATTAATGAATCCGGGTAAGTACAGCTAGTTATATATAAAATAAAAAAAATTATTTCGTTTAATTATAGCATATTTTATTGCATTCTTGCTTGAAACAATATAAAAATGGAGATGGGGTTATGACACCCCTATTAAATAATTCATACATCCCACCTAACCAGGGGGCATGGATGCTACTCGTTAGTGTCGAAACAAGAAAAAAAATGATATCCATCAACATTACCACCATTATTACTATCTATATAATAATGTGCTAAGGCATTTCATGTTCATACCTACGTTATCACCTTTACAAACATTTTAAAAAATGAGATTAGAAAAGATGGTGATTAATCTGATGTCGCTAAGGTAAAAAAAATGTCGACTTTACCCATTTTAAAATGAATTATTCAAAAATCAAATTATGTTGTCCCATCGACTAAAACAGTACAATTTTAAATAAATACATTTCAAAAAGTGACATTTATTTTATTGGATTTGAAGAGTATTTAAGTGACAATTATTTTTACGGTAAGATAATATTTATTGTTTTAAAAAGAATTAAATTGCTACAATTTTAAATAAATAAATAAAAGAAATATTTGTTCTATTTATTTGAAGAATATTTAGCAAACAATGACAATTATTTTTACGGAAGAAAAAGTAATTTTTTTCTTAATAGTAACTCTGACAGACATTTATTATTTCAAAAGAAATATTATTAACAGTAAATTATACAGATTCGTGTAGAAGGTACCGGAGAATTATTATGAGGGTCACAATAGGTTTTTTTTCGTTTTTTATCTCTCTCCCACAGCTGTAAGATGTGACACAAGGTCGGAACGTGGGATTGAAAAACCAGCATCCTAGAAGAAGAGCACTCTGGCTACAAAAAATGCCTGGGCAGCCCCGATGGCATACCTCGGTAGGAGAGCCTCAGACGATTAGCAATCAACTAACCCCTTCTCAAAGGGTGAGAAAGCAAAGCTTGGGAGGGCGGACCCCTAGAACTGTACAGGACAATCCCTAAGATCGGCAGAATCAAGGCTCGAAGGCCAAAACGGTACCAGTCTAAGGGGTATAGCATCCATCAGAACAGATCTCTGCCAAAAGGCCGAGAAAGAAATTTCACAATAGTTATTATTGAGAAGGATTAAATAAATGCCTGCACAAAACTATTTACTGAAATGTGTTTATTTACTCCTCGCGGAGTTAGGCACAAGGCCAGTTTTATCTTACTCCCACAAGTAAGATGTGACCCAAGATCGGGTCGAGCAAGTGGGGTTAAAAGCCAGCGCTCGAGAGGTGAGCACTCTGGCCATTTAAAAATTGCCTGGGCAGCCCCGTCGGCATTCCCCGGTAGGGGCGCCTCAGACAGTAAGCAATAAACTTACTCCTCCCCAAAGAGGGGAGGCGAAGCCTGGGAGGGTGGACCTCCTAGAACTGCACAGGACAGGCGTGCAGTATCCATCGGAACAGATACTACACTTTGATCTTAGCCAAAAGGCCGAGAGCATGAATAAAGACAGAAATGAGAGTCGAAAGTTAATATGGGCTGAAAATGATAGTCTGTCGACTTTCGGGGTCAAGGGTAAAGATGGAGAAGAAACTGATGACAAAATTGGGATTCTTAAAAGTAAAAGAAAAAATAAAGTCACCGTAAGAGATAAGATAGAGATAATCTACTTATATCTAGTCATTTGGTTGACATCTTAATCCGTCTCTTTCTACTCAACTTAATCTATGTAATCAGCTACATGAAATAAAAACTACAAAATAAAAAAATTAAATAAAAACAAATTAAAAAAATAAAATTTAATAATAAACTATGTACTTTGGCCTTTTGACTAGGAGCAAAGTGTAGTATCTGTTCTGATATTACATTTCATCTTTTCTGTTCTCCACCAGTGAAGGAAAACCCTTCTAGACTGAAGCATTTTTTTTTTTTTTAATATTATCTGATTCAGAGTGCCCTCTTTTTGAAGAGCTGAATTTTCCCCACATTAAAAACCGACTTTGTATGTCTTCGTGACGAAGCAAGTAAATAAGAACTAAAAAAATTAACATAAAAACAAAAAGTATATATAAAATACGAAATAAAATAGAAAAATTAAAATTTGAAAATAAAATTTTCAAAAATAAATTTAAGTAGAATAACTGAAAATGAAAATAAAAACTAAAATAAAAACTAAAAGTACTATAAAATAAATTAACTAAATTAAAAATTCGAAATTAAAAACTAAAAATGAAAGAAATTAATAACAATAAAACCCTGAATAAAAAAATAAAATCGTAAAATTGATTCAACAAAAGATCTCAGGATGTTTGAGTTAACAGTACAATTCTATGTCGACTTGTTATTTGCATAAGTAGTTTTTTTTTGTTTTTAAGATTTTCATATTTTCTTAGCTTGCAAATAGACACTGGCAGGTAGCCATTTTGAAGACTAAACTGTCATTTAGTCTAATCGAGTCATCTTTTCTTCCAATTACTACCTACATTTGTTTGTCTTATATAAAAATATACAAAGTCTTTTCCAAAAAATCAGAAAATTTGAAAATCTTACAACCGTTCGCTCTGAATATTCAAAAGTTATTTCCCTTGAAGAATATTCAAGTTATCTCCCCTGTTGATACTAACCAACCAGATACTGCATAGTTTACTTCTGGAAACCAAAATATATCTAAATTCATCCATGTGTGAATTTAAAACTGAATATTCTGTCTCTTTCTGGCTTGGGCTTCAAGTTAGTCAGTGTCTGACTGGCGCTCCATCATAGCATCGTTTTTACGACTGATGCATTTCCCGTCAGATGTCCTCTTTACGGATCGCAGCTATCATTTCGAGATATTTTCAAACAAGGCCTTTTCTACTGGTCATAGCTATCATTCCCAGATATCATCAAAGCCAGTCTTATCTACCCTTTCAACGCTAACGCATCTCTCTAAATTATTTGCTCTGGCAATATATATTTTTTTCGATTATGTATGGGATTCTTAACAGACTCTTTCGTTAGTAACTGTGTCTGATTTTCACCCCTTTTCATGTATCATCTCCCTCTTACGTTTGCATAGCTAGTTCATTCTCTATAATGTGTTTATCCTGGCAATACATGTTTATTTCGATTATGTTAAGGTACTTTTAACATGGACTCATGTTAACAATGACCCCTGTAATTTTTACCCTCTTTTATGTCTCATTTTATTATGTCCCTTTTACATTTGTCTTGAACAAAACTTCTGTGAAAGTATTTGCATCTATATGTAAATTCAACCGTTCCTTAAGTATCTTTTTCCCATTTACATTCCAACATTTGTGTCATTCTCGATAACGCAACACATTCAATATGGCAGCCGTGTGTTGAAGAGACTAACACGTGCGTTGCTACACAAACGATATAATAGAATATTAAATATTCTAATTTTATAAAACAAACTATTTCTTGGTTTTCATTAAGACAAGAAATATTACTTTGTTATCTCAAGCACTGCATTTTCTTTTTTCACATTCCTCCCCTCTTTTATTTTTATTGGAACCGTGCTAAAAATGTTAGTCTTTCAAAATCAAAATACTGAATTACTTATCAAAAAAATTTATTTTAATTCAAAATCAGTTTAAGATGTTCCGAGTTTTAGTTCTACTCAAGTACTTAAAAATAGAACAATAGAAAGGTCTAAAATTAAACAACTTTTTATGCGAACAATCGCATATTCTTGAGTGTTTCTTTAGGGGGAGATGTTGGGGTGTGAGCGCTTCAATATAGGAGAACAAGGGCTGTTGAATCAGTAACCCTAACGTTTGACTCGGACTTCTTTTTTAAGGAATAACAACCACTTAATAGCACAAACATTTGATATTTTTTGTTGGAGATAATTTTCATCATATATTACTTTTTTGTTTGAGTCGGAAAATTTGCATCGATTCTTAAATCGATGAATTTGCTCTTACTCAGACTTCACAGTACTCAAAAGCAGGGTTGCGGAATAAAAGTTCAAAGTTTTGGAAGAAGTCGGACTCGTAAAAATACTAGGTGTCCGAGTCAGAGTTTTTAATCTCTGAAGGACTAACAGTCAGACTATTGAAAGACTTTAAAATAAGGAGTCAGAGATGGATATTTTGGAATCCTAGCAACCTAAAATCTGGGAATCCTAGAAGTCAGAGTCAGACCATATACCTTCCATCTACACAAATCTGCTCGGAAGTCTCAGGGAGTTGTGTCAACAAGAAGTCGATGTGGCAAAAGAGTGAGATAAATCCAGCCTCTTGGGTGTTCGACATTGAAGAACAAAGTCTTTTTCTAGGCTCTTCCACCCCGAAGATGTGCGTTGAAGAGCCTAGAAAAAGATTTTGTTCTTCATCACAATGGTTGGGAAGAAATTAAAACTAGGCAATCATAGAGATGAATTTGCTATCAATGTATTTATAAAATGAAAACTAAATACAAATGGAAATTCCAGAACAAAATATGGGTGCATTGTTTTCTTTACCACAATGATTATTGCAGAAGAAAGAAAGCAATTGACACTCTTCACTGCCACTACTACAGATTGATTGAAATGATTATTCACATGTCAATAACTTAATTGTTACTGTGTTACAGAACCAAGAGAAAGAGAGAGACATATCAACTCAACACACTGCAACGATCATCACTGCTACTACTAGAGAGACATCACAACTGATTGAGCTGACTACATATGACGTTAATAATTGTTACTGTTACAGAACCAAGGGAAAGAGAAAAAGAGAGAGACAGCTCAACTCTACACACTGCAACGATCATCGCTGCCACTACTACAGAGAGACATCACAACTGATTGAGTTGACTAGATGTGACGTGTTAATAATTGTTACTGTTACAGAACCAAGGGAAAGAGAAAAAGAGAGACAGATCAACTCTACACCGTAAAGGTCATCGCTGTCACTACTACAGAGAGATGTTACAACTGATTGAGCTGACTACACTTATTTATGTAATGAACCGCTGTTATGATAATCTGCCTGAGACAAAGAATAGGTTGACTGTAGTGCTATAATAGCAATTGGACCTTTCAAATTGAAAACAAAAAAAAACCATCATGAACTTTCCACCGAGTCTTACTAGTATATATTACTTTAATAGAATGATATACTTAGCTTGAAGCATTGTGTGTATTCTATAAAGTATCGTTATTGAAGGCTATTGTGTGGCAGGCGGTAAAAACATCAAACATACAAATATATAGAGTAAGAAAAATACATGCCCCAGGACAGGAAAAATGAATTCCCTGAACAGAACAGATTAAAATCAAGATATAAGGATAATGAACCTTATGTCTAGAAACTTTATTACATAATTTTGATTATAGAAAATGTTTAAAATCTAAAGCTTATGCGTAAAAGGTTTTAAGAAGAAATTGAAATTAAGAAAATTCTGCTTAATTGCAAGTGTTTTGTGGATTAAATTTAATGTAAATCTGAAATATTTGAATCTTCAAATGAGAGGTTGTGCCCATATTATGCCCCCCAAAAACCTTTTGAAATATTCCAAAGAAACTGAAATTTGGGGGAATATTTATTAATTGATGTTTAACATCTATTGTTAAAATTTCACAAAATTCAGAGGTATCTGAATTCTCAGAAAGAGCTTCCACTTCCATCCTCTTTTTACCCCATTGCATAAAACTAAATTAAACTAAATCAAACTAAATATAGCTCACATTACGACCTCTTATACCTTGCAGCTGTGTTCAAAAATTCATAATGATCATAATATTAGTTTAGGAGTGAATCCTGTACATGCAAATATAGAAACAAACATACCTAACTAAATTGAGATATAGTAAAGAAGCACCCATTTGTAGAATTACCTTTGCAAGAAAGTTCCAAAGTTTGGCAGACAAAACAAAAGCAGACTGTAACTTAATACAGACATGTACTTCAGTTCCCAAAGCAGTCAAATGGTAGATATTTATTGATCACAGTATCCACAAAAAAAAATTTTTTTTTAAATAAATAAACAGCCAATCAGAACCCAGGGAATAAGCAGTAGACCAATTATAATATTTTGAGTCAACAGTTTTTCTACAAGTTTTTCCTCCAAAAGCAGCCAGGTTTTTCTTTCAAAACTAATTTGCATGTGAAACACGTACATGGTCCAGGTGGTAAGTCAAAACCCTGGCTACCGATACGGCGTCCGACAGACAACTAATTCCTCCCCATAAGACGTGTTATGGGGGTCAGATTTCAGAACACCTGTCTAAAACACTTATCGTATGTCAAAGATAAATCTGTAGAAACTTTCATAGATTTTTGTGAAATAGTTTCCATGCCATGTAGCATCATATGCAACGACCTTACTGAAACTCTAAATATTAACTATTTTTTACTGAAACTCGTAAATATGCACTATTTTTAGTTCAAATATTTCTATTATGTGGGACTTGTTAGACTTCCAATGCAATTTATTCGTAGGACGTTTTCATGACAAAAAAAATTTTTTTTTTTTCAAATGACCCAATATTAAAACAGATCTGTATTCAGACTCATTCATGTTATGAATAAAGTTCAAATAGAGAAATCCAACAATATCAGTTTTCCACATGTGCAACCAACTGATATCCTGACTTTTAAAATTCATCAGAATTGCAGTTTTTTTTGTACCTTTGTTCAAAACTTAAGGAGTCATATTTCTGGAAACCTTCAAGGCAAAGACGCCATTTGTCACAAAATATTTTTATGTGTGCCTATTTGGAACAATAGCCATTGGTCATGCTTTAACCATGACCCATTATTGATCGAGTTAAAAATAAAAACGGATCAATTTGAAAAATAAGAATATTCGATATTCCATTTTTACGTTTTTGTAGCGACCACGTGTTTGGGTTTTTTTCTGGGACACAAGGTCGCCATTTTGGGTGTATTGCGTTTTCTTGAGTTTACACGAGGTCGGAATATGAAGGAGAAAAAGGCAATGGTGAAGAAATGGTTGATTTTACATACATATATATATATATACTAGCGGGGCTACCCGGCGTTGCTCGGAGTCATAAAAATATCAAATAGAAGAAAAATTGCGTGTGTAACATCTTTATATTCAAACTTCTATTTCTCTTCCTCTCTCTATAGCCATCTCTTTATCTTTCTACCTTTCTCTTCCCTGGTCGCCCCATTTCACCGCTACTTACTCATTTTGCGAAAGCTGTTTATTTCCCACCATTTCTCTTACGTTGCCCAGGGCAAAAATATGACATATTTCTATAAAATTACCACCGCTGTCTGCGCCTTCTATATAGGTACATATCTCCGCCCTGGTGTTCATAGTAAATACATACCTATTGCCACTCCAGTGCGCATACTATATAAGTACTTATTGCCACCCCGGTATGCATATTACATAAGTACCTATCGCTGCCCCGGTGCGAATGCTAAATACGTATTTATCACCGCCCTGGTGCACATTCTATATACGTACTTATTGCCGCCCCTGTGCACATGCTATATACGTACCTATCGCCACTACTATACACGTACCTATTGCCACCCCGGTGCACATACTATATATATACCTATCGCCGCCTCAGTGCGCATACTATATTGTACCTATCGCCGCTCCTGTGTGCATACTATATACTTAACTATCTCTGCAAGGGTGCACTTACTATATATGTACCTATCTCCAGCATAGTTGGCCTACCTAAGAACTCATTAATGCGCCCCTGTCGTATCAAAGAACAAAAATCAAGTTCATTTATGTAGTGTCACTATCATAAAAAAGAACTCATATTAATGAGCCCTAAGGTATGTGTGTGTATATATATATATATATATATAGTTCTTGACTAAGGACCTACCTGATATTGCTTAAAAAAACATCTCGCGGATTTACAACCAAGAAGAAAGGACTTTGAAAAATATGAAACAACTATTTTCTCTGATGAAAAATTTAACATTAAAATAAATATTTGCATTGTATGGTTTCTAAGAACTTTGATTTTAATATTTCAATTTAAAAAAAAAAAAAAATTCTGAGCCTTCCACGCACAGTACTGAAGAGAATGAATATTACAGTATTCATTCAACCATAACAAGGCCGGGGTCACATTTACTCCGATGATACTAAGTGTATATTGTGCAATTTCACTTTTAGCCGGGGACACACATGACTTTCTTTGATACAATAGATTAAAATATCGCCCACCTCGAATTTATTACTGAAACAATTGAAATTAAAGTTTGGGTTTGTTTTGTTTTTAACATAGTTCACCCCAAACAAGGCAAGCTGCCACTGTAGATGTAAGGGGCTACTGAGAATTAGGGTGTAGGTTTTGGGTATCATCCTAAGTTGGGAGCTGTGTAACGAGATGCTTGTTCACATTAGTTTTAAATTTCTGCATGTCGGTAAAGTCGGGAAACAGGGAGCAGGGAGGGGGTTCCAAAGGCCGGCAGCACGAGGAAAGAAGCTATTGAAGTAGAAGGCTCTCCTGCATCTGGGGACCTCGACAGTGAATGGATTTAGCTGATTGTCGGGTTGGTCGAGTGTATTTATGTCAAAAGGGCACCAGAGCATAATCCATTGAAGTACTTGTAAAACAAGCACAAGTATGCAACATTGCGGCGATGAGACAGGGGCTGGCTGGAGATGTGTGAATAGTACGGGACCTATTAAATTTGCGCCTCTTTTTTGGACCTTGTCTAAGAGGGAGAGACTAGCGGATGATGCACCAACCGAGATGTGACAACAATACTCCATGCATGGGCGGATGGTGGCTTTGTAGAGATATAGGATACTGTCAGGTTTGAGAAGTTTTCTAGCATGGTAGAGGGAGCCCACCTTCTTTGCAGTAGCCTTGGCAATTTCTTCTATGTATTTGTTCCAATTTATGTTACCTGTGAATGTTAGGCTGAGAAGTTCGAACGTTGAACTCTCAAGTAGGATGTTATTTGCCATGGAAATCGGTGGTTGAAAAGGTTTCTTGTAGTTGTTGAAAGGAGCTTTTTCTTAGCAGCATTAAATGTTACCATCCATTTATCACCCCATTCCACTACAGACTGGAGGTCACTTTCTAAAGATTCAGCCATTGCCTCGGATATGTGCGTGTCCGTTTTGCCGACATGATGAGAGTAGAGCGTTGTGTTGATAGGTCAGTTATTATAGCATAAATTGATGGCGTATCACTGTTTTTAATACTCAATCGGGAGGGGAGGGGGTCCCTATGCCCGCTATCTTTATTATATAATTAGAAAAAAATATGACCTGTCGGGTCACCCATTGAGCTCGGGTTAGATTGTTTGAACCAGAAAAATGTGAATTCGCCAAGTCAGTCAAATCTTTTTTTTAAATAAACAAAAAGACAAAATTAGTCTCTTTCTGTTCGTGCTCTATCTACAGCTACGGTTAAATAGTATTACTACTTGTAGTTATATACCCTATTCTAATCTTTTTATTCTGCTCTTTCTTTGTTACCTTCAACTGTTAACAGAAAAAGGGTGCCGGAAGCGAGCATTATAGACAACGTATAAAATAAGAGTGGGGTTGGGGTCAAACAACACACAGTGAGAGAGGGTGAGCAATAGGTAGTGTTATTAAGAGATATATCATTTAGTGAGATGCGTGCCAATTACAGCTAACTAAAACAAAATGGAAGCTTGTTTTTTTCCAAACATAACTCAATCTCAAAACAGAGGTATATTTTAGCATGTATTTTGTGAGATTAAAATACAAAGGAAAAAGGGCTTAGAGAAACAAACGTTGATTAATCAGTTTTAGTATAATAGATATAAAAATGGCTGACTTGTATTTTCTTATAGTCACACTTCAACATTCAAAAGTAATTGTATAGCCTTTAAAATATCGTTTATTTTAAAAAAAGGTATTTTGGCCTGAATTAAAGGTTAAAGGCATATGTCAAGTATTACGACTCATCTGTGCCCCTACAGGCCAAACAAAAAAAAAAAATTTCACACGCGCCCCTGTCGTATCAAAAAAACAATAAAACGAAAAAGAAAATCGTTATCTCAAGGCCTTTCTAAATCTTCTCTTAAAGGGCTTTCATGTCTACAAAATGAGATTTTATCTCCAAACCCCTTTTCTTACTGTCCCTTTCTTTTACATAAGTAAATGAAAAAAATATATAAACGTTTTTAAATACAGACAGCTGTGTGTGTACATGAGAAATGACAAGAGTGCTCACCTATTAAGAGCATACTATTTATTACAAATAACACATTATGTATTGCAGTGCTGAGTAACCACTTCTCAGACCATCGGCTGAAGAACGAATGCACTTACGTGTCAATGAACAATCGAATTCATAATCTTATTTGTAATAATAGATTGTTTGAATCAAGAGAAAACTGAGTTTGCAAAGCCAGGTAGACATAAATTTAAAAAAAAAAAAAAAAAAAAAATTTGAATAAAAATCCAAAATTAGTTTCTTTCTGCTCACTACCCCCCTCTCTCTCTCTTTCCAGGTTAAATAATATTACTACTTGTGGTGACATTCACTTTTATTTATAATGGACTATTCCAATCCCTCTATTCTTTCCTTTCTTTATTACCTTCGACTGTTAATATACAGAAAGAGAGAAGAGGAGAGGAGAGAGAGAGTGAGGAAGCGAGAGTAATAGAAACTGTATAAAATAAGAGTATGCGGGTGGGGGAGAGGGGCTTAAATAACAGAGTGAGAGTAATAGAGAAACATAGTAAGATATAGATAACTTGGTGATGAAATTGCAAATTATGGCTAATTAAAACAATTAAAATGGATTGTTTCCACAAACATAACCCAATCCCAAGGAATATTTTAACATTTTATCTGTGGATGGGTGGGGGGATAGGGGTAATTTTTTGGTGCTTTTTAGGAATAGGTATCCAAAAATTTGCAGTCGTGACGTAAGCCGTTTCAACTTTCCAGAGAAAGCTGAATCAAGTTCCGATACTTCTACACAATACAAACCGAAGTAAACCAACTTTGCAAACTATAGAACTAATACTTAGTTTAGGGTTAGTGTAAAAAAAAAAACGGTTCTTTTCGTATTGTGTAGATTGTTAGGTGAAGTTCGTTATCGTCACTTTTACTTAACCAAACTGGGTATTTTCCATCTTGGTCAATTTTTTTTTTTGTCAAGTGTTTGGTAATTTCAGAATTTAATCCCCCCCCCCACTCCCAATCTAAAAAATTGAATTTTTAAAAAACATATCACTCTCATTTATATTTAAAACAGAAAAAAGTAATTTTGATAAGAAAAATGCCACTACCCCAATTTTCTCGTCCTGAAATTGAGAAACCATTTGATTATACGTCTAAATATACCGCTAACAGAGCAGGAAGTGGATGCTCATTTTATGTTAAATTAATACCAGAAAGTGATCCACCACCTTAAAATGTAAAATATTTCCTTTTTTTTTTTTTTTAAATTCCTTTTTTTGGGGATATATATTTTAAGACTGTTTACATGTAATCGCCCCTCTCCCCCCCCCCCTCCCAAATAAATAGAAGAATTTGGAAGTTTTTGATGGGTTAAACTATGTAAATCCTATTATAATCATGTAAATTACTGACAGTGGATTCCTTTTCTGATTTTTTTTCAGAAGAGACACTCTAGGTATTTTTTTCTATAATTTTTTTGTTGGTGATGTTATTCTCTCAATGTGTTGTTCATCGCCATCTGAGAATCTCATTAATCGTTATTCTCGAATATGAGAGGGAGAGACAGGGGAGAAGGAAGAAAGTGTCAATTGTAACATAGAGAGTATTGGAATATCTGTCGTAGTTCATTGTTGATTTTTTAAATAATTCTCAAATAAAATCGAGCGAATTAGTAGTAGTTGTTTACTTTTCTCTATGAGTGCCATCAAATAATTTGTATTTTTTTGCTAAATGAACCTGTAAATACAAATGGCAGAGACAATGAAACTCAAACAACAGTAATGAAAAACGAAAATGCTAAAGCCATTTGTTTTTCATTTTGTTTGTTTATTATTGTTTTCTCCATCTTCTGTCCATGAAGGAGAAATCCTTCTAGACTGAGGCAATTTTAATCCAGTGACCTTCTTCAGGGGAGCGGGAGTTTTCTCAGAGAAAAATAATGAAAACCATAAATAACAGCAAGAAAACTGGGTAGGAAGTAAGTACTCATTTTACGTTAAATTAATATCGGAAAGTGATCCCCCACCTTAACATCTAAAATATTTAATTTTAGACCAAGACCATTTTGTGGAAAGATTAAATGTAGTATCACAACAAAGCTAATGATAAGTTCGAAGAGGTAAACAGTTTCTTCAAAAATGCGAATAAAATTAGTGTATATAAATAGGAGTAGGACGTAATGGGTAAAAATTTCAGATTCATGCGAGTAGTATGTTTTTGTGTTCATTAATAACACTAAACAATCAAACATTTTGAAAATTTTGCAAAATTCAGAAGGTGCAGGCCACTAGTTTTTGGCTATTTTACATTCATGAAAACCCTTTCACAGCCTGAAAATGGTCCTAAATTAAAGAACTATATCAGATTTAACCATCTATATCCATTCATAGCTTTTGAGGATGTTTTAGGACCTGCAATGTCGCATGAAACCACTTTTTTCACCGAAAAATGATGGATTTTAAGTTCCGTGGAGCCCTAACGGCTATTTTTGGCCTGCACCTGAATTTTGCAAAATTTTCAAAACGTTTTATTGTTTAGTGTTATTTATGTATAAATGAACACAAAAAAATACTACTTGCATGAATCTGAAATTTTCACCCATTACGTCCCACCCCTAATATAAATATATTTTTAAAGATTATAACATTAAGAAAGTTTTGGAGTTAAAATCAATTTACTATTACGTAGTAATATGTAAATAAAAAGACGTTTTAATACTTTTTCGTCTTGGCGATACAAAAAAAAAACATGGCAGCATCCGATAAGACTCCATTTTGTGAAAATCACGCTTCTTGTATATTTACAGATTTCAAATGTTTTTCTTCAGATTACATGTGTAATTTTAAGTCGAAATGGTTCCTCATCAAATATTATTTAAAAAAACAAAAAAAAAAAACATTTTTATCGCCTATACACAAGTTTTTATCGCATAATATTTAACACTTCAAACTCATCATTTACCCACAACAAATACACTTTAACGTTAATTTTAATTTGCTTAACCAATTAAAATAAACAAAATAGGTACATAAATTTTCAGAAATATTGATAATGGTATTAGAAGAGTATTTTATAATACTTTCTTTTGTTTATGTTATCGTGTTGGTTCGAAAATACAATTTCAATTACGATATTAGCAACATCTGAAATGGTGAAATTTACAAAAGAAATTATGTTTATTTCGTCTCTGAAGAAATCATTTTGGACTGAGGCCATTTGTGTGTGTGTGTGTGTGTGGGTAAATGTTTTGTGATGTGTTTGAATGTACATATAAAATAGTTTATATCGGAATTTTGTTATTAATAACGAAACGAAAGAATAAGTTTACTGATGAAAATAATTTTGATAAGCCTCTCAGAACGTAAACTTTTAGAAAGTGAAAAAAAAAAACTTACGATGATGCGATAAGCAACAACATTTTGACCGAGTGGATCTGCCAAGAGAGGTGTTTTTTGAGAATGTAATCTGGAATACTGGAATGTGAATTATGAAATTGGATTAGTCAGACGGAGCGTTGTTGTGTATAATACGCATAATGGTCATTGTATTTGACATTTAATCCGATATGCCCGTATTCCTCAAATTTTACTATATATATATATATATATATATTTGAACTGGTAATATGTGATAGAATTTATGAACCTTATTTCCATGGGGTTTTACTGAATGGAAGACTAGGAGATGCTATGTTTTAATTTCAATTGTTTTTTTGTTTGTTTAGTGTTTGGCAATTATATTTCGTTATTCCTGAATAGGATTGTAGCCAGCCACTCAAAGCGCTGTAAAAAGTATGAAGATAGAGGATGGTAGTAGATTTTTGCGAGTGAGTAGAAGTTACTCCAATTTCGTGTATGTATGATTTTTTTGAGAGAGTCAGGTATGCCGGAATTAATGTAGGAAATTATGAAATCGAATTAAACTGACTGATAATTTCTGGAAACACTCGTCAATTATTGGCTAAAAGCGTGCTTGGGTAGGAGTAGGGAATCTTGCGTCTTGATTTTTTTTAATGGAAATCGCTCCAGACAAGGCATGAAGCCACTTGATGTAAGGAACACATGAGTATCGCAAAGACAGGATACACCTATTGACCTTAGTCTTGAAAAGAACAAGGTTATAGGTAGGAGGAAAACAGTCAGCAGGAAGAGAGTTCCACAAGTCTGCAGTTCTTGGAAAGAAGCTACTGGAATAGGAAGCTGTATTACAATGAGGTATCAAAACAGCGAATTGATGGAGAAAACTAGACCAATGAGTCAAACGAGCTGGAACAAAAGAAGTGGGGAATAGATCACATAATTCTGAAGAACACATGCCATAATAGTATTTATAGAAAAGACTGAGACTAGCAACATCACGTCTGTGAGAGGGTGCAGAGAAGAAGGGTAGGACCAATCAAATTACAGATAAGTTTCTGCACCTTATCAAGAACCCTCAAATAGGACAGAGATTCATCGCCCCAAACATGACAACAGTACTCCATACATGATCTGATTGTAGATTTGTAGATATAGAGAATAGCCTCAGGTATGAGAAAGTGTTTGGAGCGATAGAGAGAACCGACTTTACGAAAAGCAAAAAGAGCAATGGATCTAATGTCTGAATTCCAAGAAAGATTTGATGAGAGAAAGACCAAGAAGTTTCAGAGTGGATTTCTCCTTCAGAGCAGAGCCATCCATGAGAATCTCAGAAAGAAAAGAGACTTAATCTGTAAAAAAAAAACAAAAAAAAAAACTTCCGTCTCTTCCACATTTGGGAAGGCATCAGAAGAGACATAAATTATATTACACTTTGATTTGATAGCTCAACAACAGAGAAAATGAAAAAAAAAAAAAACTACCAATCATTTTTGTTTTAATTTAATGCCTTTGTTTTTAGTGTGATCGGGTGTAAAACTATTACTACAGAATTTTCTTGTAAATTAAATATTAAAATAAGTTTTATGTTTGTTACAGCAGTTTTAATTATGTATATATATATATACATAGATAGATAGATAGATAGATAGATACACACACACACATCATGTAATCAGTCATCAGGTGCATTTTTTAAAAGGTATAAATATTTGAACCAGTCATTTATGATATCATGTTAATTTTTTTTATATCCTAATTATTTTTATTTTATTCCGATTCATCTGTTTGTTATAAAATGAAAAGCACATATCTTGGTCTACCATTTATGAAGTTTGACCTTTGGTCTGAATTATAAGTAACAATTACTCCCGCTAAATAATAATAATAATAATAATCATTAAAAAATGTTCAAATTATTAATTCGTTAAATGAACTCGTAGAAATATGTCATTTGGTTATTAGTAAATTAATGACAAGGGTTATTCTAACATAATTTATCAACTTTATTTCACTTCTTATTCAACAAGCAAAAGAAAGTTATTTAATGCTCATGTGTCTTCACGGAGAAAGTGTTATATAAAAAATCCAAAAGACGAGGAAAAGGTTATGACTGTGCCCTCTTTTATGGTTATTTAATGCCGAAACAATAACTATTATAAACCATTAATTGAACACAAGTTGCTATTTTTTACCCAAACGCAAGCGGGGTCGTAGATTCATACCTTTGCCCAACGTGTAAATTCGATCACAATAGAACTAATAGGGTTTGAACTCAGCTTAGCTGAGAACATAATGTATCTATAAAATCGAATTGGATTATTTGGACTATTTGATGTTAGGTTCACGTTTCGGCAGATCCCAGAGTTCGACAAGATGTGCCTGAAGAAGGTCGGAGGTTACATCAACACAAACGCTGTGAGAATAACATGCAAGATGGGAACAGTAGTCTGAATAATCCAAATTATCAATCCTCATCTCAAAAATTCTGAAATATAAAACAGATATAGCATTTAATAGTCTTTCTCAAGTCTTTTTGTCTTTGCCACCGAGGAGCACATGAGAATATTGTTATACAATTGGCCTTGAATAGAACTGAGCTATGAAATAACCGTCAAGGGTTCAAGAGGTTAAATTTGATATATTCGCGTGACGAGGGTAGAGGATCTGATTTCGTTTAGGCGCGATACTAAGACGCACGTGACATGTAAGTCTGAAATTAATAGCCAGTGTTACTGCCTATCGCTCTGTCCTTTAATTTTGCTAAAGCGAAAAATTTAATAAATAACAAAATGGTTTATGTAAAATTGTCTCAGAGTTGTTTAAATCATTGGAATTACAATTAACAACGATCACGCCAGTCAACGAAACCAGAAGAATTCACCAGCAAACCACCCAAAGCAGATCCCAGTGAATTGGCCAAGTAAGCGTATCTCTTCATCCCATAAGACCAATCACTATGATCATTATCTTCTGCAACAATATTTGGCAAAATTTAAATATTTCAATGTTTCTATTCAGTCAATTTTGTAAATTATTAAAAACCTGTGACTAGTATTTTTTGTGAGTTCTTCAATATTTGGTCGAATGTGCAGTAAGCGGTCTTTCATTTCTTCACTTAAGTATAGTAAACAGTGTTGCAGAGTCCTGAGCTTTAAAATTCAGCCGACTCCTAGAATTTCAAAATATCCGACTCCTTTTGAAGTCTTCCAACATTCAGACTGGCTGTTGATTTTTCGTAGATTAAACGCCGACTCCTAGAAATCTTAAGAGTGAGACTGCTCCAAAAATCTCTGACTCTCACTCTGAAACCCTGGTATGAAGCAGGGATAACTACTTAATTTACTGGTGTGAATCCGCATTTGTTATTGACCATCCGCAAAAGATACATATATTTTTGAAACTGGAAATATTTTCAGCGTTCTTATCAACTAATATTTGTTAAGTATTGTTGTTACTCAAGAAAATGACATAAATAATGATTTTAGTACAAAATATGTTTGGGAATAATGCTGAAATCCATGTCACTGAAGATAATTAACAACCTAAATCCATAAATGACCCTAATTTCTATGTAAAGGCAGCCAAAAACAATGTCCTACATTTTAAAGATGGATTTCAGTTATACCAGTTACACAAAGAAATTATAATAGCGAACTACATGAAAATAAATTATTAATTTTTAAATTTTTTTTTACTAATCGCATTGTCTTCAAGACATGTTAATTTATAAAGCAAACATTGTTGTGTGTGTCCTATCCTCGGTTGTCAATGTTTGGTCTGCCAATGTCATGTTTGGAATTAACAGGTTCTTATGGATGTTTTAGCCTGTTTTTGAATGTTTAAGAGTTTTAGCGATAGTACAGTATAGTTAAGAAAAATAGAGTGAAAAAACAAATATCGAACAAATAACTGTTACCAAACACAAGAAAATTTACTTTTCTACCTACCTGCATAATTTCTTTTGTGTTTTGAAGTGTTTTTATTTCACTATAAGAATTTGTTAAAATATGCTGTCATTACAGTCAGAATTCAAAATGGCGGACAAACAGCTTTCTGAAAATCACTGACGTTTGATTGATGGGTTTTTGATCTTTCTGGGTGAAAAAAAAACAAAAAACACATATACAACAAATAACTGTTCCAAACGCAATAAAATTTACTTTTCTGCCTAATTGAAACGAGAAAATGACGAAAAAATAAGTAATCAGATTTTAGTGATTACCAGAAAGCCGGTGGCAACTATTTTAAATTCTGACTGTAATGACAGTGTATTTGAACGAAATCTTATATATATATATATATACATATATATATATATATATATATATATATATATATATAAAAACAAAAAAAAACGTTTTCCAACACTTTAAAACACAAAAAATATATGTAGGTAGATAGAAAAGTAACTTTTCTTGCGTTTGGTAACAGCTTTTTGTTCAACATTTTTTTTTGTTTTGTTATTCACTACTTTTTTTCTTAACTATACTGTACCATCACCAAATTTTGTTGTTTTTAATATGATAATGTATAATAAAGTATTGGGTGGTTTTGTTTAACAGCATATCAATCATTTACCGGTCATATTTGATGCTGGGATAAACTTGTCTAAAATGTTTTACTTTTGTAAACAAATTTTTAGAACAATAATTGCACTACTTAACCCATAAATAAGCTGAATGAGAAGATTCATACCTTTTCCCAAGTTTTATTATTTATTTTTAACATTTGATATACTGGCAACGCTGGGTAAATCTGTTAATCAACAATAATGTACTTTTTTCTTAGATTTAAACAAAAAAAAATAAAAAATAAAAAAATAACTATTCGTAAAAAAATAATTTCCCATCATGTCTCAGCTTTCTTTTCTCTATATGAATAAAATAAAATAAAAACTTCACGTACGTTACTAGTAATCGAATATTTATTGAAATTAAAAAATGTAATACCGTAAAAATATAATTTAAATCCTATTTTAAAAAATAATTGTAAACAAGTAAGCCATTTTAACCTTTTGTTAACAGTTGGAGAAAAAATGAATGAATTACTGTGGCCTTTTGAAATTTGAAAGGAATTTGTTAGACTTTAAACTGTCAAATAGAAAGTCATTTTATGCTTTAAAATTCTTCGGAAATTCACATGTATTAAATTGATTGAAAGTTTTGGATGAAATTTACAGTCAATAATCTTATTAATAGAGATTAAAACATTAGCTCAACAAAATTAGTTATAGTGTAGTTTCAGGACAGATCTATTTTGTTTGTATGCACATGCAATCTCTTCAGTTGTAGTTCGGCTTGGTGCATGCACGGTTATGCCCAAACTTATCTAACGGCATGGGCAAGAGAACACTTTTGCGCATACTCAGCTTTCGCCGAAAGAATTTGGCGTCAAATATGAGGCAGTTCAGAGAGATGTGACGACAAGACGTCAGGACCTGTCCACACCCTTACCCAGGCAAGGCGAGATAGAACTCCAGAATGTCACATTCTGTTTTTAGTGAAAGCCTGCCGATCGAAGAACTCTATATTCCGATGTTCCCATTGAATAAAGTTGATTTATACTTTAGTGGAGATGTTGGTGTTTTCCTTGAAAGACAGTGACCCTTTCCTGATTCAATTTCAGTTACATAGATCCAGACACGGCCGACTTGGCTAAATGTCTATCTTCATTGTGACATTATTCCAACCAACAATCTAAGTAAAGTTTTATAACAATTTGGTTCAATTTTAATGACCAAACGATACCGTAAAAATCAAATGTAACTTTCAAAATTCTTTTTAATATAATAATTTGGTTAAAAAGAAAAAAAAGTCATAGTTAAAAAAATATATATAAGTAAAAAGATTCCCGGCAAGGAAGAGTTGGTACAGCGAGTCATTCATAAAAATAGCTATATAAGAATAAGTTATTACAACCAACAACTGCCTTACATATTATATACTTGACTACAACCAACAACTGCCTTACATATTATATACTTGACTACAACCAACAACTGCCTTACATATTATATACTTGACTACAACCAACAACTGCCTTACATATTATATACTTGACTACAACCAACAACTGCCTTACATATTATATACTTGACTACAACCAACAACTGCCTTACATATTATATACTAAGCTCAAATTAATCCTATTTATTTTATTGCGACTACTTTTAAATTCTTTTTATATTTTGGTTCCTTCAAATGTATACATTTATCGAGGTAATGAATTAGTTGTGCATGGATTCATTTAAAGCATATTCCAAAAAAGTGTTGTAAGAATGAAAAACAAAAAACAAGAGAAACTTTTTTTTTTTTTTTGTTTTTGACTTTTCAAAAGATACTAGAATACCCGTCCTAGGACGGATAAAATGAATCCCCCCCTCCCTCACGAACAGAACAGTTTTGCACCACTTTTATGCATTCTTACAAAGATTAAAATCAAGATATAATGCTACTAAACCTTATGTTTAGAATGTGTATTCCAATTTTGATCAAAATCTATTACATGATTTTCATTCCAGAAAAATGTCTAAAATGTAAGGATTAAGCTTCAGGGATCTTAAGAAATAATTGAAATTTAGGGACTCTTGCTTACTTGGTGTCTAATGACTACAGATGTAATTTAATGCAAATCTGAAATATCTGAATTTTCAAATGGGAGGTTGTATAGAAAATGAGACAAAGTCCATTTCTAATACATAAAACAACTTTATTGGTCGTCTTCGTGAATATGAGAATAAAAAGAGAAATGAAAGAGAAGAGTGTTAGTGAATGAATTCGTCCATGAAAATGGATGAAGAGGAAAAATTATAAAGTTCATGTAGTTAAATGAAAGTTCCGAAGTAGGGGGGAGGGGGGGGGGGAGGAAGAGTTCTTGTATGAAGGATATGCGTCTGTACACAGGCGTGACAGTCAGTTCATGTGTATGTAGTTATGTGTGTGTGATATTAATTCCATGTGTATGAGGCAGTAGCAATTTTGGATCCTTGTGTCTTCTTGTCGAAGTCGAAACCAGGGCCAAAGTCCCGGGAAGATGTCTGTTGAGTCCCAAGAGATAATTTTCGAGCAATGTGGCTGTTGTTGACAGTGCCAAGGAAAAAGAGAAAGTCCACGCTGTGCAATCTCTTTTATTGTCTTTTGTCACATGGTCAGCTCGCATGAGAGATGGGCTCTTGATTGGGCAAGCCAGAAAGGAAGTTAAATGCCTGCACCAATCAGCACAGAGCTTATGATTTAAGCAGATTCAAAATCATAAACCACGAGCTGCTGCTGCTGCTTGTAGCCTGCTACTACAGTTATGCCCATGAAACTTTAAAATACTCCAAAGAAACTGAAATTTGGGGAATATTTATTACTTAATGTCTAATACCTCTTGTTAAAATTTCACAAAGATCGTAGGTATGTGAATTTTCACGAAGGGCTTCCACCTTATCTTTGCCCACTTTGCGTAAAACTAAATTAAACTAAATATAGCCTACATTACCCACGCTTACACCTAGCAGCTGTGTTCCAAAATTCATAATGATCGGTTAATTAGTTGAATGAATCATGTACGTACAAATATAAACATATACACATACAAATATAAACATATACACATATTTAACTTTATTTAGAGAGATAAGGCATTTCTGAATAAAAAATTTTTTTTTTAATTTTATGTTAAAAAATCTAAAGTATTTTTGGTTTCATTTTATTTTTAGGGGAGGGGATCTCGTTTGAGATTATACATTCAGCGTTAAGCGAGTACTCATCATATCATAACCAATAATCTGGGAAGATTTGAAAAAGGCACACCTAGATAAGTCATCGGGTATTAATGGACTACTTTATGAAGTGTAATGTGTCCCTTTGTTGTAGCCGATCTATAATTCCTGGGTTAGGAATGAAGACAGGACTATTCTTCAGTACTTTACCAGGGTTCTAGTGAAGTTGCTCCGAAAAGATAAAAATTGTGGTGATGAGTTTAGCAATTTTCAACTCTTAACTATGCTAAACATAGGGTTAAAGATTTGGCTAAGATTTTAGCTTTGTATTTGGAGGCTGTACTGCTTAGTTTTTTGATTCATCCCAAACAGACATGTGCAGTCTAGTTAGAAAATCCAGGACGACTAGGTAATAAAAAAAATGAGGTTATTTTTTCTTCTTCTCCTAGACTAGTTGTACAACCAAGGCTTGAGAGTCTAGTCTAACCTATTATTTAATTCATAGCTGGGGGAGGGGGTATGGAGTCATATCTTTCTCAGACTATTAGTGAAAGTGATGTTGTAGCCTCAACAGAACTCTAACCTGGCACACCGAGCCCACAGCTTACACCTGTAACCACTATACCACACCACTTCCATAATAATATCTACAACACGCAATATAGATACAATACCCCCACCCATATGCACACACATTGTGTATCGATTACAGTGATTTGAGTCAGCTAAAATTTCTCAAGGTTCTAACCTTTTACCCCTCATCCTATTCCTACATCCATGTGTAACCATGACCCAGAAATAAATCTGAACCCTTATTATCCCCCCCCCCGACCGATCAGATACTTAGTAACCCTACTACAAGCACTCAGAGAATTTTAAACTTACTATGGAACGAGAGAACACGATACTGCAATGGTAGCTGTAAGAGTGTCGTATCTATGTACATACGTCATCCATTTAACAATTTATCGATCACAAAGTGACGTTGATCGATATCGATTCATCTGGCTGCCGACGATGGTTGATCTTTGTGAACATTCGTAAAAAAAAATTTTTTTTTTTTAAATTAAAAAAATCAGGAAAATCTATCAACGCTAAAAGAGATTATCACAAAAATAATGACTATGAAAGGTTGAGCATGAAACACCAGGGAAAACTTAGCACAGACATTGACCACTGTTAAAATGCTTCTTCGTAAATTCCATAAGTATGTGACTTGCTTGTTAACTCAGGATTGCAATCTTTGGGGTTGGAAACTAAGTTCTCGCCCCCCTTTTTTTTCTTTTTTTCTTTCTTTTTTTTTTAAATTTTGGTACCTATTATGTTTTCAATTTTTTTTTTTTTTTTTTTTTTTTTTTTCGACAATTCTATTTTGGAATCATTTTATAATCTTTTTTTATTTTTATTTTTACAGGTAAGTTAGAGGTTAGGCTAACGTGTACTAGAAGTTGCATTATGGAAGGAAGTATGTGGCAGAGAAGAAAGATTTATTCTGCCTTTTGAGTGTTCGACATCAAGGCAAACGGACGTCTGTTTTTAGGCACTTCCACCACCCACCGCGGAGGTTGGCTGGGAATATTCAGATGTGATTGCTATAAATTGATATAAAAAGTAAACCAAATCCCAGAGCAACTAATGGAGTTATTTGTTCTTTTTTATTGCTTCCATTATTCCAGCTACAAAGAAAAAAATATGAACATCTCTACGACTGCTACAGGGAGACGTTACTACTATCCATTGAACCAACTGCTTACAACGTGCCCACAATAGACAGCTACTTCCTGTCAACGAGAAAATTACGGGCCATTTGATGAGGATCTAAGAATTTCCTATGCAATGTTACATTTTCAGAGACACACTGTAATCGTTTCCTAGACTAGTTGCTCTACCAAGGCTTGAAATTCTAATCTACCCTACTGTTTCACCTATGTCTGGAAGAAGAAGAAATGCCTTCACATCTTCAACCCAGAGTATTAGTGAAAGTAAAAACTGCATCTCTGACACTTGTTGGGAGTGTGTGTTCCCGTGCAGTGAGAGTTGGATTAGTTCATATTATAAAACTTAGTATACAAAAAAATACATGTTTATTACTCCCCTACCCCCCCCCCAAAAAAAAAACACGGTTTTGTTCGTACAAATTGATTTTATTCCCTAAACCACATACACACACAATAAATTTCATCTCTAAGGAAATATATTCAATATTTTGAGAGAGAAAAAAATTACATTGAATAAAATCCCACCCCGTCATCCTAAACAAGGCAATTATCCAAGTGAGTGCTACCGATAAAAATCAGTCTGGCTTTCTTTTTCTTTTTTTGGGGGGCAAGACCAAAGTCGGGATCTTTTTGTTTGAGGAGACAGAAGAGTACCACACGGTGGAGGGGGGGGGGATAAAGGAGGCTGTAACAGTTGTTAAAATACATCATCATCAATAATATTAAGACTGCTGAAATGTATTTTGAAAAAAAAAATGCAAAACTTGCTTTAAAAAACAAACAAAAAAAACAACAAACAAACAAATCTATCATTCAATGGCGTCAAAGGTTTTTATGTTTTTGATAAGAAAGATGGATTTTATACATATATCAAATTCTCAGATCTACCAAGTCTCATATCAAGAGAGGCAGAGGTAAAAAAGAAAGAAAAGAAAGCGGGGGGGGGGGGTATTGAGAGAATGAAAAGAGAGAAACAAAACGAGGGGAGGGGGAGACTTACTATTTCACTTATAACGACGGGAGAGAGAGGAGGGATTGATTTATACTTTAACCAAGGGTAAAATGATTTTACAACAACTTTCACAAAAGAGAGATTGCGAAAGATAGAAGGAAAGAACAAAAGAGATAAAATAAAAGATGAACAAGCCGCGCATGCGTGGTCCCCCTCTGTATGTGACTCGATGTGGCGTGTGTAAAATGCAATAAATTTGGGCAATTTGGGGCATTTTTAACCCCCCTTTGACCTCCTGGGGGCGCGAACCAGACTTTTTCTGAGGTCAAGGATGCTCATTTTATATCCAGAACAATTGCCTCTACATTTTGGCCAAGTTTCAGAAAAATTGAATGGATGGATCAAACGTTATGGGAGAAAAGGGTCATTTTTTTGCCATTTTGGAGGCTTTTGACTCCCTGGGGGGCGCGAACCAGATTTATTCCAAGGTCAGCGATACTTATTTTCTATTAGGAACAATTGCCTCCACATTTTGGCCAAGTTTCAGAGAAATTGAATGGATGGATGAAAAGTTATGAGGCAAAAAATGTCATTTTTTGCCATTTCGGGGCCTTTTGACACTCTGGGGGGCTAACCAGATTGTTTTCACAAATTGGAGAATGTCACTTTCTAACCTGACCAAAGTTACAACTTCATGCAAAATTTCAGAGAAATTCAATGGATGGTTGGGGAGAAAAATCCAGACGGACGGACGGACGGACGTACATGCCTCAAAACATAAGTTCCCCGATTTAATAAATCGGGGGGGGGGGGGGAAGAAAAGGAAAAAGGGAAGATGGGAAAGAACGAAAAAAAAAAAGAACGGGAAAACAGAGAAAGAAAGGGAAACAGAGAAAGAAAGGGAAACAGAGAAAGAAAGGGAAACAGAGAAAGAAAGGGAAACAGAGAAAGAAAGGGAAACAGAGAAAGAAAGGGGAAAGAGAAAGGGAAAAAGGAAAACACTGGGTCTGCAGTGGGTTGCACTGCAGACCCAGTGTTTTTCTTTTGACGCACTAATTCATTGACATCCAGTAAAGATTTTTACCGGCTTCGTTGATCGCCGCACAAAACAACATGATAGACTCGAGTTGATAAACATTAAAAGTTGGCTGGTTAAGTAGAAAAATTCATTTTAATCAGTTTGCTACAACTGTGTTAACTATCCTGCGCTTTTACCCACTTTTTAAAAATTAAATCTTTTCAATTTCCATCTTCATTTAATAAATAAAAATAAAAACATTGAATTCCTAGTTGCTTTGAAAACACGCTAATTTCGTTTAAAATCAACCTGTCATAAATTACTAGACCACACATGACCCACTATCGTAATTTCGCGGTTGTTAACAAAATCCGAATTACTTGGTAACAAAATGGTGATAACGCAGCATAAAAAAAAACGCGCCAAAGACACCGGATAGACACCGGTATTACGTCACCTCTAGACTTCATTACATCGACGATGATGCTGCTGCTGCTACTGTAAAGATAGAAAAGACGCGCAACATCACGCCACCAAACAAATAACCTTGATATTCATTCGCACAGTGGCAATATGTCGACCTTCCCATCCTCCATGCCCAAATTAGAAATACATTTCCGAAACTCTCCGGACAAGAAAAAAAAAATGTTTTTATTTACATGCTCCTTTGTACATTTCATCTCAATATCACAAATAGTCTTCATTCTGATCACTAACCCTCCTACGGGTTCTAATGGGCCTAGAATCGGAGGTTGCGGCAAAGGCTCCAAAAACGGCGTCAGCCGGAATCTCTCCAGAATCTTCGGAGGAGTCTCATGTTGGAGGGAGTCAACAGAAAGGATTTTTCTTTGGAAAGGAGCAACGATTGCTCCAACCGAATCAAATAAACACTGACCATCAGGCCAGGCTCCTCCACAGACTTCCGTAACTTCAGCACAAATCAGAACACGCAGGACAAAACTCTCATGAGTTTTCCCAAAGACGAAAATTTTTTGAAATTCATCACCGGAATCACATCACGAATCACCGGTGAGACAGTGATGGCATTAGTCAGTACCATCCTCTGACTGTCGGAACTCAGACAGTTCAGATCACTCAAGGGCCAGGAATAATCTTCACCGACCAACCACTCCGGCCCAGTCAACCAAAATTGTAATTGGGACTAAACTTCTCCCCGTGACCAGATCAGCTGCAACCTCCAAGGAATTGACTGCAACATGCAAATCATCCTGTGCAGGATCATACAAATATCCCAGCACCTTCTCCAAGGGAAAATCATGGGTTACAAAACTGTTGTCAGCCCTCATTCGAGCTGTCAAAACTTCACTATTAGAGTTACAGGACCTCAGAGAAAAATTACCTTCCTGCATGATGCTCATAGCATTCTGGTATAGGTCCAGCAAAATATCAGGGGAATTGTGGGTCCTTATAAGGTTATCTACATAAAAAATTTCCCAGGAGCATATCCCTACACAAACTAGGGAGGTACTTCTCAACATGGTGTTTAATGACAAAGTTGAGGATAAATGGGCTGGCAACAAACCCAAAAATTAGTGTTTTATAACGATAACACAAAAGCTTATCGTCAAATTTCACAAAAAAGCAAAACCGATTCTTGTCTCTGTCGGTTTCCAATCGAATCATGAGAAAGGCCTTACGGACGTCTACCAAAAGGACATAACGATCCATCCGGAACTTTAATAACAACTTCAGCATATCTGTAAAGAGGTTAATTCCTGGATAAACACAGTCATTCAGAGAGGGGTGCCCACCTGTTCGCAAAGAACAGTTGAACACCGGCCTTATCTTGGTGGTACTCAGGCCATCGGCTTTAATAACTGGTCGGTGAGGAATCCAAGTGTAATGGGTGAAATCCTCTGGATTCACCTGCACTTTTTCAATGATATCCTCCCGATCTTGATCCAAGAAAACCTGGCAGTAGTCTTCATACAGACCCTGTTTTGTCAAACGGGTGACAACCCTATCAAGCACGTTCAACGCTACTTGATGGTTGGAAGGAACTGAAGGTAATTTGTCCTCGTCCCAGGGCAAATTAACATAATAGCAATTGTCTCGGCATGAAGCTATCTTATCTCTGTCGTAATCACTAACAGAATCCTCCGTAACACGTACCGTTTCCAAACTAAAGAGCTTATTCTCAGCTCTCTCCACCGAGGAATCAGAAAAGCTATCCAAAGGATCGAAGTATTCAGACTTCGGATCGAGGACAAAATAAACATGTGTCACAGGACACTGAGAATACTCGGAAACAACCTGGCTATAATTAACGCCCCTAATGATGGCATCCGTCTTTTCCACCACCGGGCACACAAAATCCGACATATCACCAAAAGGCACCATACCTTGAGGGAACTCAAAGGCAGAGCCATTCATTAAGGGAGACAGTTTCATGGGTCCCATGTACTTCAGTATGTCCACGCCTACCAATCCATGCACCGTAATGCAATCATTATGAAAAATCAGCAGCCAACCTCCCACCACCAGCAAGAATACCTTTGATAGCGTTAAAAAGACCCTTGACATGAAACTGAAGGTCCAAGCCTTCGTCCACCAGAAAGGGTATCACACACTCGGAGTTCGGCAATTTGACGTGTAACTCGAGCTCATTTAAATTCCTTTGGGCAGAACCGAGAAAGGTTTTGATAATGAAGTCTCTCCTCTTCACTGGAGCAGAACGACAATTCAAAATATCCAACACTCCATCCGACAAATAAGAGCGCTGGCTACCCGAATCTAATTGACAATTAAATGTCTTCACAACCTCACCACTGACTACGCTAATTGCTATTATAGGCAACAGAAGATTCACATCCCTTATCTGCAGGCAAGGATTAGTATCCAGCCGAGACTTGTCTAAGTCTGGGCACAAGGCGCCTGCATGCTCACAACTTTTACACCTCCAACACTGGCGGAGGCAACCTTTTCTACCCGGGCAAGACTCAGCAGTATGAAAAGGGCTAACAACGGGCACACAATTTAGCCACTTGGCATCGTTGCAAACGATCCTTAAGTGTGGGGTACTTCTTACAGTAGTAAGTGATGTGACTATCACCACTGCAGAGGAAGCACTTACGTCGAGCAGGCTCATGCTTCACAAAAAAATTCTCCAATGTGGAGGACTTCCTGTCAACATTAGTGGGCTTGAATCTATAAGAACCAGAGATTCTCTGTTTGGCGTCGGGCTTTACTAAATTAACCACCCTAGGTTGAGTGATGTCCAATGTATGCATCACATCGGAATAATGGTCCAGGATCTCACCCAGAGTGGGGTAGTTATCACCAACTACATGAATAAGCTCACGCCTCAACGACGTAGGGAGCTTTTCAAAAATAATGCAACTCAACTGGTTGCCTGGGGCATCCTCTTCTAGGAAATCCAATCCAAATGAATTCCTAAGCTCGTATACCTGAGCTTTAACTTTAGTTTAAAAAAATCTTCACGGAGTCAACTTCAAACTCCCTAAGAGATTTAGCAGCATTAAGGTCCTTAAAAATGGAGTTCACTATGAATTTCCTGTCCAGGATTTCCATAGCTGCATCAAAATTGGCATCTGAAATAGAGAGATGCCCTATTATCCTGTGAACATAGCTCCTAAGGTGATTTTTTTTAAATTATCAGCCTCGTGGACTTACTCGGAACACTCGACACGCAATCCTCAAACTCTTTGAAGAAGTTGAGGTATGCCAGCTTGTCGCCGTCCAAACTTGTAGGGTCAAAAACCGGACACGTAAGCTTGGGGGTCACATTATAATGTGACATTTTAAACTCCTCCTCCACCTCAGTACGAGAAGGGGAGCTCTCAAATTCACTAAAACATCGCTCCACATGAATACGACACAATGCCTCGCTCCGCCAGTTATTCGACACTTCTTCTCGTGCCTCACTCTCGATGTAGGCACTGGTTATTTGCTCATTGAATGTATCAATAGAAGCAAAAAGCTCCTTCACTCTCACCCTTTGGGATGAAATAAAACTACGGTTCACCCCCTCACCAGCCCCAAGGACTTCAAGAATAGTGTCCACTTCCATCTTTTCGCAATCTCGCCTCTCCAAAAGGAGACTAACCGTGGGGGTAGACGACATTGTAGCAAAAATACAAGATGGCGTCCAAGGCAGGGACTAAAGGATGGAAGTAAGCGAAAATGTCCTCCCAATGGTGGGAACAAGGGAAGCCAGGGGAAAATATCAAAGCACAAGTCTTTTAAAAAAAGGGAAGGCTGACTTAAAGTTAACCAAATTAATTCAAAATGTAAATCATCTAACAACAAATTTGCCATCTAATGCAAATATTCAGGGGGAAAATAATTACGCAAAAACATTAAATTTCTAAGCATTCCCCAAAATTTCAAAATGGCGTCTTCAAAGGTGTAGGGGCAAGATGGCGTCTTCAAAAGAGCGGGAAAATACAAATCAGCCACTCGTGTTGGACAAAAATGGGGAAGTCAACTCACAAAAAATGCCACAAAATTCACATAAAATAAAATACATGAAAACAAAAGCAGCCAGCAAAAAAAAACGTAGTAAAACACTGAACCTCGCTCAAAACTCAAATAAATGGGGAACTGTATTAAGCATAATCTCGATGTACTCTTTCGCACATACGAGAATCGGTAACAATAAAGGCAGAATACAGTAAAATTAAAATCAGAGCGGCGAAATTTCCACCATTATTTAAATCTTAATTAAACTAGGTGCGAACTTAAGGCGCACGCGTAAAATAATAAACTATCTATAATAAATGGAAAGGAGATTAGCTGAAATATCGTTTGAAGCAAGTTCACCCAAACGAATTGAAATCATAAAGCAGAGTGTCTTTTAATCAAAGAAAACGGAATATCGTTTGAAGCAAGTTCACTCAAACGAATTGGAATAATATAAAAGCAGAGTACGCTTTTTTTTCATTTGAAGAAAACAGAATATCGTGTGATTAGTTCAGCACACGATTTCTGGAAGTTAAAAGCAGAATATCGTAATTTTGCGGTTGTTAGCAAAATCCGAATTACTTGGTAACAAAATGGTGATAACACAGCAACAAAAAAAAAAACACGACAAGGGGAAAAGAAAAAAATAAGAGGTTCGATAGAGTTAAAAATAGAGATTTATTAACATAAAAAAATGGGGCTGGCTGCTTTTAATTCCCAAAACTGGATTAATAACATTAACCCTAGTAACCAAGATAAAACAACAAAAAAATTAAGACATGAAAATTCACAAAGGGGTTAGTTCGTTGGCACAACGAAACTGGAAACAAAATTAATTCTTTTCCTTTTTTTTTTTTGTTCATATAATAAAGACTGAAGAAGCCTTCTACCCTTTCTTTTTTTCATATAAAAAACATACAATAAAGACCAAAGAAGTCTTCTTATAAATTTAACAACGAGGTCTCAAAGGGCACAAAACAATAAAAAATAATACTCAAATATACATGACCGTCGTCTCTGGCATAGTCTGGAATAGTTTTTTCTTTTCTATTGTAATGTCCGTTTTAAATGTCCCTTGTTGTCTTTCTTTCGACATTTTTCATTCCAAGGATCTCCTAATTCTTGAAATTATTTCTCAAATGAAATTCTCCGGAAACGTCCTTCGTTAATATTTCACATTTTCATTCCAAAGGGGCTCAGTCCTCGAAATTACTTCATAAATGAAATTTTCCAAAAATATCAAACACCTCTTCGTCATAAGGTGTTTCTTCCAAGGGGCTCCAAGTCTTGAAATTATATTCCTTAAAATCAGGGTCGCTCTAATACCCTGAATTTCAAATATATCGTTCTTACTCTAAGAACAAGTAGAAATCATCCACATATTTTACGTCCATTTTGAATAGACGGAGACCCTTGAAAAGTGAACTTCACTCTCCAAAATCCAAGCAGGTACTAATTCAAAAAACGCGCCAAAGACATGGGATAGACACCGGTATGACATCACCTCTAGATTTAATTACATCGATGATGATGCTGCTGCTGCTACTGTAAAGATAGAAAAGGCGCGCAACATCACGCCACCAAACAAATAACCTTGACATTCATTCGCACAGTGGCAATATGTCGACCTTCCCATCCTCCATGCCCAAATTAGAAATAAATTTCCGAAACCGCTGGGGCAGTGTTTATTACACATACACACACACACACACACATTAGCAAGTATATCATTTCTTAACTTTGACATTGGTTGATGAGGATGCTTTTACAAGGATTACAAAATCAAAGGATTTCACATAGTGATGTTATAATATAGTCCCGCTCTCTCTTCTTTTCCTCTTAATTATTTACATCATTCCATCCCTCCAGTCACTTCTCATCATTTGCTTCTTTATTCAAGTGATTCGCCATTTCTCAAATCATCTAAAATATTCATGTACAGGTGAAATGTGCACAGTGACAAGCAAACAAGCTAACAAACAATATCAAAGTTCTAGTCGTATGTTAGACCCTCGGGGTCTAGACGGTTCGACTAGTAGATGACATAAAACATCATAAAGGGCCCCCCCCCTTTCTGGTTTGATAGATAAAGTCATCATTTTGTCATTTGGTTATCACCAATCTCTGTTTTAATGGATGACATCACAAAACGATGACATCATCCACTGTGTACGAGGGCAAGCAAGTAAGATCCACAGTTTCAGTAGTATTACTAGACTCTTAGAGATCTATGCTTTCGTCTAGAGAAAGTATTCACTCTCTCTCTCTCTTCGATGAATGGCGTCATCATTTTGTGATGTCATCCAGTTTTAGATAGATAGATAGATAGATAGATTTGGAAAAATAACTTTTCTTAAGTTGGAGTCGGACCATTCAAAATGTCCGGAGTCAGAGTAGAGTATTTGGAATACAGACTGCACAGCACTGGACTATTCCTATTTCTGACCTTATGTCTAACTTGGAATCGTGGGTAGAAGAATAAAAGTTTTTGTTTTGTTTTTTTCTAAACTATTTTGGTGCTTCTTTAGTTTCGCTACCGCATGTTAGACCTCTCTTTTTAAAAAATAGCTAAAGAAATGTATAAACTTTATTATGTACTTACGTGGTGGCTGAAAATAAGATTGTACACCAAAAATTATGCGAATTCATCCAGTATTTATTAAATAAAAATAAAAAACGATTTATCTATCGGTCGCCATTTTTCTTAATTTTGAGTTTTTCCGAAAGAAAAAAAAATGAGTTATCTCCTTCGCCTAATCAGTAAGCTGGAATGTCTACCGATACGTAAGATTTTTTCTTTTTCTTTTTATAATTTAATACTGGATGAATTTGCGTAATTTTTTCAATACAATCTCATTTTCAGCTAACACGTAAGTACAGAACAAAGTTTATACATTTCTTTAAATATTTCCATGTCGTAGTGAAACTAAAGAAGCACCACTATTTTTTCCCTTAACTTGAACGGGTGAGAGTTGTCTCCGCCGTCGTCCGCATGCTTATCTCGTTTGCATGGTTGACCAACAATTGGGCTTTTCTTATACAATAAAAAATAAATAAAACCCTTTTCCTGAGTAAGCGAAATACCAGGGTTTTTTTTTCTCTTTCTTTTTGATGTCTTCAGTATCACGTGGGCTTTTTTTTTTTTTTTTTTTTACAAGTACTACACCACGACCTCTGTTAAGGCCTGTTCGATCGAAAATAACGTCATACATTTTGGTGCGAGCGAAACATGACAATAAGTCAGGCTGTCGTTAAAAATTACGATAAACAAGAAAAGAAAGGAACACGATGTGATTTATACTTAAATTGAACTTATTGAATATTAATTTTTAAAAAAAAATTAATTTAAAAAAGAAAAGTTGAATGTTGTTGATGCATTAAAGTAAATAAACAATGTTGTTTCATGGTTTTTAAACTAAAATTCGTTTTATTATTTTGATTGTGAACAATCTGAAAACAATTTTCGGTGCTTATGCATATCAACCCTGACATTGAAATATTTAAAGAATGTATAAACTTTACTATGTACTTACGTGTTAGCTGAAAATAAGATTGTGCAGAAAAAATTACGCAAATTCATCCAGTAGTTATTAAATTATAAGAAAAAGAAAAAGAATGATTTTACGTACATTTTGACATTTTTGTAAACAATGAAGACCCCAAACTCCGAAATCGTGAAAATATGAGTTATCGTCCTTGACTACTGGAAAATGGTGGAAATATCTACCGAGTGATAAAATCGTTTTTTATTTATAATTGAATAAATACTGGATGAATTTGCATCATTTTTGGTGTACAGTCTTTTTTTTCATCTACCACGTAAGTACATAACAAAGTTTATACATTTCTTGAGCTATTTTATTTTTAAGAGCGGTCTAACATGTCAGGGTTGATAAGCATAAGCACCCAATTTTCTTTAAAATAAAAAACATGCAAAGTCAAGCAAAGCCGATTATACTTTTTTTAAGGTTACAATAACAACCAATTTGTTTTGTAGAAAATAGTGTTCGTTACGATGTATGTAATTACGTGTGTTCCTATTTACTTGCCTCTTCACGAATGCCGATTTTCAATGTGGGGAAATCCAGCTCCCCAAAAAGGGGTCACTGAATTGGAACAAAAAAAAAGTGTAGTATCAGAACAGGTACTACACTTTAAATTATTTATTTGTGAAAAAAATATAAACATACTATTTAAATGTATAAGGCCAAAGAACTAATTATGAATTTAGCGAACGAAAATACAGTAATTCAATAAACAAACAAATTAGGAACAAACGATAAATAATTTTAAAAATTATAAAAATGAAAAACTATTTGGAAAATTTATATATAAACATCTCGCTGTGTTTAGATTGTATTTCTTGTTCTGAGATAAACATTTTAAAGTGTTCAAAATGTAACTTTAATTTAATGTTTTAATCGTTGACTTTTTCTAGCACCACACATATTTTAACTGCTTTAGAATTATATTACACACAAATAATTGTTGGCACAAAAAATGAACTTTGAACATTCTTTTTATACAAAAATTCTTTTCTTAAGTTTTAACGGAATTTCTAGTCGATAATATTTATTGCTAATAAATCAAAACATTTTTTAAAAAATGGTGTCGACATACAAGTTCAATTTTTTATACGTTCAAAATTAAATTAGAATTTAATCCGAACAAACAAAACGTTTTACCTTATACAGACTTGTTAGGGAAAACAAGCAAGTATTTATTATTATTCAATATTTTCCTATCAAGACAGGTTTGTCATCCATCTTGAATTTTAATCTAAGCTAGTTTTTGCCGTTGGTTTGATTCTCGGCAATTCTTCCCTACGTCTTGAATCTGTACATTGTTTAAGTGTTTCTCTAGTTTCTCTTTCGAGCAATCTAATTTTCCGCTTTTGCTTTCATCAAATAATCATATTGAGCTGAAATGTTTACATGTGCATTTTTTATTATTATTATTAGTGACTGTATCTATATGTCAGGCTTGTGACTTATTGAGCGATATGCTATTTTAAAAAAATAAACTTTTATAGTTACAGGTGCCTCAAATGAGCTATAAATTTCCCCCATCTCTTGAACACGAGCACAGCTTAAATTCATTGATTAAAAAGTCGGAGTAAGGGAAACGATCTTTTTATGCAAATACCGAATGACACGAATTGGTGTAATCATCTTGACTAAGTAATAAAACTTTTTTTATTATTATTACAACCCGCATTTGGTGGGGTGGGGGTTATCTTCCGCGAAAGATCCAAAGATTTTGTTTTAATTTAAAATGGCAGTCATTTTAAAAATACAAAAAAAAAATGGTTACTCATTCTCTTCTACGTTATGAACTGAATGATCATTTTACGTTAAATTTTTATAGTAAAGTTACTCCCCACCCCCACTCTAAAATATACTTTTTTTAAAATTAATTTTTACAGTGTTGACATTTTTAAAAAATATTTAAAACTTTAGGGAAAACAAGCAAGTATTTGTTTTTTTTTATTTAATATTTTCCTATCAACACAGGTTTGTCAATTATATTGAATTTTAGTCTAAACGAGTTTTTGCTCTTGCACGAAAAATCTCAGTTTTTATTTTTCAGTTGAAAATGTGTCGGAAAAAGGATAAGATTTTACCTTTTTTCTTTCTTTGCTAGTACCACGTAACCTATTATAGCGCGTCGTCCATGATAAGGGAGGGGGTATAATTCTTAACTCTCCTACTTCCACCAAGAAAAAGTCTAGAGGGGAGGAATTACTCTACTTCGTTACACGGAGATCTTAATAGGTCACGCGGTTAGAACTGGGTCAAAAGCAGGACAAGTAGATTTTATTGTTTTATTAACCTCTCTCCGCCGACACCGGAAAAGAAGGCATGTTTGATTTATGGAAAAAGATCAAAGATGGAATATATTAAATATGTTAAAGTCTTCTGCAAAACGGGAGGTGGGAGGAAAGTGGTAACAGGGGACGAAAAAGGATGTTACAGGGAGGGGGTTGAAGAAGGTCTTGCATTGCACCGAAGAAGCGGAAGAAGGGGTATTAATGGCTAAGGCAGACATGAGTGTCAAAGAGAAAAAACAAAGAAAATAAAAATTAAATGGAGAGACTAGCCAAGGAAGACGATGTCAAGAAAAGAGACCTTACACTCCTTCATATTTACAAATAAAACCTGACGTTTACGCAGGTGTCAAACTGTCCTTTTATTTCCGGTTCCTTCTTTTTTGACACAAGGTCTGGTTCTTTTCTCTAATAGTGGCTCCGTCAAGAAATATTGTTTGATTTAGGAATACAAATTAATCATGATAGCCAATAAAACTTTCAGTTAAAGTATTAGTTTACGTTAGTTAATGTAATAATGCACTTTAAGTGGGTTTCGACATTACTCCCAAATTTATTTTTACATAAAATATTGCTTTGGTAATCTTACAGTATAGTTAACAGTCCAGAAATCGTAAAAAAAATAACTTATACCAAACGCAGTAGATTGTAATTATCTACCGACCTGTATATTTTTAATGTGATGAAACTAAGTTTGAGTTATTCGGATAAGTAACCCAGCCCTGATTTATACGGTTAGCTTTCGTAACTATGGATGTATGGAAATACAATAATCTCGGTAAAAAAATCTAAAATCTAGGTCAATGATTTTTTATAAGTAATTACATAAAGTTAACATATTGGAATAAAAAGTAAATAAAAGAAATAAAAAAAGTCTTGGAATTCTTTTTTGTTTTTGCATGCAATTTATTTTAATTACTTATATAACAAAATTAAAGTCATGGAATGTTTTCATTACGGCACTTGTGCAGATAATCCACAGGAAGTAACGACCAATAGATTAAAACATTTTAATAAATTTATTTAATAACAGTTTCTGAAAGAAAAACATTCTAATAAAATAAAGTTATTTTCAATAAAGCAACATTTTGGCCAAAACATAATAAAATAAAGTTTCTGAAATTGATTGATTTTTTTATATTATTTAAAATGTTATAAAACGAACATTATAATAATAAAACTATATTTTATCACAATGGCCAAAATGTTACTTTATTGAAAATAAAGTTTATTTTATTACAATGATTTTTCTTTCAGAAACTATATTTAATTAAATAAATTTATTAAAATGTTTTAATCTATTGGTCGTTACTTTCTGTGGATTATCTGCCCCTGTTTACTAAACTGCACAAGTGCCAAAAATAAGTTAATAGAATTAATGTCATGGGATTTTTAAATACTTTGTTTTTGTCCCAAATTTAAGTATGTTTTCTGTGTTCATAAATACGTTTATTTTATTTAAACTTAATACAAACGTAATCTAGCAGTAACTTAGCGCCAAGCACGATGAAATTGACGTTACGTGGACGTAATCTCGCAGCAATTTAGCGCCACGCGCGCAGAGCGTCATAATAACCGATATTGTCTTTTCGGACATCCATACTTACAAAACCTAAACGTATAAATCAGGGCTGGATTACTTTTCCGAATAACCTAAGAAAAAAAAAATTGTTCGTTTTTCTTGGCACTTCTGCACTTACTGTGATCAGAAATCGTAATTGAAGAGTCCATTCATTTAACCGGAAGTGCCAGACTGATTTTTTTTCTCCCAAAATGGATTTGAATAACCTCAATCTGCGAGATATTGGTAGTTTAATAAGCGAGCCCCAGAAAACAATAGACCTTTTGCAGGCACACTAACAAAAAACAAAAAAAATCAAACATCCCAAAGTTTATATATATATATATAATGTTGACTGTTTGTTGGATTTTCGTTTTAAATGATAAATTTTCGTTTTAAAAATCACTGTTGACTATTTTGAGAAAGTTTTAATTCATACAATAAAAAAACACATTTTTATTATTTTTATAAATTTTTACCTTATTAAATAAAATATTTTCATATTCAATAACGATACATTGTTCGCTGTTATTGTCATTTTGGATAAAAACATCTAATTCTGTTACTTCCGGTTGGTTGTCTGCCCTTGCCTTCAAAAGAGGAACTCAAATAATGTCCGAGTGACGGCTAAAATGCAGAAGTGCCGGGTTTTTTTTTCCAGAATTGGTTTTCGACGCTCGTCTGGCTTTAAAAAATTGCTGACCTCGTGGGGCCAAAGCTTCGATGGTTATCTTACTAATGGTCCTTCCACAAAGAATGTGATAAATTACGTATATAAGCATTAGGAATGGTATTATGTTGTTGCTGTTTTTGTTAAATAATATTAACTGAGGAATCATTTAGAGTTAAAATCCAAATAGTATTATGCACGAAAACGTACGAAAAGCACTGTTGAAATCTATGAACTATCGAAGAAATTTGTAAATAATCCCAAGTTCGTCCAATATGGCCGCCAAGTGTCACGTTTTAGATCGATCGGAATGTGTTGAACGAAAAACGAATCCTTCACAGAAAGCAATAACCAATAAAGTTTACACGAAGTGTTAATAAAAAAAATATTTGTTAACACTAAATTATTGTTATACCTAATTTGAAAATTTTTAAATAAAATATAATTTATAATTTACACACGGATTTGCTTAATTTAGTTTCTCCAGGTCAACAATTTTGTTTTTCTATATCATCGTCCGACATTTTTTCTCCCTCAAGGCGCTAAGTCTTTTAACACTTTTTCTTTTCTATTTTACTAATTAATAGTACATTGATTTTACTCAAAAAACCTTCCTACTATCATAATATGAACAAAAAAAATAATATCTATATATATCTATGTATATCTATATATATATATATATCTATGTATATCTATATATCAACTTATTTTACTAAAATATTTTTACTTTTCTTAGTAGAATAACCGCAACTTATATTGATACAAAAAAAAACTTTAAAACGGTTTCAGAAAGTTAAAAGTATACATGTTGGTAGAAAATTAATTTTTAATAAAAGTTATTAATTGCAATTTTTTTCAAATTTTTCGGCTGTTAACTATACTGAAAGATAACAGATGGGGGGGCATCAGAACGAGAAAATTAGGAAATGAGGAGATATGACAAAGATCTTTATTTAAAAAATAAATAGATACAAAAACACCGTACCAGATGACAGGATGAAGAGCAATGAAGTAAAAACCGTCACACCCAACCCCCTACGTAGAGTGAGGAAGAGGAACATCCGACACGCACGCATACCTACCCCCCCCCCCCGCCAAGTTGTGTCTCGGTCAAAGTTCAGTCAGAGTTCATACTCCTTCCTGACACCCGACATGTCACTATCACCAACATGTTTCAATCGCGCAATTTATTAACTTCTTTTTCAAGTAAATCTCATTTAAATTCAAATTAGCCGAAATTTCCACTTTAGTGCTGACAACATTAAAATGGAAGTTTGCCATACCAGCCGAGGTTCGCCTAAACGTCCATCTGATAACCAAGGGGCTGTCAGAATGGGTATGGTTTGGCTCAGTCCTAGACGGTGCACTCTCACCAGGCATTACCTCCTCCTTTGGGAGTAAGGTTGGTTTATCGCCGTTCTCGGCTATTTTTTGTACTCTTCCAAAATACCCCCGTCTAACCTTTCTGCAATGGCAAGCGGGTAAATTGAGGTTTGACACTTGTTGAGGGTCAAGCCATGGTCAAGCCGTAGCTTTCGTAAAGTGATGAAGGCCACGGTCAAGCCTCCAGTTCGTATGATATGTATGGTTGGTAACCTATAAGTTCATTTAAAGAGATACAAATGAAAAAAAAATGAAACCAACTAAAAATAACAAAGTAAGTTCTTGATACGACAGGGGCGCGTTCAAAATATTTGTCAGAATACGTTCCATACTGTAACTATAGTTGATATAAATCTGACGCTTAAAATGTTTTTCATAGTTACAAATTAATTTAATTAAAAATAAAAAATAAAATGGTATAACTTGTATTTATCTACACTTTATTTTTATTTTATTTTTTTTATATATATGCTATTTTTTGGGGGGCGGTTGACCAGTAAACAACAAATTACTGTTTTTAAAGTTAAATGTTTTGTTGTTTTTTTTTTTGTTGGTTTTTCTGAAATATGATTTCAAGTTAAAATAAATTGCTTGGGAGCAACGAATCTTGCCGAAACCTATTCCATTGTAAATAATAAGCAACTATACATCAGGATATTAACGAGTAAAAGAGAGACAGAGACAACGCGATAAGTAAAAGAGAGACAGAGACAACGCGATAAGTAAAAGAGAGACAGAGACAACGCGATAAGTAAAAGAGAGACAGAGACAACGCGATAAGTAAAAGAGAGACAGAGACAACGCGATAAGTAAAAGAGAGACAGAGACAACGCGATAAGTAAAAGAGAGACAGAGACAACGCGATAAGTAAAAGAGAGACAGAGACAACGCGATAAGTAAAAGAGAGACAGAGACAACGCGATAAGTAAAAGAGAGACAGAGACAACGCGATAAGTAAAAGAGAGACAGAGACAACGCGATAAGTAAAAGAGAGACAGAGACAGCGCGATAAGTAAAAGAGAGACAGAGACAACGCGATAAGTAAAAGAGAGACAGAGACAACGCGATAAGTAAAAGAGAGACAGAGACAACGCGATAAGTAAAAGAGAGACAGAGACAACGCGATAAGTAAAAGAGAGACAGAGACAACGCGATAAGTAAAAGAGACAGAGACAACGCGATAAGTAAAAGAGAGACAGAGACAACGCCATAAGTAAAAGAGAGACAGAGACAACGCGATAAGTAAAAGAGAGACAGAGACAACGCGATAAGTAAAAGAGAGACAGAGACCGCGCGAGGGGGGAAACGGAGACGGCGCGAGGGGGGAAACGGAGACGGAGTGAGGGGGGAAACGGAAACGGAGACGGAGCGAGGGGGAAACGGAAACGGGGACGGAGCGAGGGGGGAAACGGGGACGGAGCGAGGGGGGAAACGGCGACGGAGCGAGGGGTGGAAACGGCGACGGCGCGAGGGGGGGAAACAGCGACGGCGCGAGGGGGGGAAACGGCGCGAGGGGGGGAAACGGCGCGAGGGGGGGAAAAGGCGACGGAGCGAGGGGGGGAAAAGGCGACGGAGCGAGGGGGGGAAAAGGCGACGGAGCGAGGGGGGGGAAAAGGCGACGGAGCGAGGGGGGGAAAAGGCGACGGAGCGAGGGGGGGGAAAAGGCGACAGAGCGAGGGGGGAAAAAGGCGACAGAGCGAGGGGGGAAAAAGGCGACGGAGCGAGGGGGGAAAAAGGCGACGGCGCGAGGGGGGAAAAAGGCGACGGCGCGAGGGGGGAAACGGAGACGGGAAACGGCGACGGAGCGAGGGGGGAAACGGAGACGGCGCGAGGGGGGAAACGGAGACGGCGCGAGGGGGGAAACGGAGACGGCGCGAGGGGGGAAACAGAGACGGCGCGAGGGGGGAAACGGAGATGGCGCGAGGGGGGAAACGGAGACGGCGCGAGGGGGGAAACGGAGACGGCGCGAGGGGGGAAACGGAGACGGCGCGAGGGGGGAAACGGAGACGGCGCGAGGGGGGAAACGGCGAGGGGGGAAACGGCGAGGGGGGGAAACGGCGACGGAGCGAGTGGGGAAACGGCGACGGCGCGAGGGGGGAAACAGAGACGAAGCGAGGGGGGAAACAGAGACGGAGCGAGGGGGGAAACAGAGACGGAGCGAGGGGGGAAACAGAGACGGAGCGAGGGGGGAAACAGAGACGGAGCGAGGGGGGAAACAGAGACGGAGCGAGGGGGGAAACAGAGACGGAGCGAGGGGGGAAACAGAGACGGAGCGAGGGAGGAAACAGAGACGGAGCGAGGGGGGAAACAGAGACGGAGCGAGCGGGGAAACAGAGACGGAGCGAGCGGGGAAACAGAGACGGAGCGAGGGGGGAAAAAGAGACGGAGCGAGGGGGGAAAAAGAGACGGAGCGAGGGGGGAAACAGAGACGGTGCGTGGGGGGAAACAGAGACGGTGCGTGGGGGGAAACAGAGACGGAGCGAGGGGGGAAACAGAGACGGAGCGAGGGGGGAAACAGAGACGGAGACGACGCGAGGGGGGAAACAGAGACGGAGACGACGCGAGGGGGGAAACAGAGACGGAGACGACGCGAGGGGGGAAACAGAGACGGAGACGACGCGAGGGGGGAAACAGAGACGGAGACGACGCGAGGGGGGAAACAGAGACGGAGACGACGCGAGGGGGGAAACAGAGACGGAGACGACGCGAGGGGGGAAACGGAGATGGAGACAGCGCGAGGGGAAAAAGGCGACGGAGAAAACGGGAGGGTGGGACGGAGAAAACGGGAGAGGGGAACGAGGAGAGACAAATAACATAAAAAGGGGGACTTTAAGTTATCTCTCCTTTTCATTTCGGCAATATGAAAAAAGGGTTTGTTTTTTTTCTTTTTTACTTTTGTCACCCCAAACAAGACATAATGCCACTAAGCCGTAAGGGACTACTGTGATTAGTGGCTAGATTTATAGAGGACATTTTAAGAGGCAGTGGGGGTGTTTGTTAACATTTCACTTAAATTTCTGCATGTTCATACAGTCGGCGAAACAGAGAGCACGGAGGGAATTCCAAAGGCAAGCGGTCCGCGGAAAGAAGCTATTAGAGTAAAAAGTTTTCTTGCATCTGAAGGTGTGGGATTTTGCTGCTAGTCGTGTTTGCCGGGTGTACTTACGTTAAGGGAATATAAGTGTAGTAAGTCAGTCATGGCAATCGGAAAGATTTTTTATAATTGTTAAAGGAGCTTTTTCTTGGTAGCATTAAATGTGAGCATTCATTCTTTACCCTAACTACAGACTGATTGTCACTTTCTAAGGATTCCGCCATTGCCTTGGATATGCGTGTTAAAGATTTTATTTGACGAAAATAAACAATTTATTTCTCTCCCCACAAGGACAAAGCTAACCCTTAAATGCTTTTTATTTCAGATGACACATTCCAACAAAATGTCTCTTTAATATGATATTTAACGAAAATGTGTCAAATTGCAACTTGTTTCACATCTGCAACGAACCTGTTGGCAAGTGTGAGTAGGTATTAGTATGATGTTGCTAAATAGGTGATCAGTATCTCCGAATATAAAAAAAAAAGCATTTAAGGGTTAAACACACTAGTGTTTAATGTGGGGAAAACTGCAGCTCCCCAAAAAGAAGCACTCTGGATTGAGAATTTTTTTTAATTCTTCAGTCTAGAAGAATATCTCCTGACAAAACAGGCCCTACACTTTCATCCTAGGCTGGAGAGAATATTTTCTTGCTTTTTCCCGTAAAATTTTGTATGGCAGCCATGATGAAATCGTGACGATGAAACGAAATTATTGTGTACTTTAGCTTATGTAGAAAAAAGGGCACTTCTGTAGTATATATGAAGCAGCTGCCGATTAAGAAATCGAAATTGAAGAGTTCCGTTTTTTTTTCTCCAAGTACCATTCATTCAGAATTCACCGGAAGTTGAATTTAGTATTTAGAAAATGGAGTTAAATGAGATTAATCTTCGAGACATTGGTAATTTAATGAACCAGCCGCAAAAAACAAATTTTTGACAGGCACACCGCCTGATTTCTTAATGTTAGGGTTTAGGGTTAGGGTTTAGGGTTAAGGGTTAAGGGTTAAGGTTTAGGGGGTTTTATTAAAAAAAATTTTACTTCATATAATAAAAAAAAAGAAATTGTTAATTGTTACCCAAAAACAAACCAGTCTTGCATTTATTTTATGTTGCAAAAAAATCACTTCCGGTTGAATAACCTCCCTTTATTTTCAGTAGAAGGACAGAAAATCTGCTGCTTCATATATACTACAGAAGTGCCGAAAAAAGTAATGTGATCAAAGTGTAGTATCTGTTGTCCTTAATCAAGAGAAGAAATCCTAGACTACGGCAATTAACGATAGAAAATCTAAAAAAAACAAAAACAAAATAAAATCATTTTAAAAGTTCAAAAACTCTAACTATGCGAATCGATAGAAGATTCATTTTTCTTTTGTTTAGTAAAAGTTATTAGTTTTAAATTTGGTACTTATGCAGTTTACGGACCGGGCTGAAATAATAACATTATTTAAAGCCATTCTTAACATGGGGATGGGGGGGGGGGCTTTATTAACTATTCTGTACTATCATCTAACAATTTAATAAATAAAAGATACCGTAAAAGTTGAATCTAATTTGAAAATCCTATCTAAAAAGTAGCCCGGTCAGTAAACTGCATAAGTACCTAAATTTTGTTATCTTCAACCCCTGTTAACTATACTGCACAGTCGCATTAACAGGGCCAAATGTAAGTGATGATGTTCAAGAAAAGATAACGGAAGTCGACTAAATTACAGTGCCAATAAAGTAAATATTCAAAATGGTATCGTATTTACTGTAATTACTGAGGATTGTTATCACAAGAAGCACCAAAGAAAGAAATGAACAACATTCAAATTATTCTAAATTTCAGTTGATTCATATCATAGTCACCTAGATTATTTGGCGATTTAGTCGTTTCACAGCTAGTATTTTTGTTAATAGTAAAACGTGATTTTAGTTATTTGGAAATGTCGAAACCTATTTCACTCAAAATAATCGGCGATTTAGTAGTTTTACAGCCAAAATGGCGGACAATGAATCGGCTGCTATTTTCTAATTTTTTTCGAACTCACAAATGAGTAGTAAACCCAAATAAATTGTTTTGGACTAATTTCAAATTTACCATAAATTATTTTAAAGGGAATACAGCGTGGAAATAAGTCCCAAACAATTTATTTAGGTTTACTTATTTATTTGGGAGGTCGGAAAAAAGCAGCCGATTTATTGTCCGACATTTTGGCTGTGAAACGACTAAATCGCCGATTATTTTGAGTTAAATAGGTTTAGACATCTCCAAATAACTAAAATCACGTTTTAGTAACATTAAAAATACTAGCACACGTGAAACGACAAAAGGAAAACTTCACAAGTCGCTATCTTTATAAACAAATCCAGGAAGACGCTAGCTAAGGAAGAACGATCACTGAACGTTAATATTTTTCTAGTTTAAAGGTCTGTGTTATGACCTTGAGTTATCACTCCCTTAGCAAGCCTCTTTCTATATGAAACTTACTATAACTTACTGTTTTAATGTTATTTTTTTTTCTTTTACTAAAACATGGTTTAAATAAAAATAAGTTGTTTGGGGGTAATGTCGAAACCCATTTTACTCTAAATAATTTGAATCAAGTCATTTTATTTATTTTAATCGCCCAAAAAACAATGCGGCCAAAACTCCACGAGAAGTATCCAAATAAAAATTTTAAAATGTCACAAACACAAACAAATGAAGATATTCTTGTTCATGTGCAGAAAAAAAAAAAATTTAATAATATAGTGCCTTCCAATATATTATTTAAAAAAAAAAAAAAATTCTGCACCTCAAAATCTCCAATTCTAGTCCTCCGATTTTTATTCTCTCCCGTCCCAGCACGTGTGTATGGGCCCCCATCCCCCCCCCCCCCACGTGAGGGGAGGGGGTCCTGTTGCAAAGCGGTAGCAGTGCACAATTCATAAACAATAAAACAAAACAAAACAGCCCCCACCCACTTTTGCGGCCTGCGGAGACGAATGATTGAGGGGCAGACGGGGGGGGGGGGGGGTAAAGTACTATGATGACAAAAAACAAACAATTCTTTTCTTTCTGACGATGGCAGTAAATATAGTCGAAACGTTCACAAGAAAGTAGTCAAGTTAAACCCAGAGAAGGGGAGTGCGAAGAGATAAGTATTCAATGTATCTTAGTTGTATGGTTAAGTTTTATTTCTAAATCTATATATTAATAAAATTGTGTGACCACTTCCGTGTGTGTATTTCTCGCATTAGTGTAACTTTTATAATTACATTGAATTATTTTTGTTTTTAGTCGTAATCGAATATATATTCAACTCAAACTTACAATAGCAGAAAATAAAACGAAAATTTTGAAACCCTATTTAAAAAAAATTACGAAATTAAATTCAAAATTCAGCAGAATGCATTTCTGTTTCTTCGGAAGCAAGTCAGCCATTTTAATCTTTTGTTAACAGTTGAAAGAAAATAAGAATGAATTACTTTGCGATCCTTCGAAATTTGAAAGGAATTTAGAAGCCTTTCAAACTGTCGAATAAAGTCATTTAAAATGGCTTTAAAATTCTTAGCATTGAAAAGATCGAAAGTTTTGGAAACTATTTTTAGTTTCAATAATTTTATAAATAGAGATTAAAAATAGCATTAACTTAACAAAAAAGGAGTCATAGTTTCATAACATTTGGTGCAATTAATAATTTAATGATCAACATGAATACCATAATAATTAAATTTTATTTTTAAAATACTATGATAAAAAATTATATATAAAAAAAAAAGAAAAACGGAACAAAAATGTAAGTAAAAAGAATCCGCTAGGTAGGTTCAGTTAATAAATGCTAAAATATGGTCTTTATCAGAGAAAAATCAAAGTTTAGTTGTATAAATAAAAAGAAAATTTCAAAACCAAGAAAAAATAGTTAAGAAAAAGACAAATAATGACTGGGAAATAAGACAAGAATGTCCTTTTTCAAGGAGTCAGATTCGTCTCACATTAAAAACCGACCTCGTGTCTAACTTTGCCCTCGTGGGGAAGAAAGTAAATAACGACCAGGTGGAATGATAAAAAAAAATTAAACAATTAAGTTTTATTTTAATAAATAAAAGAAAAATCATGAAATGTATCTTTGTAAATATGTAATGTACGTTTAATTCATTAATTACATTTTTAATGAAGTCATTTTCCGTTGGCGTTCAATAAAAATCATTCAATTCTTCTATCGATATTTAATTTAGAAATATTTTTAAATACATTTTTATTTCCTTTAAAAATATTTTTTGTTAATTAAATGCAAATTTAGAATTTAAAAAAAAAAAAAAAAAAAAAAAAAAAATCACTTTTTTTTTAAATGATTCTTTTAAAATTTATTTTTTTATAGAAAAATCATACATTTTTAGCCAACGTCATTAAAAAGGAAAATTTTGAGCGCATCCAAGTTTTAACTTTGACAATGAATAATTAATTACTTTCAGTCCCTTTTTTTTTTTTTAGAAGAAAAGAGGTTTTCTTAAATTTAAAATAAATAAATAATTTAAAATTAAATCTTATTTTTAAACTTTAACTTGTAAAAATAATCGGTGTTCGTTTATAAATAATTTGCCCGGGTGCAGGGTGAGAGAAAATTAATTAAAAACTTGTTTACATTTATTTAATTGAATTTTTTACTAATTCATTTTAGTTTTCTCGGGCATTTATTATAAGAGCGAACAAAACAAAAAAGGGGTGAAAAATAAAACAAATGTTAAACAAATAAATTTTACCAAAAGTGGCAGTCCAGAAAAATGTTCGTCTTTTCTCACAGTCCGTTTTTCACAACTTTTTAATGACCAGTTTTTTTTTCTTTTTTCGGTGTACACTTACCTATCAGGCTGCTAGAGAATTCCGGGGATTTTGGAGAAAAAAATTCAAATATTTTACATTTTAGGAGCGGGGATCAGTTTCCAATGTTAATTCAACGTAGACTGATCCCCCACTTTTTGACCATCTCAAATTTTGTAAAAGTCTTTTTCGGTGTACAATTACCTATCATGTCAGTAGAGAATTCCGGAGTTTTTGGAAAGAAATTTCAGAAAATTTAGATTTTAAGACGGGGTATCAGTTTTCAATGTAAATTCAACGTAGACTGATCTCCCTCTTTTTGACCATCTCAAATTTTTTAAATTATTCTTCTGCTTACAAGTACCTATCATGTCGCGAGAGAATTTCGGGGTTTTTGGAAAGAAATTTCAAAAAATTGAGATTTTAAGACCTAAAAAGTTGTGAAAAACGGACTGTGGGAAAAGACGAAGAAGACTGATCCCTCGTCTTAAAATGTAAATTTTGTTAATTTTTTTTCCCAAAACTCCGGAATTCTCTCGCGACATGATAGGTTATTGTAAGCAGAAGAAGAATTTTAAAGATTTGAGATGGTCAAAAAGAGGGGGATCAGTCTACGTTGAATTTACATTGAAAACTGATCCCCCGTCTTAAAATCTAAATTTTCTGAAATTTCTTTCCAAAAACTCCGGAATTCTCTACTGACATGATAGGTAATTGTACACCGAAAAAGACTTTTACAAAAATTGAGATGGTCAAAAAGTGGGGGGTCAGTCTACGTTGAATTAACATTGGAAACTGATCCCCGCTCCTAAAATGTAAAATATTTGAATTTTTTTTCCCAAAACTCCGGAATTCTCTCGCGACATGATAGGTTATTGTAAGCAGAAGAAGAATTTTAAAGATTTGAGATGGTCAAAAAGAGGGGGATCAGTCTACGTTGAATTTACATTGAAAACTGATCCCCCGTCTTAAAATCTAAATTTTCTGAAATTTCTTTCCAAAAACTCCGGAATTCTCTACTGACATGATAGGTAATTGTACACCGAAAAAGACTTTTACAAAAATTGAGATGGTCAAAAAGTGGGGGGTCAGTCTACGTTGAATTAACATTGGAAACTGATCCCCGCTCCTAAAATGTAAAATATTTGAATTTTTTTTCCAAAAACCCCGGAATTCTCTAGCAGCCTGATAGGTAAGTGTACACCGAAAAAAGAAAAAAAAAATGGTCATTAAAAAGTTGTGAAAAACGGACTGTGAGAAAAGACGAACATGTGCCAAACATTCAACTTAGTCAGCGTGCCGCTATTCCGAATTCACAAAAGCAAGCCGCAAATCAATAAAACTTTTTCATGTGAAACTTTGTGCTTAAAACTTGCTGAAAGGAAAAGTTTTGTATTTTTATTTTAAATAATTTCTTTTAGAAAAATGAGAAATCAAATAGGTGTTGTTGTTTGTTTTTTTCGAAACATTGAAATATGAATTTTTCTACCAATCATTGTGCTGTCGGATCGCAGATATTAACAAAAATCTATGTTTACTTTATATTTAATTTTCATTTTAAAAATATTTACCAGTAAGTTTTACTTATGAAGTTTTACATGAAAAAGACTTTACCCTTTTACAAATTATGACCGGAGAGACAGTCGATTGCGGCTTGTTGTTATGAATTCGGAATAGCGGCACGCTGACTCAAAGTCGAATGTTTTTCTGGAGTGTCAGATAAGTTACTTTTCTAATTAACTGGATAAGTTTATTTGTTTCAACTTATTTTAAAGCGGTTTTGGGGGGGGGGGCGTGGAGTAAAACAAACTGTTCAGTTAGAACGAAAAGAAAAAAGATGACGTCAATAAGCTATGTACGTGTACCCCTGAGCCCTAATAATCGCTCAAAAATAAAAAGTAAACAAAATACTGGTAGAAAAACGTCACATAAATGTCACCAATCGTGCGAAAACGTAATGTTCTAACAGTACTTTGTTTAAGTTTTGATTTTTAAACGATTATCAAAGGTCCATTGCTTATCGACGCCATTTTCTTTTTAATTCTAAATGAATACTGTTTGTTTTTTACCCAAAAAACGCTTTAAAATAAATTGAAAAACAAATAAACTTATCCAGGTAGGTAGAAGAGTAACATTTATTTGTTACACATTGTTTGTTTTTCATCCCTTTTTTTTTTGTTTTGTTCGCTCTTGTAATAAATGCCCGTTTTCTCTTATTTGATTTCCATAAATATTGGATTCATAATAATTTTTATTTTAAATAATTGAATGTGTATTTGCGAAAGTTACGAATAGTCGAGAAACAGACACACTAGATCTTGTTTGATAGTTTAAATACAGAGATAAACTGTACTATTATTATTACTACTACTACTACTACTACTACTACTCAATAGAAGGGATAGCTAAGAAAAACTAATTGTACTTTTAATATATTTAAAACTTTTTTCATTTATTTTATTTTTGAGCCGAAGAGATGAATCCGAATAATTCATGTTTTGGAAAAAAAAGTCGAAAAGTCACGAACAAACAAAAAAGTGGTTCAAACTTGACACTTACCTTTTTGTTTTGAAACATGTCAATAATTTCCATCGCATTTAGCAAAGAAACGAAGAAATTTATTTATTTTAAGCCATTTTTTGTTCACTTTTTATAGAGACAATTATTATTATTCGAACAAAAACTACATTGTTCAGAAACTCATCTTTAAAGTGGCATTTTTTTTATATATAAAGAAAGCTGAGCTGAGATCTTTTCTTAAATCAACAAAAACTAAATTCTTTTCTTTTCCTTTTTCTTAAGGTACAAAATCCGGGTATCCAAAGTAAAGAAAAAAGTCCGGGTAAAAATGATTTTTTTTTAAACTTCCGTTGAAATAAATGAAGTTTTTTTCTAATCGTTTAAAAATTGATTCGAGAAATTAATAAGTGAAAAAAAAAAAAGAAATTCTAGAAAATGACCTGTGTGTCATCTCTCATCGATTCTTTTCTTATTTAAAACTTTTTTTTATTATTATTATTTCATCAATCCAGGGGACCTGGCATGGGTCAGTATACGGATGTTTGGCCAGTGGAAAAACGAAGGAGGACTGCGGAAGAAGCAGGCTTGACCCGTATCTTCTTTCTTTACCCCCTAGCTCCCATCTATCCTGGGGGACGGGGGCTTAAAGAAAGGGTTTCTCATATAGACGGCAGAGGGAAGGGTCTACAAATACATGTACGCACACAAAAAGGGAAATAGACACTATGCACGCGCGCGCACAGAATAAAATGGACAAGTGATAGATAGATAGATAGATAGATAGATAGATAGATAGATAGATAGATAGATAGATAGAAGGGAGAATGATTGACCTTTGTAAGGTGTGCGGATCAAGAAAGAAAAAACTAGAGAAAAAAAAAGTTGATGATGGGGTAGCAAGCGACTCCACCCCTCACTAAATGTGGGTGGTAGTATTACTACCAGAACAGCCTATTATCTTCATCGTTTTTTAGGGGGTGGGGGTAAGGAAGATGAACCATAGTAAAAAAGAATACCCTCCCCCACTACCCCCTCTCCGGCACACGCGTCACCCGGACAGTCTCTTTCCAGAATAAACGCGACAAACGAGAAATCCACTACTTCTTCCTTCCTTTTCTTCTCACCAGAGAAATAAACCTTTCTCCCAAGAAAACTTATGTTTTAAAATTAATAGTCAAACTAAAACTTTGGTTCAATTGTACTATAGAGACGGAATATCTTATGGTTTTCGCTCAAATTCTGGATACAATTGATTCTTGGTCTTGTATTTTTTTTTTTTTTTTTTCAAAATAAAATTCTAGTTTACTTTTTAACGTATATAAATTCGAACTTTTATTCAAAATCTCTATGACAATCACTTTTTTTTTTGCTGACAACTCATTAAATTATCGACATTTTCATTTTTTGCATAAATTTTTCATAAATTCGTTACATTGCTTAAAAATTTGCAATAGCAATTTTGGGTACTTCTGCAGTTTACTGACCGTGCTATTTTGGGACATTTTTAACGACAGCTAACAGAACGAAAAAGGAGTAAAAAACAAAAAGGCAACAAATAAATGTTACGAAAGGCAAGATAAGTTACTCTTCTACTAACCTGGTTAAGTTTATTTGTGTTTTAACTTATTTTAAAGCGTTGCTTGTTCAAAACATACCTGATGTCCACCTGTTCAGTTAGAACGTCAAGGGAAAAAATGGCTTTTCATGAGCACTACACGGGGACCCTTGATAATCGGTGAAAAATCGAAAAATAAACAAAATAGTGCTAGAAACACATCCAATAAATATCACCAATCGTGGGAAAATATAATGTTCTACCAGTACTTTGTTTAATTTTCGTTTTTTGAACGATTATCGAAACTTTGTAATTTCAGCCATTTTTATGCTCTAACTGAATAGGTGGACACTAAGTTTGTCTTGAATAAAAAAAAAATTAAAAAACTCTTTAAAATAAGTTAAAACACAAATAAACATATCAAGGTAGGTAGAAGAATAACTTATATCGCCTTTCGTCTGTCGTTAAAAATGCCAACAAACCAGGTGTCCACCTGTTCAGTTAGAACAGAACCAAATCGCTTAAAGTAGTTTCGATAATCGCTCACAAAACGAAAATTAAACAAAATACTGGTAGAATATTACATTTTCCCACGATTGGTGATATTTATTGGGTGTATTTCTAACACTATTTTGTTTATTTTTCGATTTTTTACCAATTATCAAGGGCTCATGAACAGCCATTTTGTTTTGCGTTTTAACTGAACAGGTGGACACCAGAAAATGCTTTCAAATAAGTTAAAACACAAATAAACTTATCAAGGTTAGTAGAAGAGTAACTAATCTTGTCTTTCGTAATATTTATTTGTTGCCTATTTGTTTTTTTAAACCTCTTTTTCATTCTGTTAGCTGTCGTTAAAAATGACCTAGAATTTTATTTCAGGATAAGAAAGACCAACAATCAATTTTCTATTCAAAAATGTGGGCGAAAAAGGTGAGATATATATACTATTGACCTTTATGTTATAATTGAATCAAAACTCTAATTCTACAGGGGTATCCGAAAATATTTTTACGCCTACCAAAAAGCACACGATGGTCAGAAAATCATTTTAAATTAAAAATGGTCAAAAAAAAAAAAATAAATAAAAATAACCATATAGGAACAATCACCAAAGCACAGCACTTCATAAAATATCACACAGATCATGGCACCGCATCATTTTGTGCCTCGAAAATCATGCTGATCAAACAGACCTTTTCGATTTGGAAGGGTTTTAATTAAAGTGAATAAACTGAATTACATTTTATTTTCTATTAATGTATTACTAATACTTATTTTGTTTTACTGTGTTTTTATAGTGAATAAACTGGACCCAGGACACATGTTTTGCATTGTTGTATTCTTTGTATGTGTAGGTACTAGAACGTTATCAACGGTCATCTAAAATAAGTGTTGTTCAAAGTTGAACATGTATAGTTTTTCATGAAAGTTTCACATTCATTTTATATTAAAAATGTTTATATATATATATATATATATATAACGTAAAATATAATAACACGAAATTACATGATTGTCGATGCAATAATTTATCTCAACCTTGCGGTTTTATTCAAGCATCCAATTTGACAATTACATTTTTGAGACTTGTCAAATTGTGTGAATTTGTCAAATTGGATGCTTGAATAAAACCGCAAGGTTGAGATAAATTATTGCATCGACAATCATGTAATTTCGTGTTATTATATTTTACGTTATTCTTGCTCTGTTTACCACATGGAGCTCTCTTACCCGGATTTCTTCCTGGAATTATTCCATTATAACACAAATATATTATATATATATATATATATATATATATATATATATATATATATATAATATTATATAAAAATAAAAAAACCCGGAGGACTGTCCGAAATATTAACAATTATTTTAGCACTTATAATTTACATACTTTTAATCGTCCCCCCATTCTCATGTGATTGAGTGTTTTCCATTGGAACCAGGGTGCCTCTGAACCGGGAGGGAGGGCTTCAAAAAGGGGAGATTCCCATGTCAGTAGGAGAGAGAGGGGGCATTTTCGAGCCGTTTAGTCTACAGCTGTAGTTTGGTCTCTTCCTGAGATGTAGTTACGGATTCGACATAGCTGAGGAAGCTTCTCCTTGACTTCAATCGTTGGACTGTTGCTTCACATCCATGAAGGAGATGGCGTTCATCACTGATAGCCTTTGTTATCTCTACTCGGCTTGCAACTTCCCGTCTCACATTTGAAGGGGCAATGCCAGTGAGGAAATGCAGATTCTTCAGGTTGGTAGGCTTCAGGCAACAGGTGTTATTCAATGCTGAGTCTAGTTTTTTTGGCATGTGTTGATGTCTCCCAAACAGGACAAGCATACTCTACAGAGGAATAGCATAGAGCTGTTGCTCCCCACTTGGAGTTGATAAGTTTTAGTTTTGTTTTTTTTACATGTTCTCTGAATGAGAGGCTGCGGTCCAGGGTTACACCAAGGTAGACAGGGTTCGTATGATTCTTAAGTTGTATTGCAGACTATGTGATGTTTAGGGGTCGATTGACCTCCCGGTTCCTGAGATGAAACGAGGAGACTTGAGTTTTTGCAGGGTTTGCATGCAAGTGGTTACTCTTATAGTAGAGGAGTAGTTCAAAGACTGAGTTGAGGTTTGTTTCTACGGATTAAAATATACTCTCTTGGGATGTTACGCAAAGATCAGCATAGATGAACCATTCAGTGTTCTGGTTCATTGGTTGGTCATTAGTGTAGATGTTGTACTGTAATGAGACTAGCACACTACCTTGAGGTAAGCCATTCTTTTGTCAGCGCCAACGACTTTGTGGTTTAGAGTAACATAAAAGCACTTGTCTTTAAGATGGTTCTGATTAGGTTTGTAAGTGGAAGGTCTTTTGTCAGTTCCAAGATCTTTTTCAGAAGACGGTAGTTTACAGTGTCATACGCGGCAGACAGATCGACAAAGTGTTTGATTTCCTCTGTGAAAATATAATCTAGGCCGATGGCTTTACCAGCCTGAAGGGCATTGATGCCGATATCGAGCTCTTTAAGTAAGAACGGTTCAGTCATTCCAGTGCTCTGGGAATATTGAAGTCGGTCTATGGTTGATCTTTGCTTTTTGGTAGTGAACTTCCCATCGAGTAACAACTGATGTGCAATTTGATTAGCAGTGATGGTGTACTATGGTTGCATTGGAGTTGATGGATCATTACTGATTTTTCAGATTAGACTCCATGCCTTTTTACTATTCTTTATCATATCAATTTTCTCCAACAGATTTTGCTATTTCCGTTGACAGCCTTCAGATAGGGAGGTCATCAATCTCTCACCTACTTCGATGGTACTTTCAGCATAAGGATCAGATTCATAAAGCACCCTGGCTCCAGTGAACACACTCAACCACCTGAGAACTGGAATAGGACGATCAAAAGTTGCTATGAGTATGTGAGGTTACAAAACTAACCCAACCATCTGTGAATGTGGAGAGGAGGAACATACGATGCAACACTGCCTTGTCTTTTCTCTACTGCACAACCGGTGCAGCTTGAAAGATCTTGCAGAGTACGACAATAATGCTAAGGACTGTGTAAAAAAGTGGGAAACTGTTGTATGACCACATGCTTCAAAGACACTTAAAGACGACGAAGAATTGACATACTTTTATGTTTTCCAAGGGGCCATTTTTTATTTTTCAAATATGAAAAAATACATTCTTTTTAACAGTGAAACATTTTTTAAATTACAATAAAAGCAAAAGAGGACTAATCATGGGTGACATCCGGAAGTGATTATAGAGGGGAAAAAATGAACACGAATTTGCTTCTAAATCCGTGTGTTGGGCCATCTTAAGATTACAAATAGCGTGAAATCGTGGTTATGACCTACTAAAATTATTAAACTAAGTACAACCACTCATAGATTTGAAACCCAAATGCCAGTCACTACCACTATATATGCTTTATTACTTATTGATTATATATATATAGAGAGAAAAAAATTGTTAAAAAGCATAGCTGAATTTTGAATTATTAAAATGACGGTTTAGAAAGCTAAACAATGCGATTTTATTTTATTTTTTATTTTATTTTATTTTATTTTTTTTTAATTTTCATACTTATATATATATAATATATTATAATTAAATATATGCACACACAATGACCATTTCATGTTTTGTTTTTGTTTTTTCAATTTTCAAGCAAGACTGGTCCCATTAGTTGTTGGATACCAAGACACATTGAGTACTGATAAAAATACGAAACATCACAGCATATACATTATATGTGTGTGTGTGTGTGTGTGTGTGTGGGTGAGAGAGGGGGGGGGGGGGGGGGAATGAGAGATAGGTGTAGGAGGAAAAAAAAAAGAGGAAAAAGGTTTGGATTACGGCATATTAACCATCTATGTGTTATTTACTGCAGAATAAAGTTGTAAAATAAAATACTAGAGGTAGGATAATTATTTTATATTCTTAGAACAGATTACTCTAAGAAGGAAATTTTACAGTGCGAGTGTGAACATCACTCTTCGGTAGTGGTAATCTTTGTTCTCAACACGATTGACCCTCAGCCACGGCCTTCTAGTATCTATTTGAAAGACGAATAAAAAAAGAGAAGTAAGGCTTTGATTTTTAGAAGAATCACATTGAATAATACGGTTGGGGATAAACTTATAGATACTAGGGCATGACGTGACCGGCCGATTGATCAGATTGGGTCTCTCCGACCTTCCATCTAGCTGAAGTAAGGGCCCGAAGTGGAGTGTTTCAAGTCATGTGACTATTTATGCAACCAGGCCATGGACTGCTTAGCCACCAGGATCCCGTCCTAAGGTATCACGAGTCGCCCTCACGATCTACAGATGGCCATGTTTGGGGGAGGGGGGGGGTGCGGCTCCTCATAGGGTTGCTGTTAGCAAATTTGTGGCCCTGCCGACAAGGCGAAGAGGAAAAAGTAAGATAAAGGAAAAGAGAAGGAGGAAAGAAAAAGAGAGGAAGAGGAGGAAAAGAGACAAGGAAGAAAAGAGGAAGAGAAAAAGAGATGAAGAGGGGAGGAAAGGAGAAGAAGAAAAAAGGAGAAGAAGAAGAAAGGAGAAGAAGAAGAAGGAGAAGAAAAAGAAAGGAGAAGAAGAAGAAGGAGAATAAAAAGAAAGGAGAAGAAAAAGAAAGAAGAGGAAAGGAGAAGAAGAGGAAAGGAGATATAGCGAGCAGAAAGAAACTTATTTTGCATTTCGACTTTATTTTTATTTTTTTAAATATTTAACTGATTTTTCAAACACATTTTTTCGAGTCAAACAATTTACCCACCTTATTTCAGGTTAAGTCAACTTTACGCAATAGACGCACAATCTTTTTTATACAATGCTTATGTATATACAATATCAGTTTCAAGGTTAACTAATTTGCATATTAGTTTTGAAAAACGGCATTTTATTAACTAATATTTAGCATTAGTGTTCAAAATGTTCCTTTTTTTTTTAGAGGGACCAACTTGTTGAAAATTAAGTTGCAATCTATTTCTAAATTGCAAGTGAAAAGGCAAATTGATTTCTTTCTTTTCGGTCACATTTGAAAGATAAATAAATATGTATCGAAATTCCCAAAATGTTAATGTTCATCTATATGAATAAATGAGAAAGATTTTGTTTTGTGTTTACAGCAAAGTTATGGATGAAATTTCCACTCATATAAATGTGAACGTATCACTAATGATGACAATATGGAATAAGATTAATAATAAACTAGTGGGAACCATGGAAATTCCACAGTTGTATCTTTCATCTGTTGTATATTGCTGCCAGGCATTATACATGAATGCAGACCCGAAGATATTATTGTACCACCTCTGTTTAAACTGAGACATACTTATCTAAGTACTCTGGTTAATATAGCTTCAGGATATATGGAGTCTATCTTTAAAACCCTTGTAGGAGTTTGACATATTTCAATTCTCTGGACGCCTGGCACGAACACAGACCACACGATATTATTGTAACATGTTTGGACAGAACAGATCCCGAAGGCCAAGCAAGTGCATTTTAGCTAAAGTTTCACGTTCGACAACAGATAAAAAAAAATTTTTTTTTAATAACACAGCATCTTTGGCGACCCCTTTTTTTTAAAAATGAATATAGGGTGCTAACGTACGTACGAACATGAAATTGTCTTAGCATATTATTATATAGATAGGAAATGCCAGAATTGAACACATTCTTTAAAAAAAAAAAAAAAAAAAAAAAAAAAAAAAGAGGCATATACAAGGGATTGTCAATGGCCATGATAATTATATCATAACCATTGAAAATCCTTTGTATATGCCTTTTTTTTTAATCTTTGTTTAAATTTATTTTAACCTAAAAAAAAAAATATTAGGTTAATTATAACCTAATAATATTTTTTTCTTTTTTAGGTTAAGTTAAATTTACTGTAAAACAATAAACGAATTGATTAGCATGAAGGTAAGCAGTTTTCAGGATCAGATTTCTTAAAGATCAGATATTTAACCTCAGGTGCAGACGGTTCGAATTACACCGAGAATGTCATTGCGTGTGTGTGTATATGTCGGAAGCACGCTTACGCGAGATGGTAACCCCTGACGGCAAAATAAATCACGACACTACAAAAGCTAGTGTTGCTTTTGGGGAAATTCGAGAAGTGGGGCTGATTGGATTAAGGCATCACAGGTAACACAAAGCTGTATGAGGCCCATGTTATCACCGTCTTATTATCTGGGTGTGACAACAAATGGACAACTTACAATCATATTAAAGAGTTATAAAAGTTACATCAGAATTGGTTCGTTGGTTGTTGGGTTTTACAGCATGTCAACCCTCGTTTCGAGATTTTAGAGATGAAGATTGATAATTTTTATTATTCAGACTACTGTTCTCGTCTTGAACGTTATTCTCACAACGTTTCAGCCGAAGCTTGTCGAATTCAGGAATCTGTACGGAATTTCAAACAAAACCATTTATTTAATTCACGAGGGGGTAGACTGCTCTCTTTCCGTCATCTATGACCTGGTTGAAGTCTTAAACGATTTTTAATTATATTCTTAGTATCGCCTGTACTGAGGATTGAACCTTCAACCTCTAGAAGATTGTCACTTAGTACTAATCAGTTCTAAGTGACAATCTTCTGGAGGTTGAAGGTTCAATCCTCAGTACAGGCAATACTAAGAATATAATTAAGACTTACTTAGGACTTCTACTCCATCCATAGCTAACGGAATGAGAGCGGTCTACCCCAGTGGATTAAATAAAAGGTTTTGTTTGAAATTTCATACAGATCCTCAAGTTTGATAGGACACATCTGAAGGAGGTCGAAACGTCGTGAGAATAACATCCGAGATAATAACAGAAGTCCCAATAATACAAAATATCAACACTTGCTAGTCATGTTGTGCTGAACCACGTATGTTTTGTAGATTAAATTTGTTTTTCAGGGATATATATTTTGTAAATAAATAGTCTGTAATTATTTTTCGGAATTTTTGAGATGAGGATTAATTTATATTATTTGTATTATTCGGACTACTGTTCTCATCTTAGTTGTTATACTATTTCCATCTTGATTGATATTTTCACATTTCGGCCGATGTAACCTAAAATAATTAACGCGTCATGGCTGATGAGACGAGAACAATCTACCCCTGTGGATTAAATAACGGATTCCGTTCAAAATTTCATATAGGCTTCTGAGTTTGACCTATAGATTCCCAAGTTCAAAAGATGCACCTGAAGAAAGGTCGGAGGTTATATCGGCCAAAACGTTGTGAAAATAACAACAAAGATGAGAACAGTAGTCAGAGTAATCCAAAATAATACAAATTAGTCTGTTTAACTGATAGATGAGATGCCGACAGGTACTATTACTCTGGGTAAAAGTGGACCTGGGAGTAATTACAATTAAAGGGTGACTCTACACTCCTCAAAACTCCCAAATTGGGGCTTCACCACTGGATGCAGTTTTCTGTCATACCTATCCCTCTCCCCAGGACGATTGGGGGTAGAGAGAGGTTGGGTGGTTCATAGAGTTGGGAAATAGTGTAGGCAGGAAAAAAGTGCTGGGAAAGATGAATTTGGGGATGGTAGGGTAGAATATATAAAATAAAAAAGTAAAGTGGTCAACCATAGTCTAGAGCGACCTGAAGGCTCCCCTTTTCATTAACTACGACATTAGAGTATATGGGAGAGTGCCACTTATTTCCCTGGATTGCTTCACTCACTCTTGATCATCACTTTATAATGCTGAGTGTTTAGCAAGGGGATATCAAGTACCATTTTTTTTAGTCTTTAGTATGACTTGACTGAGGATTGAACCCTGGTCTCTCGGGAACACTCTAACCATTATGCCAAATAGAATCTATTAAATATTTGAAATTCAGAAGTTGAAGTCTTTTACCATGAGTTCAGCATTAAATAACTCGAAAAGAGTTGATATGCCATAAATAAAAGCAACCAAACAACCACTCCTGATTAGAGTGGAGTTGGAAGTAATCTAAATTATGGGGTGACTCCCCACTCCTCAAAGTTCCTAAATTGGGGCATCACCACCGGATTCAGTTTAATGTTATATCCAGGACACTGAGTTCTTAGGCCTTAAACTGAAGTTGCAAAAGATAAAACAGGCATGGTGCGACAGAAAATGTGTTAGTTTAAGCAGCACGCCGACAAACGACCTCGCCAAAATAATAGTGTCCTCCCATTTTCTGCCCAGTTCCAAAAATCCCTGGTGTGAAATATGGCGGTCTTTTCTTCTCTTTAAAGACATTTTTGAAGGGTGGATGAGATAAAAAAAAACTGTAAAAAGTGAATCTTGTATGCTTTCATCGTCAAGATTTTATGCATTTAGCAACTTTATTATCAAAGTAACGGTACATATGTGTTATCTGTCGCAATTTTTTTTAATTTAATTTTTCAACCCTTTTTTCCCCAAATACAGATGTGCGTTATCATGCCGCCATTTTTACAAAAATATGCTATTTATTAACGTATTATTTATACACATGCTCTTCATTAACCCTAAATCCAGGTCAGTGGTCGAGAATGTTGGATTAGTGGTGGTCGAGAGACTAAATTACTTCTTGTCTCATATAACATATGTTCTCATACAACAGTCAAAATGGCTACCATACAAACTCGTGTCCGGAAGTTCAATTCATAAAAAATTTGGAAAATTAAAATAAAAATGTCGACAGATAAGCACAAGTACCTGTAAATCATGTCGACACACCGGTCTGCGTCAGATCACTAAAGTTGAGCCTGGTTAGTATTTGGGGGATATCAAAGTTATGTAAAGCAAACACTCCACCCAGGTGTATAAATGGTGACAAACTAGCATCCTGTCATGTGGGTGGTTCAGATCACCTGTTCAACTGAACTCCTTTCTAAATAATGGATTCCCATTATAAAACGGTGTTAAGCATCAGTTCTGAACCTTTAGGGTTAGAAAGGGGTTTTACTTATCAAAGTATAAGGTTATTCAGAAGATAATGACCGATTTCGGAAACAAATATTTAGATCATGCAGGAACCATTTAGCGAGTGTTATCACCTTATCAATTTGCTTTGGATGGTCAGACACAGTTGAAATACCGACATCAAGTATCTTATACATTTCTCTGGCTCAACAACTGCTTTTAAACGTTTATTTGCAAGAGTGGATGGCCGTCGTCTACCTTCATTTTCAAGGCTCTTATTAACCACTACGGAATTTCTGAACCACCTTCCTACTGTTTGATCACTTATTAACACTTCTCCCTATGCTGTGATATTGGCGGCTGTTTGGGAAGCATTATGGTTGTGTTCGAAGTTATGCAAAAAAAAATATATGCATATTCTTTTTTTATCTTCATTATTAAAGATTTACGATTCAAAATAGTATGTTGAAAGAAATTATTAGGAATTTATTAAAGAGTACACATCAATTATTAAGCAGGTAAAGTTAGGTATGTGTATATGTTTATGTATTTGTATGTACAGGATTCACTTCTAAACTAATTAACCGATCATCATGAATTTAGGAACACAGCTACTATGGGTAAAGGGTCGTAATGCGGGCTATATTTAGTTTAATTTAGTTTTACCGAAAAACCGCGGTTTTTCGGTTTCGTCTCCATATCGAATACCGAATCGGTTTTTTTTTTTTAAAACCGTAACCGTTCGGTATTGTGTTTTTACTACAGTAAGCCACCATATACAAGGAAACACGGTTGAAAAGATTTTCCGATTTGAATAAAATTGAATATTACCAAAAAATGTTATATTAGTAAGAGGACAGATTGAACAAATATATTACTGCAATTACTGCTATAAACACGAGGCGATTTTTGTTTATTTTCATTCTAGAACGAATTTTAAACATTTTAAAATATGAATATAGAAAATGTTGTTACATTTTTCGTACCCAACTAGTAAATAAATTAATCTTTCATCTTCTTTTATGCATTAAAATTATAATTGTACGTTGTTTTGTCCTTCGGTAATAGTAATTTTAAATTATCTTATCCTAAAAAATATTGTCCTTTTTTTGAGCGAAAGTCAACAATGGCTGCTAGTATTGCTGATATAACAATCAATCAGCAGCAGCGTCTTGTAAAGCTTTGTCAAATTCGTTTATAAACTTCTGTAAAAGTAAGATAAAAATACTTTTTGTGCTTAAAAAAGTTAATCCTATTTGGTTCTTTTATAAAAAATACTTAAAAAATACTGGTTTTCACTCAACTTTCGAACTTCTAGTAGTAATGACTTTCTAGTCGCCAATTTAAAAAAAAATTAAGATTCTACTTTTTTAGGCGATTACGTCTTAAAGTCTTGGCGAAAAAAAGAAAAAACAACAAAAAATAGTTTAGAATTTAGAGTGGGGGATCAGTTTCGCATATAAATTTAATGTAAAATGATCTCCGAGTTCCCGGCCATTCTTGCCTTTTAGTGAAATTTATAAAATAAATAATTACTCTACCATTAACTCTAGGTACGACTAACAAGCCCACCTCCTAAAAATGCCATCTTGAACGTATCGTACCATTAACCTTAAATATGAGTAGCAAGCCACTCCTAAAAAACTCCCTTAACCCTAACACTAAGTCCGAATGGCAACCTCCATCCAAAACAAAACCCCTTCCTTAACCTTATCACTAACCCTAGGTCCGAGTAGGAAGCCCTAATCCTACAAAAAAAGCCCATTAAAACCACACATAATCGTCTAAAAAAAAAAAAAAAAAAAAAGCAGACGCCCATAAAAAAAAAACGCACATGATTTATTTGCCATAGAAAAAAATTGATTAATGCCCTAAAACGCTAGAATGGCCCGGAAATGGTGAATTATTCTGCATTAAATATATGTGAAACTAATCCCCCACTCGAAATTCTAAATGAATTGATTTTTTTTCTTTCTGCTAAGTTTTCAGGGTGTTCACACTTAATTGCCCCTAGCCCTACCACTAACCTGAAGTTCAAGTGGTAAGCCCCCCTCCTCCCACAAAAACCCTTATAATCGTCTAAAAAAAGAAAAAAAACAAGAAAAACGCACAGGATTTATCTCCCATAGAAAAAATAATTAATGTCCTAAAACGCTAGAATGGCCTTGAAATGGGGGATTATTTTATGTGAAACTGATCCCCACTTTAAATTCTAAAATAATTGTTTTTGTTTCTTTCTTTCTGCCAAGTTTTTCAGGGTGTTAACATGTAATTGCCTAAATAAAAAAAGTAGAATCTCATATTTTGGGGAGGTAAGGGGGTGAGTTAGCAGGTGTAAATCTACAATAATGCTAAAGAAATCTTGCAATATATTCATTTTTAAACAGTCCTAGTATTAGATTTTAGTTTCTTGTACATAAAATGTATTACAATTCAACTTTGAGTTTTTTAACTTTCTTTTAATGGATTCATGGTATTTTTAAGGTATTGCAGCATATTTATGTGCACTTAGTGCAGATTACTTAGAAACCATTAATTTCTGGAGATTTTCAGTGGCATATTCTGATTCCTTGTACAAAAATACACTTATATGGTAAATTTCATTGCTTAATCTTGTGTTTTAACAAAGATATAACATTTTTACTGAAAAATTAGTGTAAAAAGTGTGACGAAACGCATATGGTATTAAAGAGGGGAAAATATCCAATTGTGCGAGGCACAAAAATAGTCATAACTTCCTTATTTTTAGTCAGATTTAAAAAATTTAAAAAGATTCTTTCTTAGATCATCAAGCTCTTTCTATATATGCCATTATTGAGATATTTTAAGCAATTTAAATTTTTTTATGTGTATTGCTACTTGTAGGAAGAAATCTTTGTTTACAGTTTGTTTATCATTAACATTTTGAATTTTCAAATGAAAAAAAGAGAAATACGACAGACAACATGACATCGTATTTTTAGCATAAACTATTTTCAAATGAAAAAGAAAGAATCAAATGCGTTCCGTATGATGTCGAAAATCTATTTGATTCAACTCAAAATTGTAAAATAATTATTTGTTTGTTTCAGAGTTATCTAAAAAAATTAGTTATTAAAATGAAATTTAAAAAAAATACTTGTAAAAGTAAATAAACGAAAAGTAGTGAGTAAGTATAAACATTTAAAAAGAAAAAAAGTAGTTGCCAATGCTAGTGTCACTTTATTCGGATTTTTTAAATTATTTTAAACGTTAGGCATTTCATTGTTTACTTTTGAAAAGCCACTACATACATAAATTGTAATTTCTAGAGAACTATCTCTCAACTATACCGTTTTCTCTCCCAAAAATGGGTTATTCAAAAAGTAGACTATGCAACGATTTATATTTTACTAAATTGTTAATATGGTATTTATTTAGAGTTGACAATTTATTCGAAAGTTTAATTATTAAACTTTAATCCAAGTCATGAATTCTATGACTAAAATTACCTTAAAGCTTAAAAAATGACTTTAGGTGAATTAATAATCTCTACTTTTTTTTAACCATCCTTCCTTTTCCCTTGGTGCGGTTTTCGGGTGTACTACTAGTCTTTTACGCATGTCTATAAAGTTTTATTACCAGGTCTTAAAAACAAATATTAACCCCAACACGCACCAGTTGACAGAACTTCGAGCACACAAAATGACAGACATCCCAACAGTCAACACCGGCAATTCGAGAAGTATATGGTGTGTTTATTTTACGCGACAAGACACAACGTCTTGCAAACATTTTCACCTATTAAAAAATTAAAATTTTTATCTGTCAAATAATTTTGACAATATTTAATTTTCATCATCATTTTTGCTTAATTTTATTTGTAAAATTATTTTGTTTGTTTAAATAAATTTTCGTTTTTTAATTTCTTGCATTTCTGAGTTATATTTTAGCTTCTGATGGGTTAAAGAATTAGATAGAATGTATATTCAAACTCAGTTTTATTCTTCAGAAATCTTTCATGAATCTTTGGTCACTGTTTTAACGAGTTAACTGTTAAAAAGGTATCAGAACTTTGATTACAACAGTCAACACCTTAAAACTTATGATTCATATCATGGAGAATGATTCAGTCACAAAATTATCGAAACAGTGGCATAATTCAACTAAACGTTGAATAATAACTAATCATCACACAAGAGAATGAATAGCTTCCATAGTAAAAAATATTTTTTCAAAAAAAAACGAAAAACCGAACCGTAAACCGAGGTTTTAAGGGAAAAAAAACCGAAACCGATACCGAAACCAAAATTTCAAAACCGCCCAACTCTAGTGAAAAGGAAGTGGAAGCCCTTTGTGAAAATTTAGATACCTCCGATCTTCATGAAATTTTACCAATATGTATTAGACATCAATTAATAAATATTCTCCAAATTTCAGTTTCTTTGGCGTATTTTAAAGGGTCTTTAGGGGGCATAATATGGGCACAACCTCCTATTTAAAAATTCAGATTTGCATTAAATTTAATCCATAGTCATTAGACATCAATTAAGCATGATTTTGTGAATTTCAATTTCTTCTTAAGATCCCTTAACCTTAAGCCTTAAATTTGAGACCTTTTCTAGAATCAAAATCACAAATGGATTTTTCTCAAAATTGGAATAGGAATTCTAGACATAAGGTTTAATAGCATTATATCTTGATTCTAATCTTCGTAAGGGGGGGCATAAAAGTGGTGCAAAATTTATGTTCGGGGAATTCATTTTACCCATCCTGGGACGGCTATTTTTCTAGCTTTGTATAATACACTGCCAAAATAGAAAGCTAAATTAACCTTTATAAAAGAGATTTTTTTAAATCGGCCAGTATTTTTGTAACAATCTAATCACTATTTTTAGGACAATATTGACAAAAGTCCGAAACACAGTTTTGGCTGTGCAATGATGTTACGGTAATAGAGAGAACCCCAAAGAATCAGTGCATATGTTAGGCTAAAGTAACCTCTTTAATTAGGCCAAATGCAGAAATTAAAGCTATAATTAAGAAATAAAGACAGTTTCATGTGGGTTTTGTTCAACAATTGCTTTCAAATATAGATTGCCGAGAGTGCATGGCCGTCCTCGACCTTCATCTTTTAAGCTTTTGTTATCACTACAAATTTTTTTAAAACCTCTTTACTACTGTACCAATGTTTTGGTGATATTAGCGGCTGTTTCGGACGTATTATGAACTCCTGCAAGAAAAATACACACATTTCTTCTTTTTTCATCTTCGTTATTAAACGATTATATGTTTCAAAATTGTATTCTTAAAGAAATTCTTGGAAATTCATCAAAGAGTACACATTAATCATTAAACACACAACTAGTTGGGCCCAAACTTATTGGGTTCTCTCAGAAGGGATGGTTTCAGTAGTATTCTATTGCTTCTGTTTGTTTTTTGTAATTGGTTTTTTTTTTTTCACCTCTTAAAATATTGTTGGAAAAAATTATATAGATTCGCTTTTAACAGTAACAACATTTAAAAAACAAAGTTACTGCGTATGAATCCGGCCCAAACTTAAATTCTGTCAAACTGCAATCTTTCTGAAAATTGTTGCGATGATAAATTCACAAACTTGTATTCCTTATAAAATATAAACAATGTTGAAGATATGTTTTTCCTAATTTGCAAGTATGTCGTTTAGTAAAAGAAAACAAGTATCATTGCAATCTCTCAAAATAAAACACTTACTTGTTTTAAATTGGAGTTGTGGTTTTGTTTGAAAGGGAGAATCCTTATGTTACAGCATTGAATTAGATCACATGATTGACACTGCGACCGGTGTCAGAATCAAGTACCGAATTCAGATGAAAACAGGCAGACAATCACGGCCTGTGCAATGAATGCACACAAACACAGGTTCACACTGCTAGAATCCATTAGATTTTTCTCACATGCCGACACGAGAGAATAAAGTTTTCATACGAAGGTGAGGTGCTGAAAATATTTTAATGTGTTGTCGTCCAGCAGTTAGACTGACTGGTGCTTCAAATTTTAGTGGTTTTTACAAAGGCCCATCAGAAGCTTCTAGAAACTAAGATTTTTACATGCTAAGCTCTGATTGGTTAAAAAGATACATGGGCATTCAATTGAGCATGCACAGTTTATAATGCAAATTGTTATCACCAAGTAAGGACCTCCACTAGCAGTAATAGTATTAGCAACAACAACAGTAGTAGTAGTAGTACTGACAAGTCATATTTACATATCTCTATTTATATATAGTTAGGTATGTGTATATATTTATATGTTTCTATGTAGAGGATTAACTCCTAAACTAATTAACTGATTAATTCAGATACCTGTTATTTTGTGAAATTTTAATAGGTATTAGACATCAAGTAATAATCAGATTTCAGTTTAAGGGGCATAATATTGACACAATCTCCGATTTGGAAATTAAAATATTTTAGATTTGCATGAAATTTGATCATTAGACATCAATTAAGCAAGATTCTCTTAATTTCTAAAGACCCCTTAAGCTTAAGCCTGAAATTTTTGACATTTTTAAGAATCAAAATCATGTAATGGATGTTGATCAAAATTGGAATAAGAATTCTAGACATAAGGTTTAGTAACATTATATCTTGATTTTAATCTTCGTAAGGGGGTCATAAAAGTGGTGCAAAACTGTTCTGTTTAGGCAATTTATTTTATCCGTGTTCGGAAGGGTATTCTTCTAGTGATTGATAAAAACGGTATAGTAGACTTGATAAGAGAAATAGATTACTGGTATGTTAAGCCACTGCCTTTCCTTCTTTTTGTTTTGCTTTACTCTTTCCTTTTATTTTCCTTCCCTTCGTAAAGCAACACTCATATACAAGTGGAAAAAAAAAAAAAAAAAAAAACATTTTTTTATTTATTTTTTTTTTTGTATGGAAATCGCTCCAGACAAAGCATCAACACACTTGATGTAAGGAGCTAAAATAAAATAAATATACCATTTCAAGGTCAAAAACTAGCCAACGATAAGTGTTAGATGGATAGATTCCGACCCAGAAAACAGTAATTCTTCCCCCTTTGTTAGAAACATCGCTCATTGAATGTGAGGACTAAAGGACAAAATAAGGGAAGCGAGAGTTACAAGACTCCTGAAAGTAAACCCAAAGTTCACTTTCTACTCTCCACATACATGCAACCATTGCCTACAGCTACATTCACGAGAATCAAGGGCAAACAAGAAAGACATAAAAACATGTCCACACCAAAAGTATTGATCGCGATTGCTGGATCAATGAAAACGTTTTCTGCTCGATTTTATTAACCAGATTTTGGATCCTCTCGAGTGGAATAAAAGAAACAACATGTTGACCAAAGGGAGCGGGAGGCTTAAACCGACACCCTAACCTTACGATGGCAGGATGCTGGAGATAACATAGCAAGTTTCAAAGAACAATAACGCAATTACTATCCAACGAAGGTTAGTACGAATGCATACTAACACACTTACCTAATATATAAAATCAGGTCGGCCGGATTTTAAAAATTGCATTTAAGCTGACAAATTAAACTTTGATTATGACTAACTAATAGCTAATATTGAGACATTCTTAAATAAACACCTAAAAAGAAAAGAAAAACAGCTAAGGGGAATAACTCTTTTTTCTTTTAGTAAGAGTTAGTATTCCTTATTTGCTTAGATACTGGACCTAACAAAAAAGGCCTGGTTATAGAATATAAAAATATTTACAAAACAAATCTGAGCATAATGAATCCCCGACAACGCTGTGTCGGTTAAGTAAGTGAATATTAAAAATATCTCAGTCTTTGTAATACAATAAAATGGAAAGTTGTAAATACTTTTATTGTTTCATCGCTTTTGAGCGCGTGGTGCCATTTTAGATATAAGGGGGGGGGGGCATTGCTTATGGTGACCAAACACAAACCACCATCATCATCATCATCATCAGCAGCAGCAGCACCCCTTTAATGGTACTGATGAATATCATCTGTGCTTAATCATAATTCCTTCTACCGTCCAACCAATAATAACTCGGTCATTAGAGTAAATTATCATTATGTAGTCTGCTTAGGTAAAAGAAGCAACTGCTTGCAGTGCCGGTGCTAGAATCTTATTCCTACGCCCCCTTCACAATATTTGATAAGTACCCTTTCCACAGGGAGACTGCTTTCTGTAAACAGACCAAAAACCTTTTTTTTTTTAAAAATCACCATAGACTTGGCCACTTTTCATGAGATTTTAAGAATTTATTCAATAAATTACATTATTTACTAACATGTCAGGATGTAAAACAGACGTCACTACTCGGCATCACCCGGGGTCCTAATTTCCATAAATTACGTAGATTACAGAAAGAAATAAAATTAAACAGTCTGCCTAATATTGTAAATTTATATGTCTAAGTTTATTTAGGGACAAAAATCACAATCACTATCAGGCATGTGTACAGTGTGATGATGTATGGAAGTGAAACTTGGCCAGTGAGGATTGAAGACATGTGTTGCATGGAAAGAAATGATATAAGAAGGATATGGGAGATGTGCAATGTGAGTCTTAAAGACCTGGTCAGAGATAGGTTACTTTTGAAGTCAATTTCTTAAAGCCGTCCAACGCATGCTAGCATGTAAACAAGCTACGCATGCATGGTCCCCCTCTGTTTGTGACTCGATGTGGCGAGTGTAAAATGCAATAAATTTGGGGCATTTTTGACCCCCTGGGGACACGAACCAGAATTTTTCTGTCAAGGATGCTCATTTTATATCCAGAACAATTGCCTCTACATTTTGGCCAAGTTTCATAAAAATTGAATGGATGGATCAAACATTTTGGGAGAAAAGGGTCATTTTTGGGGGCTTTTGACCCCCTGGGGGCGCGAACCAGATTTTTTCCAAGGTCAGCTTTACTTATTTTCTATTAGGAACAATTGCCTCCACATTTTGGCCAAGTTTCAGAGAAATTGAATGGATGGATGAAAAGTTATGGGGCAAAAAATGTCATTTTTTGCCATTTCGGGGCCTTTTGACCCCCTGGGGTCTAGCCAGATTTTATTTCAAAAATCGGAGAATGTCACTTTCTAACCTGACCAAAGTTACAACTTCATGCAAAATTTCAGAGAAATTCAATGGATGGTTGCGGAGAAAAATCTGGACGGACGGACGTGCCTCAAAATATAAGTCAAACCGAATATGATGATGATGATTATGACCATATCTAAGTACGGTGAGCTTACCAATTGAACGACGATGGTAGGTATGAAATTGTGATATTAAATACATAAACCAGACTTTTTTTTTTTTACACTACCTCTCTCTAATCGAAAGTCAATCAAGGAAAGAAAACGCTATCTTTTTCACTGGTGAATATCCAAATATTTGTCTTGTTAAATTAGTACCCAGTTTTTGGGTAGCCTTTTTTTATTTTTATTTTTTTTATTTATGACTAATAAAAAATAAAATATTCATCAGGACTAAATATTAAAATAGATGAAATCGATTGAAAATAAAAATTGTTTTTAACAACATGAACCAATTTTTGCTATAAATCACCAATGTTCTGTCTAGTGAAGAATAAATACCTTAGCATTATCTCCCTTTGCCGGCCTTTTTTCTTAAGGGATTTCTCTAGCCCCGACACCTGGCGACAAGCTTCCGGTATCCTGGCCCCGTTCTTTTAGCAGCCTTTAATCCGACCCTCATAGAGAGTTTCAATCTCTTTAAATATCTCCATATTTCTGAGCAACCCCGGTAAGAAATATTGCCTTCTCTCTAAGAATAGAATTAAATAGTGCTAGTATTATTTTCTTTTTATATTTCTTTTATCGGCCCCACTTTGTTTACCTTCCCACCCACATGTAGCCTATATCTCAGCATAATTGTATTTCTCCCTTTCTAGTATTATCTTTTTTGCTCAAATATTTTTTATTCTGTAATTTTATTAAACTTACGGCTCCATTAGATTTTATTCAACTTCTCGTCCAGCCTCGTCTTCATTTTTGTATTCACGTGTTTCTGAAAGAATGTTTTTGTTCGTTTTACAGTTTTACCTTTGTTGATGACTAATAAACCTGTGTCTACAATATACCATGCGTCAGAGTTTTGGTTGTTGATAAGAGTTTATGCTAGCTGTCCGAGGGTTGTACATTTCTATGAAACAAATGCATCCCGGAAACAGCATAACAAATGTATCTATGTGCCTTTTGTTAAGAAAGGCAATATTTTCAGGTGAAGTTAGATTATTTAAGAGAAAAAGAGTCTATTTTATATTTCATCAACTAGACTATTTTAATCAAAACAAAATGAATGTTAGGCGAGATGACGGTTTGATGGACCCAAAAATGTGAGATAAATCTTCCTAAGCTGAAAATTTTAATTATTTATTTCATAATAAAAAGTTTGTAGCCATTGGGGATACTTAGGGTTTTGACTGTCACCTCCGTAACACGAAACAGTAGAATTTAGGGTCTTGACCGCCACCTCTATAACATGGGGCAAAGTTGAATTTAGGATCTTGACTCTGATTCTGGCATTCTCAACTGCCAACCAAGACTTAGGGTTAGTGTTGGGGTTGATGAAAGGTATGTTTTCGCCCTCATCATCATCACGTAAATTACAGTCTTTACTAATTCCACAATTTGTTTTTGGTTTTTAATATTTTCTTATTTGGTCAAATTATCACCCTTTAATACCTTCTTTGATTTTGGGTCTGCAAAACGAGCATTAAGATCACGATGATGAGGAGAAGAAGGAAGAGAGGGGAGCCTTTCTGTTTGGGCAAAATGGGGAATAACAACAAGGGAGGAGGTTTTAAGACTCGGAGGGGAAGGATGGAGGCAAATCTTGGAGGCGGGTGGGGGGGATTAACAGTTAATTAGAGCGACGATATCCAAGTGTATCATCTGGTAAGACAGTCACAGCTGGGCTGATTTCACACCCAGTCAGGCAGAAGCTGATGAGGGAGTAGTGTGGGTGCGAGTGTGGGTGCGTGTGTGTGTGTGTGTGTGTGTGTGGGGGGGGGTAGAATGGAACCGGTGAATAGGCGCCTGGGTCAAAAACATCTTGCAATATTTTGTGTAGATTTTAGGGGCTTCTAAGGTTGTTTACAAATGCAGAAAAAAAAGTTATGGGGTTAGGGTGTGTGAGAGGTAAATCATGGCACACTTTTTGGATTTTCTTTGTGCTCGAAGGCTGACGTAATATCATTTTGAAACAGAAATGGAGAAAAGAGATTTAGGGCCGATGAAAGATGAGAAAAGGGGAGGGACAAAAATAATAGGAGACACGAAAAAAAGTTAGGGGTTTGGCTTGAAAAGCAACATACAATAAGGTGACCAATTGTTTGAAATGGTATAAGATTAGGACACTTTCAATATATATAACAATAATAAATATTTAACAAGGACTTGTATTAGTTTCACAGTAAATCTGATCATCAGAAAGGGCATTTTTATCCTACACATCCGTATGCAAGCTCAAACTAATCTGACGATCGGATCTACCATGAAACTGTAGTAAAGTGTTAAGATAAGCCCATTTTTAAATATTTATTATTGTTATAAATCTTTATCATCATTATATTCGGTTTAATGTCCATTTTCCATTCTGGCATGTTGCACAGCTTTTAGAAATTTACTTCCAAAGTAACATATATCTGACCAGGTCTTTATTTGGCCCTCTTTCTCTGAAGTCCATCCTTATCATTTCCACCCATGTTTTCCTTGGCCTTCCCTTTTAAGCTGACCTTGATACCTCAATTAGTCTACATCTACTAACCCAAGAACTCTCATCCATTCTTTCAATGTGGCCATATCAGTCTCCTGTTCTGCATGCATCTCCTTATACTGTCCAGATTTAATCTTCTGAGGTCATCAGTGCTAAGCCTATCTTTAAGACTCACATTACACATCTATCATATCATTTTTACATCATTTCTCCCCATGCAACGCATGTCCTCAATCCTCAATAGCCAGGTTTCACTTTCATACATGATCACACTGTATATACATGACTGACTATCTCAAAGGATATTAAGCCTTTGTGTGTACAAAATTTGCTATCTTGGATTGAGTCTGTTCCGATGCCGAAAAGTGGATTTTTCATGTTGTCGATATATATATGTGTGTGTGTGTGTGTGTAAGTTATTAAAATAATTTATTTGAACTCGTTTAGAAAATTCTCACATGGAAACAGCTGAACGAATTTTTATCAACTCGCAGTGAGGAGATCAATATTTCTTCATACAATAAATAGAGTTTAATATAAATGTGTACATAGATTTAAAATAGCATTTAAATCAAGTTTCAGAAATAAGAGTTCACACAAAGCTGTTTTACACATGTTTCAAAGCTCAATTTATTGTTCCAAGTCTGGTACAGGGCAAAGCATAAAAATAAAGTAATAAGTTTTTTTTCATTCATTTGCTTATAAATAAAGACGCTTCTGATGGGAAAATAAACCGAAAATCATCCATAAATATGTATACTGCCAATAAAGACAGATAAAAAGTGGTCAAATACATTTTTCCAAACAATGACTGACTCTCACACAGAGACAGCAAGAGAGAGAGAGAGAGAGAGAGAGGGAGACAGACAGACAGACAGACAGACAGACAGCAAGAGAGAGACAGCAAGAGAGAGAGAGAGAGAGAGAGACCAATAAAGGTATTAAAAAGCGGAGAGATCATAAGTGTTGAGTTCAAAATGTCCGATTCTGGTTCTGGTATGAAGTATTTTAAAGGGAGGTAACTTTATTTCTTATGGTGCCTGTCATTTGGTTCAGAGTTTGAAGTGGGGGCGTGATTCAGATTGAGCATAAAATCAGATGTATAGCTTATTAAGGTTAAATGAATTTAACTATCTTAGAATAAATATTTTTAATTAAAGTTATAGTTTAATTTTTCCAAGCAGTTTAAATTTAAATAACCCATTTTGATAATCAGGGAAAAGTAGCTATGGTTAATTTATTTTTCTAATCTATAAATATGTTATATTGTATCTGTACTAGTTCGGTTAAATTTATATCTAAATGAATAGATTTCTCGTACTAATGGTAATATCAAAATGCCATATTTCAAGTTAATTACATTTTAACACAATAGACGCACCATCTTTTTCTATATATTATGTATATGTGATATCAGTCCCAAGGATAACTAATTTGCATATTGGTTTTGAAAAAGGACATTTTATTAATTAGCTATTATTTGTTATTGTTTTTTAATTCAATGATTATTTGGATTTTAATATAAAAATAGTTGTTTATCAATATTGTTTCATTTCCTGTATAAATATTTAGCATTTATGTTCAAACGTCTGATTTTCAACAAGTTGTGATCTATTTCTAAATTGCAAGTGAAAAGGCAAATTGATTTCTTCTTTCTTTTTCTTTATTTACTGTCACATTTAAAAGATAAGTAAATTTGTATCGAAATTACCAAAATGTTAATATTTATCTATATGAATAAATGAGAAAGATTGTTTCTTGTTTACAATAAATTATGAATGAAATGTTTATAATTTTAAATGAATGTTTCAAGTAGCAAACACTGCAAAGTGATAGCGAGCCGCCAAAACTAGCGAGTTAATATTTTTTATTTTTTTTAAAAGCTGCATTTTCTAAATCTAGAACCTAACCTAATTCTTGGAAAGTCTTTATTTCGTTTAGTTTTAATTGTTTCAGTAGTTATATTAGACTTAGTTATATTAGACTTAGTTATATTAGACTTAGTTATATTAGACTTAGTTATATTAGACTTAGTTATATTAGACTTAGTTATATTAGACTTAGTTATCCAAGAAAAATGAGTGAACTGAACGTCTTAGTAAGATTATACTTTACTTATTAAAATAAAATCTAAATTAAAAGTCAACAAGGTTACGTCCGTAGATAAAGGAAAAGTGAAAAAAAGAAAATGAAATTTAATATTAGTAGTTCAGGTTATAATTGCCCAATTCAAAAGCATATATTATAGTTCTTATTGTTAATCGTTTTGCATTGCCGTATTCATTTTCGTCATTGTTTTAATATTAAATATAAAATTGCGTATAAAATTCAGATCCAATTTATTTTAGTTATCCTTTTTTCCTATTTAACTTTTGTTCCCCCCAAACGAGGCATATTGCCACTGAGATGCAAGAGGCTACTGTGATTAGGGGCCAGATCTATAGGGGGCCTCCGTGGAAGTACTAGTAAAAGAAGCACAGGGATCCAACATTGTGGTGATGGGGTAGGGGCTGGAGCTTGGCCGACAATGCAGGACCTATTTGGTTAGAGACTTTTTTAAGCACTCTGCCCAAAAGGCAGAGACTAGTGGTTGGTGCACCAGCCCAGATGTAGCAACAATACTCCATGCATGGGCGAATGGTGGCTTTATAGAGATATAGGATACTGGCAGAAGTTTTCTAGCCCAGGTAGAGGAAAACCACCTTCTTTCCAACAGACTTGGCAGTACCTTCTATGTATTTGTTCCAATTCATGTTACCTGTGAATGTTAGGCTGAGGAGTTTAAACGTCGGACTCTCGAGAAGAGTGCTATCAACCCCATTCTACTACAAACTGGAGGTCATTTTTTAAAGATTCAGCTATTTGCCTTGGATATGTGTGTGTTCGATTTGTCCACATGTTGAGAATAGAGTATGGTTTCATCAGCAAATATACTAATTATTTATATTTTAAATTACCCTTTGAGAATAAGTAATTTCAGGTTTTTAATTAGAAAATTATAATTCGTCTTAGTTCTAACTAAGGATTCGACACATAAAATTTATAATATTTGGAGTTTGGTTGATAACTATGGTCATTTTATTTTTTAACTTTTTCTATATGTTATATTTCCTGCAGTTATTCGTACTGGAACGAATTTATATTGAAATATTTTGTTCTAGCATCTTTATAATTATTATTAATAATGGTATAGTTGCCATTTTATTATTTCTGAAACTCGATTTAAATGCTATTTAAAATCCATATATACATTATATATATATATATATATATATATATTATATATATATATATATATATATATAGAATATACAAATTGTTTTAAAAAAATAAAAAAAATAACCAGAGTGCTTAATTACTGAAGTAAGAGTCCAACATATTGAAACAAATACAGACAGATGAACATACCTTTGGTTTCATAGTCACACCGCTAATAGATTCTTAGGAATCCAAGCAGCAATGTGCTAAATGCTGATTAACTGCACTTTCATAAGAATCTATTAGTGGTGCGACTATGAAACCAAAGATACATTCATAACATCCTGTCTATTTAAATATATATATAATTTATCATTTCATATATACACACATATTATAAGGTGATATAATATATTGTGTATCTATATTTTCAGTATTTATTTCAACAGTGCTCAATACATGAGTAGAGCTTAGCAGTATGAAAATATATGCTAACCTGATGATTTGCTTTAGGAATGAAACATGAAAGTATGTGTAGCTTACTTGCTATAAATATATATTGATACTACTATATATGTGTGTGTGCATGTTTTACTATTGAAATTTATTTTCGACAGTATCTTATATATTATGCGGATTTTTTGTTAATGCTTATGTTTGCACAGGATTAGTTCATACCAAAATCAGACCGGCCCAGTCTAGGCCATTTTTAAGGATGGCTTCTTCTGTCGATCTGAGGTATAGTCCTGGTCAGTTCTTGAGAAGGGGTTAGTTTATTGCTAATCGCCTGAGGCTCCTTTACTGGGGAACGCCGAAGGGGCTTCCCAGGCCTTTTTTTTTCAGCCAGAGTGCTGGTTTCAAATCCCACTTCCCGACCTTGTGTCACATCTTCCCGTCATGAGAGAGAGATAAACAAAGCTAATGTTTGCGCTGGTAATATCGCTAAACAAACAATTTATTTAGTCTGCGGGGCTGGGGATAAACAAGAAAAACCACAAAGTGAAAAATGAGACTCATACAAACTTCGAACTTGTACCTCCATAGACCACTTGACTAATGAGCTATTCGTCCAGAGAAAGCCGAAATTGTACAAATAAATCATCTCCCAAGCTCTGCAGTAATCTTTGTTCCCGTTTTTACTAGCGATGTAACCATATCTCCTTGCTACATTAAGCTAGCAAATACAATTAAAGTGTTATATGTTTCAATACTGAAATTTATTTCCAACAGTATGTTATGTATTGTGACATACAACACGTTTATCATATTAGAACTATGACTACTTTTCTTAACATGCATCGTTCATTCAACTTGCATGTTTCTATAGATGAAAATCTTATTTCAAACCTAAGCATGACAGACCAATCAATGGGCAAAACCTGTTATAGATATACATAGGCACATCTAAAATAAGATCCGAGTGTGATACATAAGTTCATAAAGCTTTCGACATACAAGTTGTAATTCCTCTTTGTTCACAAACTCCTTCTACAGTTCTGAAGATAGACTCTCATAACAATATATATGTTCTGAAACCACATTATCCAACGTATTTGAATAAGTATTGTCCTGTCAAAGTGTAGAACTGATCCCCTAGCATCTATCTCCATTTGCCGGCCCTTTTTTCTTAGGGGATTTCTTCCAACCCGTCACCGGTGAGAGTCTTCAATGCATCGTCTTTGATCTTTTTAGCTGCTTTCTTCACAAAGCTTCATGGAGAGATTTCTATCTTTAAATATCTCGACATTTTAGGCATCGCCGGTAAGAATTATTGCCTTTTTTCTCCCTCAAAATAGAATTAAATAGTGCTAGTATTATTTTCTTATATATATATATATATATATATAATTTTTTATCTAAACGAACTTTGTTTACTTTTTAACCACGTGTGAATTTCAATTTAAACGCTTGTAACTCACCCATTTCCTAACATAATTGTATTTCTTCCTTTCTAGTATTATCTTTTATGCTCAAAATATTTTCTATTCTGTAAATTTATTAAGCTTACAGCTCCATTAGATTTTAGTCAACTTCTCATTCCTGTCTTGTCTTCATGTGTTTCTAATGTTTTCATTCTTTGTCGATGATCAATAAACCTGTGTCTAAAATATGGCATGCCTCAGAGTCTTGATTGCCGATAAGAGTTTATGCTAGCTGTCCGAGGGTTTTCACACGTTTCTACGAGACATACGCATATTTCATTTTGATCAAAGGGGGTACAACCTTATTGTAACATTCATGATTGACAACCATAAAAAGGAAATATATTTTATTCGATTTTATTTCTCACTTGAAAATTATAGAAATTTAAAAAATAGAAATTTAATAAGGGGGTTCAGGGCTTGGAGGTTAAAGACTATAAATTAAACAAAATTTATTTCAATTAATGTCACCACCAGCAGGGTTACCCGACATTGTCTGGGGCTTCGGATAAGAAAATACAAGTTTTAAAAAAGTCTATCCAAATATTCACTAAAAATGCACTAATTTGTTCCCTGGTGACCCAAAGTGAATTAGTATCATCGTATTTTTTGGTGCTTGTACATAGAAATACACAGGCGAAATATGGCAGTTAAAAATAAATTAACAGTAAAACTCTTTGATATACTTACATACCAGGCAAAAGTAGGTATCTACACCTAAGATTAAGGACAATTATTGAGTAGAATTTTAATTAAAAATATGTCGGTTTTATCGTATATTTCTGATTCTCAACACGAACGCATTTTCCTGATTTACCTCCCCTGTTCTCTCTTTTGTATTCGTTCCAATGGAGAATCGGAAATATACGATCGAACTGATTTATATTTTTTATTAAAATTCTACTCGATAATTGTCCCTAATCTTAGGTGTAGATACCTGCTTTTGCCTGATACGTTAGTATATCAAAGAGTTTTCCTGTTAATTTATTTTTAACTGCCATATTTCACCTGTGTATTTCTATCTACAAGCACCTTTATTTATTTATTTTTTGTTTTTACCATAACTAACTCGAGCGTCATATTGTATTCGAATATGTACGTTGGGTAAATGTTTACCTTTTGTAGCTTCCGAGTTTTAGCCAGGGACACACATACAGGCAGAAAAGAAGACTTACACTAACTGTCCCTATCTTCCGATGTTGCCTGGGAAAATTGAGAAAATCAAGAAACTCCTGCTTCCACCCTGAACCTCATATTACTATTATTCCATTTTTTTTTTCTTCTTTTTATTTTATATAGAAAGTAAATTCTTAGCATATTTTTTTTTTGTTTCACGGGAGAAGTCTGTTATTAAGCATCGGCATAGACAGAATACGGCAGATCTAGAAGAGTAAACCTTGAACAAAAATCCCTCTATTCTTTATGGGTAGTTGTAGTACCTGTGGCGACCATCGACAATAAAATACACTCAGAATCCAATGTTGGAAATCACCTCTATTCTTATTTCTGAAATGACATATATACATTATTTATAGTCAGAAAGGAGTAGTTCATTCTGACAGCGAGGGATGGTTGTCTTTCCACAACGGTACTCACCATTGACCAATACCCAAAATTCTCTGCATGGATATATTTGATGTTCAAAAAAATAGTTGAAAATCAACCTACCCCACCGAACAGTACCACACGATGTCACCAGATTTTATTGGTGTTCTGCAAATCAATTCTACATCAATTTTGTAGATGCTTTCTTGCATTTCTAAGAGCGGATCTATCAATCAAAATCGCGTTTTCATCACGCTCAGATTAAATGGACACATCTTAAGTACACTTTCTTGGCGTTAAATAATGGAGATGTGAAGAGAGGGGCATCAGAGATACTAGAGGTTCTGATTGGTCAAATTAGATGATGTCTTAGGAAAGAGTAGTATTTTGAAATAGACAGCGATTAAGTTAAGTCAGTTGATGAGAGGCAGCAGGTTGGCCATGAAGAGACACTGTTATGGCGGAACTAGGAAAGGAAATGATAATTCAAAATTCCTAGCAATTTAAGATTCAACCAATCTGGCTAGCGGTGACGGTTTGTAGAATTGAATAAATTCATATTATGAATACCAGCAATAATATGTGACTGGGAGGATGCGACCCAAAAGGAGGAGGTAATGCCTGGGAGGATGGTATCACGAGAAACGAACATATTCTACATTACACCCCGACCTTGAAAGATAGTACATTAGTCTGAAATAGTATAGTAAACTGAATTGAGCATTAAAAGATAGTAATAGTATAGTTCTGGCTTCAGATATACATATAGTATAGTTACGGATTCTCCATTAGTACTAGATTTAACATGGTCGGTGGTTATACAAGCGTTTCAGCTTTAAAAACAAAAGAAAACAAAAAAGGATAACTAAGATGAATCCACCTAGATCTGGATAACCACATGGGGAAGGGGGTCTTGACGAAGCCGGCTAAACGTAAGTCAACAGGTTGAGGGTTGGTCCAGATAAAGCAACTCAAACCAGTCATCAGATAGGGGGTTGCGGATGAAAACACTCAAACTCTAGTCACCACGGGTGCGGAGTAGAGGATTCCAAATCAAGATAAAGCCAACTCAGACCAGTCACCATGTTGGAGGAAGGAAGAGTTTCAGATGTCAAATAAAACCATTTAGATGATCACGACAAAGAAATATCAAACAATTAGAAGAAAAAAAAAAACATCTTTTCTTACTCAAGTTATTTTTATGATATCGAAAAATGACTGCCTCCAGATCCCTGCTTAAAATAATACACAAGTGTATGCATGTTCCTGCTTTAAAAAAAAAATCAATATAACCCTGCATATAACCACCCATCAAAAACACGACCCACCCATGCGACATGACACAATACAACAAGAGAAAGAAAAAACGTTTCCTATATTTCCACCAAATTGCTTCGCGAGAATTAAAAATGTATTCATTTTTAAAGAAGAAAGTTTATTCAAGTATGAAGTACTTTCAATTGAAAAGAACCTTCAATTATACAAAAGCCACTTGTATATTAATAGGGTGACCTTCCTAAAACCGGCAGTAATCCAAGTCTAGTATTTTTACCCAGCAAAAGTGGGTACAATAGCTTTATATTTCAAAAGGTGAATAATACAAAAACTAAATTTCTGAAATTAAGGAGAAAACCTAAGTGTCAACTATACCTGCTGACACTAAAAGTAGGTCAACTTTTTTCTTTTTTGATAGCTCCTAAAAGAGGGTTCATTTTTAGTAACTTGTCTCCAAAGAAGATGATCTTTTAACTAACATTCATCAGAGGAGCAGTGGTGTTCAGAGGGAATGAATATCGCAATGGGGAAGTGAATCTGGGTATCCAATTAGAGGATGAAACAAGATAATTTTTAAATTTAAGTGCTCATGAATCAAGTTATAGAGGTTAAACAGCTGTTAACCTTTTGACTATTCATATAAAGTTAGGTATGTGTATATGTTTATATAATTATATGTACAAGATTCACTCCTAAACTAATTAACCGATAATTATGAATTTTATCTACAATGTGATAGGGGTCCACACGTGGGCTATATTTAGTTTCGTGCAAAGGTGGTAAAAAGGGGTGTGGGTGCGCTTCGTGAAAATTCAGATGCTTCAGATTTGGAGGAAATTTTAATAGGTATTGAACATCAATTAAGAAACATTCCAAATTTCAGCTTGTTCAGAGTATTTAAAGAGGTTTTAGGGAGGCATAATATAGGCAAAACCTCTCATTTGAAAATTTAAATATTTCAGATTTCCATTAAACATGATCTATACTAATTAAGCAAGATTCCCTGAATTTCAATTTCTTCTCAAAACCCTTTAAATTTTAAACATTCTTTTAGAATCAAAATTGTAATAAGGATCCTAGACATAAGGTTTAGCATCATTATATATTGATTTTAATCTTTGTAAGGAGACATAAAAGTGCTGAAAACCTGTTCTGTTCAGGGAACTAATTTTACTCGTGCTGAAACAGGTATTTTTTTGTAATATATATTCATAAAAAATTCATGGTTAAAATATATAAATATTTTTTTTTGATGTATAGGAATACAGTATTTTTTTTTTTAAATATTTTTTTATAAAAGAACAGAATTTTCGGCCGTTTTCTTCGGCCTTCTTCAGTATAATGAGGTGTGTGCCATTTTAATTTTTTTTAGTTCAGTCATTTTTTCATTCGCTCTCACTTGTCGGTAGACAATGAAAACACATAAAATATGATTAACAATCGGTGATTAGAGAAAAAGGGTGTTTAAGAGAACTTTTTATAAGCAAATGTAACAATAGAAGAATTTGAAGTTAAAATAGTTGCTGTTTAAGATTGAGTAAGGAAGCCTGATGTAAAGTTTAGACCGTTAAGAGGTTTTTGGCCCTTTGTGACCTCTCTGAAAGGCACTCATAGTTAAGTAAATGGATCCATAGTTAAGTAAATAAAACATGTTATGTTAAAATGTTGCCATCATCTTTCTTCTGTGAGTGCTCAGCTTTACGTCTTTAAGTATCTAGAGCTCACCTTCTGTTGTATATTGAGGAACAGAGGGAAAGGGCAAGTCTCATGTGGATGTGACGCTACAAGCGAGAAGTAGTAGTAGTCGGTCTCTTCCCTTCATGGCTGGTGATGAGAACAGACAAGTCACGAAAGCCATGTGGCACAATAATGATAGATAGTCAGCATCAGGGTTCACAACATCTTTTCTTTGGCCAGAGATGAAAATAAAAGAATCCCAAAAGTTGTCGAGTTCTCTACAAGAACCAGCATAAAATAAAGAAGGTATCAGGCAATAACACATGGAAGGAAAACAAGAGGCGATGCTATACTTTAATGTTGGGTCCGAGAGGCCAACAGCATATATAGCCCCCCTCCCTGTATTAATGGGAGATATATAACATAATTATCATATATTTTCTCAACATACAAGTTTTTAATGAATTTCAAGCATCTAAAGCATTGATTATTTTCATGTTGGTTGTTATTTCCACAAGGTTCAACTGATGTAACCTCTGACCATCAGGTGCGTAGTTTCGAACTTGGGAATCTATGTTGAACTCAGGAACCTATACAGAATTTCGAACTGAACCCTTTATTTAATGCACTAGGGTAGATTGTTCTCGTTCCGTCAACCATGACCAAGGAAAAATGTTAATTATTATGTTATTCTTAGTTATTATGCCCTAGATTAAAGATTGAAACTTCAACCGATTGTTAATCAATGCCTTTAACCATTGCACTACGAGTTCATGTGGACAATTTTACTAAGAATTTGGGAGCTTTAAGCCTAATCTTGTCCAAATGTGTAGTATTACTACTTATTACAATAAATATCTTAAAATGTTGAGAACATAACAACCCAGACGAGATTATTCCGAATAATCCAAACGATCAATCCTCATCTCAAATATTCCGAAACACCTTAAGCATTGCTCTTATATTTTCATAAATCTTTGTCTGGTATGACTTTCAAGTCTATAACTATTATATCTTATACATAAAACACCTTTAAAAATCACACACGAGTGCACTCATAACATTTTTATGATATAGTCAGAGCACTTGATGACCTCTTCAAAACCCCTCCCTACAATCACCATTTTCTTTATTAAACATGAAAATGTTTCAATCATAGACAAAGACACACACACAAAGCCTTTGGAAAACATTTTGAGTGTTATCAAGAGAATGTATGTTTAAAATATGCAGAAATATTTGTATGAATTAAAATGTTACTATTTTTTTTAAAAATCGATTTATTATATATATATATATGTAAATTATAACTAAAAGGTAAACTTTTAGAGAGTTGGACCTATTGTGAAATAAGGAAAGCTCAATATACTGGATAGAGCAAAAATATGGTACGTCAATGAAAATTAGTAAAACCTGCAAATGGAAGCAAATCGGTATTTTCAGTTGTTCAAAACAAGGAGTAGTTTAGTTAATAAAAACATTTATTTTTCATCTCTTTCTTTCCTTAAACCAGGCTTTTCAAAGATTAAAATCTTATCATCAGAGGAAAAATTATGATTGATAAGTTGACAGGGTAGGGCTGTCAAAGTTCCAAATTTGAAAAAGTTTTCTTTTAAAATTAAAAATTAAAAATTAAAGAAATTCAAAAAACTTCTTTAAAAAATGTTTCCAAAAGGTTCAAACGGGCATGGGAATCACCAATAACGAAGTCCAAAAAACGTAGGGCTCAGAAATATTGGTAAATCCGGAGGAATCTGCATAAAAATCCAATGACGGCGATTTCACTCAGGTCTGTTGTCCACGGAGAGGAATCAAATAAAAACAATATTCTAAACTACTCCTTGTTTTGAACAACTGAAAATACCGATTTGCTTCCATTTGCAGGTTTTACTAATTTTCATTGACGTACCATATATATATATATATATATATATATATATATATATATATATATTTGTATTAATTAAAATGTTACTATTTTTTTTTTTAAATCGATTTATTATATATATATATATATATATATATATATATATATATATATTTCTTCAACTAGCAGTTACGTTTAGCTCAGTTACCAGGGTAAGAGACATTATATTTATTTATTTACTAAGATACTTATATATTAACTTATATCATACCATTGTTTTATCCCGCAAAATTTGTCGCTGGCATATCAACGTTGCCTTTCTCCAATTTGATACATCATCAATAAGTGCTACAGAACAAATCCAATAAGCTGGAGAAGCTTTAATTCAAAGTTGATACGTATGAAACCATTATATAAATATCTTATTAAATAAATGTATATATAAACTTTGAAAATTGAGAAACCAGACAACTTAACGTGTGATTTTGCTGAATAAAGGAAATACTTATTAAATTATTATTTTTATTTATTTATTTATTTTTTTTTTTTTTTTTTAATCCAAATTTTCGGTTTTATAAAACCCATATATATATATATATCACACACACACACAAAAAAAAAAAAAAAAAAAAAAAAAAATGTTCATCCCATAATAGATTCATCATACAAAGACATCTTTGGACTGAAAAGAGGGAAATAATGCCTGAGAGGATAGCCTCCAGAGAAACTTTCGAGCAATGGTGAGCTACTGCGTTTGGGATGAACAAGGTTCCTGGATTATTTGGGTCTGATTCTTAGGCCACAGACACTAATCAGATATGCCAAAAATAATCATTGAAAAAATTATATTAAATGCTCTCAATGACTCGAGTAAAATTGTCTTTTTTGTCTGTGTGTCTGGTTAAAACTCAGAAATTAACAAACCTTAGATATTCTTATTGAGTATGACCTCGAGTAGGTTATGGGAAAATTACTTTAATATTCATTCATCACAGAGGACAAAATTATTCTTACAAATTAGCAAATTTGGAATCAGAAGAAAAAAAAATGCACCAGTTTAAGGACATAATTTTGCTAAATGAACCAATTAATCACTAACAACAGCACATCCATCAAGTTGCAAGCTTAGCTAAGTTACATCCTTTCCACTATCCGAGCTTTGATCGTCCAACATATTTGGCTTAAAGTCTGTTTCGCATCATAGTTAAAATTCAATTAGACCTTATGAAACCGGCGGTTTCATAAGGTTTTTATACTAATGGTTCACCATTTATCAAGGCCAAATGTTGAATATTTTGTTTAAATACGTTGTATGTCGGAATCTGGCCTAGTACAACAGCTCGCTTGTTGATCCAGCAAACGGCATCGCTTGCTAACGGGACGATATGTCGTTTCTCGATCCGAGCGACATCAAATGGTCTTGCTAGTCGGTCCCGGCTTCAATCTCTCCCTTTCGGCTGACACAGAAGTAAACCCAATTTCTGCTTTCAATGTCTGCACCCTAGCTGCTATCGTTAGCGGCTGACCCGTCGTCGCCACCACTCTGTGCAGACGCTTCGTCGTTGTCACAAATTTGTGTCGGCGGTTTCTCTCTGTAACTGAAATCAATCTACACATAACAAAATGTAACAAGCCTTTTTTTTTTTTTTTTTTTTACTTCCGAGCCATTTATTTTCGTTTATTAGCTTGTCAACACCGAAGCAAGTTCGTTGAAACAGAGAGAGAGAGAAGCTTACGCTAGTTAATTAACTAATTACTTAATCACTTGCAAGGGAAGGAGGAGGAAGACATCGTCTGGCTCTCATTTTTGGGGATCTGAATTCCCCTATCTTATTTAATCGTTACATGGCTAATGCGATTTGACTAGTTGGCTTCCCGTCAGATAAAATCACTGGAGTTTTCTCACCGGGAAACCTGTGACGTCACGACATCTCGTGATCAACGCACAAGTGCAACCCAACCCTTGACCCGAGGTCTCGTCAACTGTCACCGCGAATCGTGAGAAAACATCGCACCAAAGTTGCACGAGATGACTCCGTTACAAATCGCGCAAGTTAAGCGATCTTTCTGTACGTCCATCATCACGTGTCCCATTATATAACACAAAAGCCACTCAAGGATAAGGGTTAATGAGGTTTTCAATAGGATGATGGAAGAGTACTACGAAAGGATTGAGAATTATGATTAATTCATACGACGACATGACAGATATTTGTTGGCATTGGACTTGAAAACCACCGTGTTGTAATCTGCAGGGAAATATTCCCATAGAAACGTGTTCCACAGGTAGGAGGTTCTTCGAAAGAAACTTTGTTCATGGAAGTTCCATTTGATTTTAGGTACAAAGAGGAAGAAAGGAGAGTTCTTTGCACTATCGTTGGTAGAAAGACAAGTTCTTGCTGAAAAGGGTTTTTTGGGGAAGAGGGAACACGAGCTTGAAGCTCAGTCGAGCACATACCATGGAAATATAGAGCAGGGAAAGACTAGCGACGTCTCTTCCCTAAGAAAGGGGCTACAGAGAAGAGATCATCTCCCACTAGATTGCGAAGTCGATTTTGTCCATGCAAGAAAGAATGCTCTGAGCGGCACCTTCCCGGATGTGGCAGCAGTACTCTATCTTGGATCGAATCCGACTCTTAGTAGGGGTGGGCTATAGAAACAAAATTTTTCAAATTTATGCCAAAAGTGGCTTATTACCTTCATTTATATGTAACTAGATGGGAACAAGTGATTTTTTTCAAAACGGGTCAAAATTGGAGGGTCGCAAGCCTCAAACGAGATTTGGCCGCGTCGATCCACGAAAACAGCCCAAATTTCACCCTAAAAGACACTTAGCCACTTATTGCAAGTCCTAGGGTACATTTTTTGACCAGAAATGCCTTTATATACCAGAATCTGTCATTCTCATATACTGTCCTACAAGTATAGGGCTTCTTAGGGTATCTCAGGGTCCAAAATGGGTCAAAATTGCCCCAAAATAAGCCAAAATTGCGGTTTTTGGCCGAAAAACAGCTATTATCATCTCCCCTAGTCTATAAGACAACTCTGTATGGCTCCTAGCAGTTGGGAAAAACTGAAATGGGCACCCTGCTATCTTCTCCCATTCTTATTTGGTGTTCTTAAGCGTTAAAAATGACAAAAAGTGGTCAAAAATAAAAGAAAAAGGGCCAAAACTGAGTTTTAATGAAAATTACCATATAAGGAAATGTTTCCTTTTAATAGCAATTCATTGTCTTCTTTAAATGGACTTGATGACACTACATTGCACTAATTGTGAAATGATTCATTGCACTATGCTTTCTTTTTCAGTTAGTAAATGCAGTGAACATGGCTGGTGCAGCAGGGCAGATTGATGAGAATTACAGTTATGATGATTGGACTTTTCTTCTGCTTGATTCTCTTCCGACTGAGGCTGAGTGTGTTCAAGCTATACAACATCATGCTGCCAAATACAGTACCATAACACAGAAACACCATGTTCATCAGTTCTCTTTGCGGCTCCTACAATTGTGGCAGAAAGCCTTTGGAAGTTATGTTCATCATGTAACAATACCTGGGATCAAACATAAATTTGATCGATTGCTAAAAGTCTACGACACGAACGTCTACAAAGCGAAAGGTTCCAGACGTGTGAACATGATCAAGTGGAAACGAGAACACTGTGTCCTTTTCAACCTGTTGGGAAAAGATGTGAACCCTGATGATTTTGATGACCATGAGCGTAGATTCTTTTTTGATCAAAAGTCTCTTGCACGTAAGTGGCTTATCGACACATTCCATGTGGATATGGAACACGAAGTAAGAATTCAGGCAGAGCAGCAACAACAGAATCATTTTGATGTTTGATGAAGTAGATTAAATAAGTGACAAATTGCCACAGCTCGACACCTCATCAAACAATCTGAACTACTCATTGAATAGATCAGGTGCCATCCGAAATACTCCTTCATATAACAAGACTGCCATCCAAACAGATGTTACTTACAACTTGCGGATTGGTGCACGAAATTTCCAGGAGTCTATCAAAATAGCTCTAGCAAACTCCTGTGCTGCTGGTGGGATTGAAGTCAATGGGAGAAGAAAAGGACAAGAAGAGAACATTGTGGAACGAAATCCTCCTGAGAAAAGAGCTGAACCCTCAAGACTGCAAAGATTTTCCTCATTTGTACCTGGTGAAGTCGATGCCTGTAGTACAGATGAAGATAAATCTGGGGATTCTTCTGTCTGGCAGTCATGAGACACCAAGTGAAGAAGCAATTTCGTTTCCGGATGCTGATAGTATGTACAATGAGCTGCATCAATCTGGCGAGTGTCCACCTGTGCTCACCGATACTGATCAGGGGGATGATGTTCAGCTGAACGAACCGTGCGTTGCCATATGGGATACACCGAAGGGACGAGAGTGGTTCATTGGTATGACACGGGAGAAAGTTGGGATGGATGAATATATTGTGGAATATGTAGAACCACTTCCCAACCACAATAGAAAGAAAACATGGCAATATCCTTCGCGGATTGAGGAGCAGAAGACATTGAAAATGCAATTTTTGCCGTGCAATGTCATTGGTGCATGGGACTTGACGAAACGGAAACCAGTATTTGTGCTAGAGAATTATGATGTGATAGATGAACTCTTTAAAGCATTATATTGATATTTTACTGGTTAATGATAAGTATCTTAATGAGTTGATATGCAAATTTTAGATGCTTCTGTACCAAATCAATGCTTCATACACTGTGGAGTTTTACAGTATCATATCCAAGAAATTGAGAATTTAGGGCCATTTTCATCGATTTTTGGGAGTGGTGGAGAAAAATTGTGTAATCGATGGTCAAAAAATGTACCCTAAGACTTGCAATAAGTGGCTAAGTGTCTTTTGGGGTGAAATTTGGGCCGTTTTCGCGGATCGACGCGGCCAAATCTCGTTTGAGGCTTGCGACCCTCCAATTTTGACCCGTTTTGAAAATAATCACTTGTTCCCATCTAGTTACATATAAATGAAGGTAATAAGCCACTTTTGGCATAAATTTGAAAAATTTTGTTTCTATAGCCCACCCCTACTCTTAGACAAGTAGAGGATTGCATCAGGAGTCAGATACTTTCTGTAGTGGTAGAATAATTCAACCATTTTTACACAGACTTTAGCAACGGGTTTGATATAAGTCTTCCATTTCAGGTCTGGGGTGAAATTCAGTCCTAGGAGCTTGTCAAAGCAAGGAGGGGGGGGGGTTCTCAAGGAGAGAGCCATGAAACCCAGCCCATTGTGCTGGGAATTATTTACAGCACTATCCTCAGCCAGCAAGTCTAATCGAATATGTATGTGCATGTAACATATATTAGGTATATTCCTATTTTAGTCAAGTAAACTATTTAGAGTGAAATAGGTTTCGGCATTGTCCTCAAACAACTTAGTGTTACTTAAAACCATCTTTATTGCACCCCAAAAAGAAATTGTACTCCACTTCAAAAAAGTGGCTTTTGGTACTTATCTGACATTGGTAGAAGAATAAGAACAGCAACTTTTACATTTGGACGTCTAAATGAAAAGATATGGAGCAGGAAGAACATATCAACGCCTCTGAAGTTAAGACTTTACAATACATTGTCCCTATTGTTATACATGCAAGTTAAACATGGACTATACTGAGAGCATGAAAGGAAACTCAATGTTTAAGAACTATCCTTGGAGTAACTTTGTGAGATAAACTAAGAAATGCAGATACCAGAAAAAGGCTTAATATTAACAGATTCATCAACAGCGTTATTCGAAAAGAGAGATTAACATGGTGTTAACATGTTTCCCGGCTACCAGACTAGCTATGTAAAGATTTCAGTCAAGAAAGATCAAGAGGACGACCACCAAAGAGATGGGACGACCAGATAAGGTTGCGACTAGCATGACTCTCCTGATAGCTGAAAGACTGACCCAAGACCGTGATAAATGGAGGAATTTTGTTTGCAAGCATGTGGCGAAGCTCTCTGGAGTATGCAAATAAGTCAAAACGATCTTTAAGCAAAAAAAAAAAAAATTAGATAAATATCAGTGATTTGTAACTAGTTGATTCGTATCCGAGGAACGTTAAATTATCGTTTACACCCATGTCAAGTTTGTAGTTTCAGAAAGCAAAAACGTTTTCACCTCTCCATTCGTACTTAGTGATTAGAAAGGGGAGGGAGTCAAAAAAGGAGATACCTGAATGACATTTTCGGTTTCTGAAACTACAACATTGACATGAGCGCTATTTTTTCTACAAATAAAAGATAATTGACTTATTTGAGAGACGTTAAATTAACTACTTAACTATAAATTATTGTTTTTAATCTTTTTTCTGCTAACACTTGGTTTTAAGTAGCACTAAGCTATTGGAAAACAGTTCCGAAACCCATTTCACTCTAAATTGTTTAAAATTTATTGTGTGTGTGTGTTTCTAGGGGAAACCCGGGAGAGGGGGGTGGGATAGAAAATGTATTTGATTTTTCGCGTGTGTGAATCTCTAATCTAATTATGAAGGGGCTGGCCTAGTTTTGAATTGAAAACCCAAGAAAACCCTCTCCCTTTATTTTAGACGAGAGGTTCCTTCCTTGACCCACAAGGAATATGTTATGGTCACCTCTTGGAATTTTAAACCTAAAGAAAGGAATTTTCTAAAGACAACATTCTATAGATTACCATTTTTTTTTTTACACACTGCTTAGTATTATTGAACTGCAAACGCACATATGAGAACTCCTGAGAGAAAATAATTAAAAAAAAAAAATTTTTTAAAAGAGTTAATTTTGAAAATAATTTAATTCCTAAACATGAAATAAAAGTGTGGGTAGGTTCTTCGATACGACTATGGGGCGTGTGAAATTTAGTATTTTTCTTTGTGTGATAAGCAAAAACGTTGAATTATAATACTCGACTTTTTTTTTTCTTAGCTGTAAACGGTAATTATTACTATTGCCGACATTATTTTAAAGCGTTGGAAAATAAGTAAAAAAAAAAAAAATGTAATGTATTTTGCTTTACATACTCACTTGTGACCTATTTGTGTAAAAAAAAAATATTTAATACAAGTTAAAAGAACTTTAAAGTTCCTTAAATATCGGATCTGAGGAAAGTGAACATTTTTGTTTAGTCAGTAACGATATTTACGAAACTTTAAAGGCTTATAACTACTATTAAATAGTTATTTTATTTTTAAGACACAAATAAGTCACAAGTGAGCAGGTAAAGCAAAATACATTGTTTTTCACTATTTTTCTAACGGTATTTCCTTTAAAATAATTTATGTCGGTAATAGTAATGATTACCTTATAAATTTTCATTCAAGCCGGACCGTGCCGGCCATTACATCCTTTATTGTTACACAAAAAAAAATGGATAGTACGATGTTTACTTCGAAATTCGAAAGTCATTTTGAAATCTTGGTGGCCACGGCGCGTCCCGATGACATGGTATCGAAGAAAAAAAGAAAAAATAATAAATAAATAAAATAAAAAAGAACAAAAGTATGAAAAAAAAAAGAGTTAATTTCCTTTATATACTTTTCTAAGCAGGTGTATGGGCAGGGGGGAGGGGGCTAGATATAGCTACCCTTCGGGTATTGGCCCTTGGCAAGTGCTTGTGGGGAGGAAATAAAGAACGTCTTTATTAAATCAGGCAAGACCCTTGTAAGCAGTGGAAGAAAAAAGTGCGAGCATTTCCATTGATTTGTAGGACAAATCAGTGCATGGCCCGCACATTAAGTACATATATATATATTATATATATATATATTATATATATATATATTATATATATATATATTATATATATATATATTATATATATATTATATATATATATATTATATATATATATATTATATATATATTATATATATATATATTATATATATTATATATATATTATATATATATATTATATATATATACTAGCTGAACCCACCCGGTGTTGCCCGGGACTATTTTTACTTTAATTTCTTTTTTATAACTATGTCGTATGTTTTTACCAAATTTTATTATTTATTTTTCTAGATAGGATTTTGAATGTTAAATTTAATTATTACGGCATCGATTGGCATTGAATTATTAATTTAAAAAACTATTTAAAAAACTGTTAAGATGTTGTTTTAATCTCTGTTCACAAAATAATTGGATGTAAATGGCTTCCAAAAGTTTCGATCTTTTTTAATACATGTGGATTTATTAAAAATGTTAAAGCCAGAAATGGCTATGTTTGTTTGACAGTTTAAATTCTTCCAAATTTCGAAGGGTCGTCAAGTAATTTTTTTTTCTTTTTAACTATTAACAAAAGATTAATGACCGATTCATTTAGGAAGAAACCGAAATGCATTCTGGTCGATTTAATTTTGTAATTCAAATATGTTGTGAATGGGATTTTTTAAATTTCAAATTAAAATAATATTTGATCTTTTTCTTGTATCTTAGGGTTGTTTTTAGGACAAACAAAAATTCTACATCAGGAAAATTATAAAATAAAACAGACATACTTTAATCATTTCTATATTAATTATTTTAATATGTAATCACTTCTGTGTGTGTGTTTCTCGCTTCTATGTGACTTACGCATTTTTTTTATTTACTTTTCATCGAATATTTATTGCAATAAAAAATGCAATAAAAAATAAACACTATTTTTTTAAAATCATATTTAAACAATGTAATTATGAACTTAAATCCATTTGAATGGATTTCCGTTTCTTCAGCTTATAAAAAATTGTTTAATAGTTTAAAAAAAAGAAAGAAGAATGAATGAATTATTAGGTGACACTTCGACATTTTAACGGAATTTTAGAAGCTGTCGAATAGAAAGTTATCCGTAGCTTTAAAATTCTTAGTAAATCCTCATATATTAAAATATCAAAAGTTTTGGGAGCTATTTACAGCCAATAATTTAATAAATAGATATCAAAACAACATGACCGGAACATCAAAATTATAGTTTTATAACAATTTGGTTAAATTAATAATTTAATTAACACAGAAGACTAGTAATTTAATTGAACTGTCAAAATCCCATTAAAAAATAATATTAAAATCCACTGCCCCCCCCCCCCACCCCAATACGTTGTGGCACCAACGTTGATTAGTACTACACGTGTTCATGAAGACTGAAGAGTCTAGAAAGATGGGAAGAGCGAGCGAGGAGGGAGAGCACCATTAAGACTCGCATTTGAAGAGCACGGAGCCTCTTAACATCCCCAAGGGTACTTCTGCAGTTTACGGACCGTGCTCCAATAATAACGTTATTATTTAGAAACCCATTCTTAACATGGGGAAGGGGCTTTGTTAACTATTCTGTACTTTCACCTAACGATTTAATGAACAAAAGATACCGCAAAAATCGAATTTAAACTTGAACATTCTATCTAAAAAAAATAGCACGGTCCGTAAACTGCAGAAATACCCAAAAAAATGTCGGTTATCAATGAGAAACTAATGGTAGACGGCTGTTGCAAGAATGCAAAGTGATTTACACACTGATCGAAGGAAGCGCAGAGTTACTGGGAATCTGAAGAGACTGGTAACAAGTACGAAATAATTCGGTTAAAAAAAAAAATTAATTAAAAAAATTAATTAAAAAATAAGTAGAAAAAAAAAACTATTCTCGGGCAACGCCGGGTTGATACATCGAGTAATCTAATAATCCTAACTAGTACTGTTGGATTTTATTCATTTTTACTAAGGAAAAAATTGTTAGCAGTAATAATTATCAGTTATCGTGTAAAAGGGGTGCTTGCTAAAAAAAAAAAAAAAGCTCTGGTCCAAACAGTGGAGAGAAAGAAGAAGAAAACACGAAATGAACATTTTTAATTAAAAAGTGGTTGTCAAGAAAAGAAAACGAATAAAATAAAATAAATTAACGCTGGCAAAATTATAAAAAATTTAATTTGTAATATATATGCTTTTATTATTATTAGTTAATTTATTTTTATTGTGTGTTTTTTTTTAAACTTTTGTCCGGTAATCACCAGTTTTACAACACCGAAAGAAACTAAATTTATTCTAAATTGTAGCCTTTATTTTAGACAGACATTATTTAATTAAAAAACAACAAAAAAAAAACACATCTTTAAGAAAATATATTGTATACAAAAACACCCCCCCCCCTTAAAAAAAACAAAAAACAAAGGACATTTAAAAAAAAAAAAAAAAAAAAGGATAAGGGGGGGGGGGTAGACTTCATAAAATTTAAACTAATAACACCGACGTGTTTATCAGATGAGCTATTCACCAGTATGACGCACTTTTAAGTTGCGAGTTAATTTTGCGGAGAAAAAAGTGCGTCATTTTTGCGATGACATACTTAGCTAATAAGTACAAACTTGACATGCGATTCGGAAAGTGTGAATCTGAAGCCGTGCCAACCGTGTTTCACAAAGATTAATTCTGACATTTAAAGAAAGAAAAAATACATCTATACTGGACAAGCTATATAAATGCCCCCCTCCAATTAAACAAGCAGAATTGTTTGTTTTTTTCATTAAATTAAGTTGCAAAAATTCATTTGAAAACAAAACAAACAAACAAAAAAGCAATCATAAGTTATTTATTCAAAATCATGATCAGCTGTGTTTATCCGACGTTGCCCGGGTGGGGGACATATTGCCGGGTGGATGGTTAAGAGAAAAATGTTTTTAAAAAGTCATGTTTACATTTTTTTTAATTGGACTTTTAAAAATTAGTTTTATTTTATTATTGATTTCGCTAAATATTTGATTAATAGTAAATAAATAAAAAATAAAAATAATTCAATGTGTATTATGAAAAGTAACACACGCGCGCGAGATCTCGCCCGATAGTTTTATTAATACAGAGATGAAAGAAAAGACAAGGAATATTTTAATCCCCACCCCGACGACTAAGACCAATTTCGACTAATTAAATCAAACTTTTTTTTAAATTATTGTTTCGTTTTTTCTAATAATTCCATCTGCCAAGATTAAAAAAAAAAAAGGGGGTAAAAAATCTTGATTATAACAATGAAGATCAATTAATTACATTTGCTCTGTATTGTTTAATGAATGGGCATACACGCGCAAACATATCTCGTTTGGGTTGACCGGTGTCTTCCGAAAATACGTTCCATACTCACGAGCTACTGGAAGATTAATAAGTAAAATTAAAAAAACAGTATTACTTTTTTTTTTTTTTTTTTTAATAAACTTTTGCGTCAAATAAATGAACTCCGTATCAGATTGATCGAGCTGTCAAATCAATCTGATGAGTTTATTAATCACTGCAGAAAGATAGGAACAAAAACATGTCAATATATAGTGAGCCCCCCCCCCCCTCACAAGGGGACCCTATGGATGGGTACAAGATTCGTCGTCATCGGACCCGTCGGAATTCTCCGATGGGGCGCTTCAGGCGAAATCACTTCTCTTCTGAAGGATATGGTAATAACCGGAATCATATCTCACTTCTGATATAAACCCCATGACCAGGGCTAATTATTCGTAAGTTGAGAAGGCAATGACGAACAAGACAAAAAAGTAATGAAATTAAATTGATTTAATATTAGCGCACAGACGTGACTACGAAAGAGCCCGTTCTATTGGAATAGGAGAATAGAAACAGTGTGGGACGTATTTACTGAAGACACGGGGCAGTCTGAAGCCGATACATATGTTCACATGTGGCGTTTATTTTTACTGGTCAAAACTAAAACGTCTAAAACTAGAAGTAAAACAAATTGTAGTAAATGAATCAATCCAAGTTGGAAAGGAGCATTAAAAAAAAAAAAAGTCTTGAAAAAAAAAAAAAAAAATGGTTACTTTGTTTCATGTTCCAATGGGCTTTCATAAATTCTAAAGCAAACACAAATAATGTGTCATGAAAAATGAATCTAAATTATTCGACCCCCCCCCACACACACACACACACACACATTTCCTTTAAAGGAATATATACATTTTTACTACATGAGCTACGGCCATACAATGAAATTCCAACCGGAAAAAAAGAAAAAAAAAGTAAATATAAAATCTTTAAAAGCCAAAATAAATAATATTCTCAGCTTTTTCAATTCCCTAAGGTATTATCTGAGTTTTGACGATGTTTTGTAAATGAATGAAAAAAAAAAGTTATTTTCAAATCGTGCCCCGCCCCCATTGAATAAAGTATATTTACTGTTTGGACTTGTAAATATAACTGATGAAACTACGGTAGCCGCTACATGCTATAAATATACGCACAAGTAAAGGGAGTTAAAGTTCAAATTATTGTCATTTAAAAAACAAATGAAAACGTTAACTTAAATGAACACCTGAGTGGGCCAACATTAAAAACAAGTAAAAAATGAGGGTGTTTCTTTAATCAACTATTGATACTGATGTTGCTTTGTTGCTTGTCACCGTGCCCACTTCGTTTGCATATTTTAGATGGTTATACGAAGGACGAATAGCGTACATGAATGGCGAATGAGTTAAAAAAAAAGAGAAAGAGAGAGAGATAAGAGGTAGGGAAAAGATGGAGAGAGAGAAGATAGAGAGAGAGAGAGAAGATAGAGAGAGAGAGAGAGAGAAGATAGAGAGAGAGAGAGAAGATAGAGAGAGAGAGAGAGAGAGAGAAGAAAGAGAGAGAAGATAGAGAGAGAAGGAAGAGAGAGAAGATAGAGAGAGAAGAAAGAGAGAGAAGATAGAGAGAGAAGATAGAGAGAGAAGATAGAGAGAGAAGATAGAGAGAAAGAGAGAGATAGAGAGAGAAGATAGAGAGAGAAGATAGAGAGAGAAGATAGAGAGAGAAGATAGAGAGAGAAGATAGAGAGAGAGAGAGAGAAGATAGAGAGAGAAGATAGAGAGAGAAGATAGAGAGAGAAGATAGAGAGAGAAGATAGAGAGAGAAGATAGAGAGAGAGAGATAGAGAGAGAGAGAGATAGAGAGAGAAGATAGAGAGAGAAGATAGAGAGAGAAGATAGAGAGAGAAGATAGAGAGAGAAGATAGAGAGAAGAGAGAAGAGAGAGAGAGAAGATAGAGAGAGAGAGAGAGAGAGAGAGAGAGAGAGAGAGAGAGAGAGAGAGAGAGAGAAGATAGAGAGAGAGAGAGAGAAGATAGAGAGAGAGAGAAGATAGAGAGAGAGAGAGAGAAGATAGAGAGAGAGAGAGAGAAGATAGAGAGAGAGAGAGAGAGAAGATAGAGAGAGAGAGAGAGAAGATAGAGAGAGAGAGAGAGAGAGAGAGAGAGAGAGAAAGATAGAGAGAGAGAGAGAGAGAGAGAGAGAGAGAGAGAGAAGATAGAGAGAGAGAGAGAGAGAGAGAGAGAGAGAGAGAGAGAGAGAGATAGAGAGAGAGAGAGAGAAGATAGAGAGAGAGAAGATAGAGAGAGAGAGAGAGAGAGAGAGAGAGAGAGAGAGAGAAGAGAGAGAGAGAGAGAGAAGATAGAGAGAGAGAGAGAGAAGATAGAGAGAGAGAGAGAGAAGATAGAGAGAAGAGAGAGAAGATAGAGAGAGAGAGAGAGAGAAGATAGAGAGAGAGAGAGAGAAAGAGAGAGAAGAGAGAGAAGAGAAGATAGAGAGAGAGAGAGAAGATAGAGAGAGAGAGAGAAGATAGAGAGAGAGAGAGAGAGAGAAAGATAAGAGAGAGAGAGAGAGAGATAGAGAGAGAGAGAGAGAGAGAGATAGAGAGAGAGAGAGAGAAGAGAGAGAGAGAGAGAGAAAGAGAGAGAGAGAGAAGATAGAGAGAGAGAGAGAGAGATGATAGATAGAGAAGAGAGAAGATAGATAGAGAGAGAGAGAAGAATTTTTGAGA
>OY744522.1:129006322-129141322 GCA_963556195.1 Sepiola atlantica
AATATGAACAAACATCTCACTCCACAATTCCCCCCACTTAGGATGCCCTTATGGATATGGCCCAAAATTCACAGTAGCCCCTACGTCTCAGTGGCAATGTGCTAGTTTGATTTAGTTTCATGCAAAAAGGGTCGAAAAGAGGATAGAATCCCTATGTGAATATTCAGATACCTCCAATTTTCATGAAATTGTAACAATAAATATTAATTAAATTAATAAATATTTCCCAAATTTCAGTTACTTTGGAGTACTTTAAAGTGTTTTTAGAAGACATAATATGATCACAACTTCCCATTTTAAAAATTCAAATATTTCAGATTTGCATTAAATTTGGTCGATAGTCATTAAACACAAATTAAGCAAGATTCCCTGGATTTCAGTTTCTTCTTAAGACCCCTTAAGTTTAATCCTTAAATTTTACACATTTTCCAAGATAAAAATCATCTAATGGATTTTGATCAAAATTGGAATAAGGATTCTAGACATAAGATTTAGATTTCAATTTACATATTAAAACATAAGTGGTGCAAAACTGTTCTGAAATTAAATTAACTATCCATCCTTGGACGGGTATTCATCTAGTCGGCTATAGATATTAATTGTTCTGTAAGTATTAAAATTATAAATAATGAACATTTGTGAATCTGCATGAGTGCGTCCACTGCATTGGCCACGATCGTCCCACACGTGCCTTGCCTGAGGAGACACCCAGCTTCAACTGCCTCGTGGCTCTCAGGAAAACCAACTCCAATCAACTGCCTGTCTCATTACCAGAGGCCAGGTCTCACCCCTCCCATCTCATGGAATCCTTTCCTCCTGACCAGAAATCTTGGATTCCAGTCTTTTTCACTGGTCACCATTCGAACTGGCTACTTGAGATATCCATTAGAGATAACAGCCAGACAGCAGATTATCATGGAGACAATCTATGAACATTACTTTTAGGTTTCAACATGACTCCCTGTTTTTACGAGACACTTATTTTATTTGGTCCAAAATACAAAATCAAAAGCCATTTTCAATTTCCTCTGTGCCTCCCCCTTCCTTTCTTTGGTCGAGCATCTATCACCTACAAAGTCTCTCATTCGCATGCACCACTAAAAAAATGCAGCCTACTGCATTTTTACACATTTAGGCATTTGTATTATTTGATAAACTACAAAAGAGCATCCTCACAGCAACATACTTGTGTAGTGTCCAAGGAATTTTTATTGAGGAGACGGGAGGGGGTAAATAATTGTGTCTATACACAAACACGGGAAGGAAGGTAATATCTAATAGGAATATTAGTATTAGTTTTAAGACAATCAGTGTTTAATTAAAAGAGCAAGCGAATATTATAAGAACAAACCGGCTCTTTATTTAAATAAGTAAAATTAAATTTAAATTAAAGTGAATAGAAATGTCTAAAAATATATTAATAAACACTGGAAGAAGCCTAACAAACGGGGGTCCATGTTTCTATAGTAATTGACCTACTCCCTACTGTTACTTTTATAGTGTTAACCAGTGTGTAAGAAATGCTCACGTCCAAGTAAAGTAACTGTTACTAAAAAATTGTAGGGGACGTTTTGTTACGTATATTAAAATAACATCATGGAAAAGATTTTTGATATTTGTTTATTTTTAATCTGAAATTCGGAAAGTATTAGCCGTGTAACTGCTAATAGGCATAGTGATTAATGCAAATCAATTTATTTAGCCACATGACCACCATTCCAACTGCTAACTTCAAAAATCCTATTAGCTATCGAATATACAATCGTTTATCATCGCATCTTGAACTATTTTCGATGCATCTAACATTATTACCTATATAAGTTATCTTTAACCGTTAATTGATGTCCATCAACATAAACATCTTGTTTAAGGAAAGACCAAATATTTTCAAAAGAGTTTGAGAATTTTCCATGTACTAGTTGATTTATCCTACCATGTGATTACAGCCCAGTCTACCTTACTATTTTATTCATAGGAAATGATGGATCTATGGTAGGGATGAGCAATGAAAGTGAAACTAACTTGTTTTTAAACCAAAATCTTTTATTGTAAATTTTAAATTTCCGATTTTTTAGTATCATTTTCTACCTAGAGCTGCCTTTAATTTTTTTCATTTGCAGTCAGGGTGTAATCTTTTTGTAAAGGTGGTCACTGCGTTTCGACTAAGGGTAGTTTTGACATATTTTGTCTTTGAAGTAATTTAAGTGACCTAAAAAATCTAATTTTGTTTATTTTTAAGAAAATAAACAAGATTAGATTAACATTGATTAATAAATCAATGTTAATCTAATTTTGTTTATTTTCTTAAAAATAAACAAAATTAGATTTTTTAGGTCACTTAAATTACTACTAGATTACTAGATTAATACTGAAGATTTCCATTAAGATAGGATAATTCTGATTTTTGGCGGATTATTTTCATTCCATGTGTATTCATTTATTCGTTCAGAAACAAATTGCTTTTTTATTTTCATGGCCTCTCACTAATTTACAGTGTTAATGGTGACGTCATAAGAGCGTAGAATCTGCGAAAATCCTGTGTTGCATTATGTCATCTAGCCATGGTTCCAAGGCCTTGTTCCGGATATTTAAGTAGGTGGCTGCAGTTACTTTAACCCGTTTAGACACACTAATTGGGCAAAAGGTCTATCCCAAAGATCCCTCTGTTAACATTGTTAATGGTAATGCTCATCTTAAAAATAAACCTAACCATTTGCACAAGAATCAGGTTGCACAAGGATCGCCCTGGGTTCATCCACGACCTTCGTTAAGAAGGCCACTGCTAATTGGTCCACAGAAAACAACTCATGTGCAATACCATGTACTTCCTAACCCATTGAAAGCTCACACTTCTATGACAGTTTCAGAGGACATCGCATCAGGGTTGCGGAGTCGGAGGTTTTGGAAAGAGTCAGAGTTTTTCATCTTCAAAGAATCAATAGTCTGAATACTTTAAAATAAGGTGTCAAAGTCGGAATTTTTCTTAGAAAATCCAAGGCGTATGAATTTTCGGTAAATCCGAGGCGGCGGAGTCGGAATTTTTTGGGAAATCCGAGGCGGCGGAGTCGGAATTTTTCGGGAAATCCGAGGCGGCGGAGTCGGAATTTTTCGGGAAATCCGAGGCGGCGGAGTCGGAATTTTTCGGGAAATCCGAGGCGGCGGAGTCGGAATTTTTCGGGAAATCCGAGGCGGCGGAGTCGGAATTTTTCGGGAAATCCGAGGCGGCGGAGTCGGAATTTTTCGGGAAATCCGAGGCGGCGGAGTCGGAATTTTTCGGGAAATCCGAGGCGGCGGAGTCGGAATTTTTCGGGAAATCCCACAATTGGATTTTTCAAAGGATCCGTCGGGAATAGTCTAACGATGTTCATATGACAACCTAACTTCGAGAAGGTCATGAAAAGTGGTGCTTTTAACATTTTCATTGATGATCACAAACTTTTATTTATTGCCGAGGTCTTTTCCACATCCCATGGTTCTTAGAGGTGAGATGCTACTAGCGGGGGTTAATGCACAAACTGTCGAATCTTAAAAAATAAACAACGTTACATCGAATAATGAAAACCTAACAATTGTGTGGCCACTTTGAGCAAAACAACTTTAGCAAAATAAATTCACCAAAAACCTAAGTTGCGGAGTCAGAGGTTTTAGAAGAAGTCAGACTTGTAGGAATGCTAGGAGTCGGATGTTTTCATCTCCAAATAATCAACAGTCAGAATATTGAAAGACTTTAAAATATGGAGTCTGAGTCGAATATTTTGGAATCCTAGAAGTCGGACTTTATACCTTCTGACTCTGCAATCCTGCCCCAAAATGAAAAATCCTTAATTTCACTATCTATATATGACTATTAGCATGGTTCTGGATGTAGCTCTTAGACACCGATAACTGATGAGTATTGGCTTTTAAAACCAGTTCAATATTCTCAATGTACACTTATATACAATACTCCATGCCTTCTCTTCTAATTGTTTTAATCATTCATTACAATAGGTTTCACACAGTGTTCTATTCATCGGATGTGTTTAAGTCATATGACAAATCGCCCACCGTGTAAAAGTAATGGTCATGACTGATTAAAAAAAACTTTATTCAATATATATATATATATATATATGTCTGTGTAGGCATATATGGTGAAAATAGCAAATACATAAAGAACAAACTTTATAGACAAGAAAAATTTAACACAGAACTATATTTCTTAAGATTCGATATTTCGTTTCAGTTATAAAACTTTGTCAAGAATCTGAACTGAAACGAAATATCCAATCTAAAGAAGCAGTATTCCATGTTAAATTATTTCTTGTTCTTTAAAGTTTATTCTTTACTTATTTCCTCTTGTTATTTATAACTACACATTCTGTCAGATATTTATTTCATTTAAACAAACCTTCAAACACACGCAATATCAGGATCAATAAACTCAACCCATACCCAATAATAAGTTCATTTCGGCTTAACTTAGCCGCATCACATCTGGGCTGAATAGGACAATTTTTCTTTCCTTCATTTTCAAAGCTCAAAATGAAAAAGAAGGAAAGAAGCGTTGTACTTTTATTCAGACCAGATCTGATAAGGCCCAGTTCGGCCTAAATTAACTTATTATCTGGTATGTATTGAGTTTGTTGATCCTGTACCAATAAAAATGTGCTCCGTAGTTTAAGCACATTCAGTTCTCCATTCAGAAATATGCGGTTTAATATACAAGGGGTTGCAGCAAAATCCGACACTCGACAAAAAGAAAGAAAAAATTAGGCAATAAAAACAAAAGTTGTATATGCAGAGACCCGACAGTTTATTTAACAACAGTTAGAGTTACATACAGCATTTTTCTATGTAACCGCCACTGCCAGAGACGACCATCTCAAGGCGGGCGCGAAATGAGTCACACGCTTTGGCGACCATGTCCTTAGCAGCAAACGCCTCCACGATGGCAGCCTTCAGAGAGTTGACCATGTTGTGGGCGTGCTTGTTGGTTTTAGCCTCGATCACGCCCCAGAAAAAATGGTCACGGGGATTGCAGTCGGATGAGGAGGGCAGCCATAAGTTCGCCGACCAGTGGTAAGGAACATTGTTGAGCAGGCACGCCTGGGTCGTCGTGACCTTGTATGCAGGAGCGGAGTCCTACTGGAAGACGTAGGGGCGGTGATATCGTCCATCCAGGGTTTTACTACGTTCCTCAGCAACTCTTGGTAGATCTCAGCGATGACTCTAAGTTCCTTTTGAAGAAAGAACGGAGGCATGACGTGTCCTGGATTTTGCTGCAACACCCTGTATATTCATATCTTAACGTAATTTGATATTGAACAATGTTTTCTATTAAAATTGAATTCGAAGCCAAACTTCAACTTTAGAATGGAAGCTTGGAGTGGCTACACTCGCTATGTCTAACCACACTGATAAGTTGTAGATAACGAAACAGCTGTATGCGGATGACTATTTTTCATATATATATATACATTTTATAGGTTGAGCTGGTATAGGAAATAATTATTTCCACTTAGCGTAAAACAATATTCTTCTGTAAAAAAATAGATTTCTCTTGTTTACTGGTAGTGTTATAAAAACATGTAAACAAAGATAGTGCATATATATAGTGCTATAATTTCTTCTAAGTAGTTAGTTTGTTAGGGTAAAAGATACGTTGTTTGACTTCTGATCGCATTTGGAGGTGACCGGCCGTTCTGGTTTCGCCATACTGAGAAGTCCCTATTTACTTGCCTCTCCACAACGACAGAGTTAAACACGAGGTCGATTTTTAATGTGGGGAAAATCCAGCTTCCCAAAAAGGGGCATTCTGGATTGGGAAATAAAATTTTTTAATTGCCTTAGTCGAGAAGGATTTCTCTTTCACTGACCGAGGACAGAACAGATGAAGTGTAGTATTAGAACAGATACTACACTTTTAACTTAGTCCAAAAGCCAAGAAATGAGTAGTATACGACGAAGCAGCTGTGTGGATGACGCTATTTTATATAATAATATCAACAGTTAGGACTCTCTATTTTTTTTACTGTACTTTTAGTCTTACATCAATTTTTTTTTTTTTTTTGGTCATTCTGTTTTTCATGCGGGAGAGGAGGATCCAGCTCTCCCAAAAAGTAGCACTCAGGATTGGGAACAACAGTAAAAATTGCATCCATCTAGGAAGATATCTCCTCCTTTGATTGAGGCTCAAACAGACGCTACACTTCGATCCGAGCCTGTATATCAATCTGACAGGGTCAGTATATATTGTTTATATGCAAAAGTTTGTTTTAAACCCTGTCGTTTCCTTACTCAATCTGACGAAGCTCAATAATTGCTACAGACATCGGTCAGCCTGAAACGAGAGATCTCGTATGCTCACAAGTGCCAAAGAAAATTATTTTGTCAATATTTCAGACTAGACCCGTGGCGCAACAGATAAAGTGCTAACTAATAATCAGTTCTAAGTGACAGTCTTTCGGAGGTTGAAGGTTCAATCCTCAGTATAGGCGATACTAAGATAACAAAAATTACTAAACACTTCTACCCGGTCATGGCTGACGGAACGAGAACAATATACTCCTGTTGATTAAATAAGACGAGAATAATACAAACAATACAAATGCTTAAGTGAAATTGTTATTTCTTTCATTGTAATAAAAGACACCTTTTTATTTAATTTAAAAAAAATTTTTTTTCAATAATCTATTTACTTCTTCTCCAGGAGGTTAGACACAAAGTCTAGGTGAAGTGCACTCTGGCCTACAACAAATGCCTGAGCAGCTCCGGCGGCATTACATGGACAGGGGAGTATCAGGTGATTAGAAATAAGTTCGTGCTTTTATCGATCCTGAACCAGCTGTCGTGACGTTCGACTCGGAAGCGTTCGGCTGTTCTACGCAAACGGCCGAGAGTTGCCGAGCCGAAACAGCGAGCAGCCGACATTTTTGATACGGTGCTGCATCCTATGATAGTGTTTTGCTTGTTTTTTTTTGGGGGGGGGGGGTTACGGTTAGGATTTTTTTAAAGAAACAAAGAAAATTAAACAATTTACATGATTTTTTTTTAATGAAACAGGAAAAAAAAACAGCGAGGTTACTGTTATAAAATGAATACTGTATTTTTATTTACAAGGAATTTTTTTGAAGAAAAAAAAACAAACAAAAAAAACGTACCAAAATTACTTTATCACGACATATTTTTTTAATTTCATTATTTATTCTTACTTGCTCGCGATGATACTGCAGTGCAAAGCTGTTCGTAATTCATTTTGGGTTTATTTTCTTCAAAAAAACTTCCTGACAAAAAATCCGTCTTCGAAAGCACTTATTTTCAATTAGTAACAGTTATCGGCTGCTCGCTGCTTCGGCTCGTCAACACTCGGCCGTTTGCGTAGGACAGCCGAACGATTCCGAGTCGAATGTCACGACAGCTGGTTCAGGATCGATAAAAGTACCAATAAGTTAACCCCCTTCTCAAAGAGAACGTAAAGCCTGGGAGGGTGGACCCCCCTAAATCATACTTCAGTCTCGACAGCAACAAAACTACTGTCGGGTGCGCGAACAAAACAAAAAAGGGATGGAAACACAAAACAAATGTGTAACAAATAAATGTTACCAAAGCCAAGATAAGTTACTCTTCTACCTACCTGGATAAGTTTGTGTTTCAACTTTTTTAAGGCGTTTTTTTTTTTGGGGGGGGGGGGGTAAAAAACAAACTGTGTTAGGTTAAAACGAAAAAAAAAAAGCTTGCGTCGATAAGCAATGCACGTGTACCCCCTAGGCCTCTGATAATCACTCAAAAATCAAAAATTAAACAAAATACTGTTAGAACATTAAATTTTTGCACGATTAGTGACATTTATTGGATGTTTTTATAACAGTATCTTGGCTTTGGTCACATTTATTTGTTGTACATTTGTTTTTTCACCCCTTTGTTTTGTACGCTCTTGTAATAAATGCCCGTAAAACATGAAATCCACGGTACTCCTACAGAATGTGAACCGAACTGTTTTATTAAACCCTAAACTAACCTTAACCTAAGTTTTAGGTTTAGTTCAAAATTCTATAGAAGCACCTTAAGTCTTCGTTATCAACAAAGCAGAAAGAAAGATGTAGAATTTGGTATATTCGGACTACTGTTCTCATCTTGGGTGTTTTTATGACAACGTTTCAGCCGATGGACCCGTGGATATAGTACTAAGTAAAAATCAGTTCTAAGTGACAGTCATCTGAAGGTCGAAGGTTCAATCCTCAGTGCGGGCGATACGAAGAATTACGAATTATTGAAGATGGAACGAGAGCATGGATTTAATAAAGGATTCCGTTCGACAAGGAGGTCGGCGGTTACATCGGCCGAAACGTTGTGATAAAAACCAAAAAATATACCAAATTCTACAAATCATCAAACCTCATTTAAAAAATTCCGAAACAGAAGGAAAGATGTATTTCTTCTTTCTCGAGATTGTCATTCATTCGTCGTTTATTAAAAAAAAAAAAAGTAGTCAGGTTTAAATTTTAATTTAAAATTGTCATCATTAAGCGGTGCATTCCTATTTCAGTCACGTAAATTATTTAGAGAAAAATTGGCTTCGGCATCACTCCCAAACTCATACTTTTTACTTAAACCATGTTTAAGTAAGAAAAAAAACAACTTTATAGAAAGTTTCATCATACACGTGCAACGAAAACTCGGCCGAAAAATATAGTCGCCATCTGTATAAACAAGTTGAAAAGAAGTTAACACTTTAAAATGTCAACATTATTTTACCATTTTTAGTCGAATAGTTTTCAACAACAAAAAAATATATAAATAAATGAAGACTTTATTTTTCGGTGGAATTTAGATTTCGGCGTTTCACGTGTATGATGAAACTTGGTTTAATTTAGTGTTTATAATGTTATTTTTTTTTTTTTAGTAAAACCTGGTTTAAGTAAAATAATAAGTTGTTTGGGAAATGGCAAAACTATGTGGCGATATTGAATTTTCTCACTCTCACAGCCACGAATTCGGAATAAGGGCGTGTTAGCGAAAACATTTCAGTATCGCCAATTATGTCGTAACACATTTCACTCTAAATAATTGACGTGACTGAAATAGGAATGTACACTTTAATCAAACCTTACAATACCCCTCAAATAAATAAATAAATAAAGGCTAGAATAAGACCAAGTTTCTCGTCATTATTTAAATTTAACCAAAGTCTAAATTTAAAAAAAAAAAAAAAGAATACAGAATAAATTGTGACTGATTAAAAGCTTGGTTTCTTGAAAATTAAGGTTTGTTTGAAAGAATATAAGTAATTACCCAAAAAAATTCTTCACGGATGAAAAGTAAATTACGCTCGAGAGAGAAAAACGGGGAAGTGTCCTCTTCGCTGTAGTGGTCATTATTGCGCGTTTGGTCTACCGTACTTTCAATGAGAGTCAATCATTTTGACATAGTGAATGTATACAAATTAAAAACAAAAAATACGGTTTAACTTGAATTGCAAAAATTTTTTTTAAATAAACATATTATTTTCATAATTTTTTAAACCAGAAAAATGCTTTTTGTTTATAAATAAAAAAAATTAAAAAATAATTAAATTTAGCGCTAATAATTATTTGCAATTAAACAAATATATTTTATTACGTACTTACCTGATATTGAACATTTTTCTGTCAAATGTCCAAAGAATTAGCAATCGCTAGAAAAAAAAATTCCTCTCTTCTTTAATAAAAATCCTTTGTTCTCCAAAACTAAAAGAGAAAACCACTGCCATTCATTGTCAACAAGACGCATGAGAATTCCCATGTGTGGCTTCCGGTTCGGCAATGAAGTAACGAAAATGCTGGTCTTTGATTGGTTAAAATTACCAGAGGGAGGCCGGCCCTCCGAATCCATGTTGTACACCCATTCCTTTTTTTCCCCCAGGTCTGTGCGAATTTTGCGTCAAAAACACGCACCTTCACCGGATTCGCGTTTCTTTTTTCTTTTTTTGTTGTTATTTATCAATCTTTCTTGATCCGTTTAAAACAGGGTCCACTCTTGTCAAAAGTGTAAACAAACGCATGGGTTTCATTTAAAAATTCGGAACTTTTATATTTGAAAAAATATCGACAGAGCCTGCTTCTGATTTTTTTTTTCGTGAAATTAAACCGAAAGAGGGGAAGGTCTACAAAAGATTTAAGTTACTTATTAAGCTCCACCTTTTTCTTTCTCTAACATGATACACACGCACACCCTCTTATTCACTCGCACGTAGAAAGAAAGAAAGACGGAAAAAACAAGGCTTTTATTATTTTTATTTCTTTTTCTTAACTTTAGACTTTTAATAACCAGAGAACCTGCTACCCAAATTAATTTGTACAGGTTCTGAATATGAAATCGATCGCCTGTGAGTGTCTACTCGGCACAGACCACAACAAACGGCCCAGGACAGTTCGTTGTATTTGGCAGATTGATAGCCGTCCCTCAACTGGCTGAGGTATGGTTCTGTTCAGTCATAGGAGGCCCACATTCCCAAGCTTTACCTTCCCTTTTTGAGAAAGGGTTCATTTATTGATATCACCCTCGTTGAATGCGAACGGGGCTGCTCGAGACCTTTTTTTTAGGCTTGGCTTTACAAAACCTCACCTCGAGAAGAGGTAAATACGATTAGGACCACTACTTCCTTAGTCTTTTGACTAGAAGCAAAGCGTAGTATCTGTTCTGATACTACGTTTCATCTTTTCTGTTCTCGGTCAGTGAAGGAGAAACATTTCTATACTAAGACGATTTTAAATTTTTGTCTCAACCCAGACTGCCCCTTTTGGGGGAGCTGTATTTTCCCCCGCGTTAAAAGCCGACCTTGTGCCTAAATCTGTCCTCGTGGGGAGGCAAGTAAATAGAAACAGTAAAACAGTAACACTTTACTGTGCGAAATAAAACAACAGAAAAAAGACTTCTTTTTGTTTTTTGTAATTATTTTTTGTTAAAAAAAAGAAGGTAAGCGTAAAGATTAGATGACGGTCAAGATTTTCTCGAAAAGGCGATATGCAATAGCTCAAAAACGGTGTATATTTTTTTTTAAGATTATGACATGCTGAAAGTATTGGAGTTAAAATCAATTGAGTATTACGTATTAATTGAAAAAAAGAACATTTTTTATCGGCTGATAACATGATCAATACAAAAGGTGAAATGGCAACGAGGTGTAATGAAAAGAAGTTAGTGAGTTACAAAAGTAATTTATTTAAAAAATTAAAGTATTTATAAAAAATATTTGTTCCGCAACTTATTTCTTATTAATATTTTCATTTAATCTATTTTTATATAAGTCACTAAAAGAGTTTACTTGTTTTCAGCGAACGTACTTCTGATTCCGATTTTTGGCTAATAACCTCGATCCAATCAAACATGTCGTCATCTAGGAAATAAGCCGATAATACTAGCATATTTACTGATTTAAAAAGTGTTTTTCTTCAGATTTCATGGGTAATATTAAATTGATTTTAACTCCAAAACGTTCAGCAGGTCATAATCTTCTTTTTTTTTTAAATATCGCCTATACACAATTTTATATTGCCTTTTCGAAAAGTCTGAAACGACATCAAATCTTCACGTTTGCCAAAAATAATTAAAAAAAAAAAAAAAGAATATATTAAGGTTTTCAAATCTCAAAAATGCACCTGAAGAAGGTTGAGGGTTACATCGTTAAATATAACACCATGTACGGCGGCCCCCCCCCCCCCCACTTTACGGTCATCAATAATGAAGTTATATATGCATGTGTTTAACCGGGCCCCCCACTTTTTAGGAGACCCCCCCCCACACACACACACACACACACTTTTATAACTGTTCCGCCGGTCCTGACACGCAAGATAAAATAAAAAATAGTAGTCTAAATAATCTAAATTATCAATCCTCTTCTAAAAGATTCCGAAACATAAATAAATTAACGTTTATTTTGTTTGTTTTGGGGTTGTTGTTTTTTCTTTTTTCGGACAATCGTGATAAATATTATTTTAATTTAACCCCATTAATCTTTTTAATCTTTTTTACTGTGCGTAAACTCGGAAAAATAGCTTTTAACGTTACTTTTTTAAAAAGTTTTACGCAATCACTCGTAACCAGTTTTTGTTGTTATATATATACTAGCAGGGGTACCCGGCGTTGCCCGGGGCTCTCTCTTCCCTGGTAGCCACATTTCAGCCCGTTGCCATCTTCTCCCTGTTACCTTCGGCGAAGGCTGTCTCTTCCCCACCCCTCTTCCGTTTCTCGTAGCATAAGTATGACATATTTCTATTAAAAGTACCACCTCTGTCTGCGCCTACTATATATGTATCTATCTCTGCCCCGATGCGCTTACTATATACGTACCTATATCCGCTCCGGTGCGCTTACCATATACGTTACTATCTCTGCCCTGGTGTGCATACTATATAGTACCTATTTCCGCCCCAGTGTGCATACTATATAGGTACCTATTTCCACTCCAGTGCACATACTATATACGTACCTATCCCCACCCCGGTGCGCATACTATATATGTACCTATCTCTCCGCCACATTGCGCATACTATATACGTACCTATCTCTGCCGCGGTGCTCATACTATATACATACCTATTTTCGCACCAGTGCGCATACTACATACGTACCTATCTCTGCCCCAGTGCACATACTATATACATAGCTATCTCCACCCCAGTGCGCATACTATGTACGTACCTATCACCGTCTCAATGCACATACTATATACGTACCTATCTCTCCACCCGAGTGTGCATACTATATACGTACCTATCTCCACCCTGGTGCGCATACTATATACGTACCTATCACCGCCCCGGTGCGCATACTATATACGTACCTATCTCCGCCCAAGTGTGCATACTATATTTGTACCTATCTCCACCCCGGTTCGCATACTATCTACGTACCTGTCTCCGCCCCGCTGTGCATACTATATACGTACTTATCACCACCTCAGTGGGCATACTATATACGTACTCATCTCTGCCCCAGTGCACATACTATATACATAGCTATCTCCACCCCAGTGCGCATACTATGTACGTACCTATCACCGCCTCAATGCACATACTATATACGTACCTATCTCTCCACCCGAGTGTGCATACTATATACGTACCTATCTCCACCCTGGTGCGCATACTATATAGTACCTATCACCGCCCCGGTGCGCATACTATATACGTACCTATCTCCGCCCAAGTGTGCATACTATATTTGTACCTATCTCCGCCCCGGTTCGCATACTATCTACGTACCTGTCTCCGCCCCGCTGTGCATACTATATACGTACTTATCACCACCTCAGTGGGCATACTATATACGTACTCATCCCAGCCCCAGTGCGCATACTATATACATATGTATCTCTGCCCCGGGACGCATACTATATACGTACATATCTCTGCCTTGGTGTTCACACTATATACGTATGTACCTTCCTTCGGTGCACCTACTATATACATATGTATCTCTACCCTGGTGCACAGATTATATACGTATGTATCACCACCCCAGTGCACATACTATATACGTACGTAGTATCACCTCAGTGTGCATACTATTTACATACCTATCACCACCCCTGTGCACATAACGTACCTGTCTCCACTATCGTGCGCATATTATATACGTACCTATCTAGGTTCCCTTGCGCATATTATATACATACCTATCTCCACCCCGAACGACATACTATATGTACTTATCTCCACCCCGGAGTGCATACTACATAGTACCCATCTCCACCCCAGTGCGCATACTATATACGTATCTATCTCTGCCCAGTGTGCATACTACATACGTACCTATCTTCACCTCGGTGCACATACTACATACGTACCTATCTTCACCCCGGTGCGCATACTACATACGTACCTATCTTCACCCCTGAGCGCATACTACATACATACCTATTCGAACCCCAGTGCGCATACTATATATGTACCTATCTCCACCCCAGTGCACATACTATATACATACCAATCTGCACTCTAGTGTGCATACTATATACATACATATCTCCACCATGGTGCGCATACTATATACGTACATATGTCTACCCCGGTATGCATACTTAAGTACTCATATTAAGGCGCACCTGTCGTATCAAAGAACTAAAATCATGTTCATTTTTCTTGTGTGACTATCATAAAAAATTACTCATATTAAGGCGCCCCTGTCGTATCAAAGGACCAAAATTGTTCATTCATGTAGCGTCACTATCATAAAAAAAACTCATATTAATGCACCCCTGTCGTATCAAAGAAACAAAATCATCTTCATACATGTAGCGTCACTGTCATAAAATGAACTCAGGAAAGGAGGAAGGAAGGAAAGGATTGAGAGAGGGAGGGAGTAAGGAAAGTAGGAGAGGGGATGAAGGGAGGGAGGAAGGAAGAAAGAAATGAAGGAGGGGAAAGAGGGAGGACGAAAATGAGGTGGGGAACGAACGAACGAAAGAAATGAGGGAGGGGGTAGGTAGGAATGAAGAAAAGAAAGAAGGAAAGGAGGGAGGAAGGAAGGAAATGGTAGAAGGGAGGAAGAAAAGGAAGGAGGGGGATGAAGGAAAGAAATGAGAGAGGGGGTAGGTAAGAATGAAGGGAAGGAGGAAGGAAGGAAATAAGGAAAGGAAGGAGGGAGGGAAGAAGAAGGGAGGAAGGAAAGAATGAAATGGGGGAAGGGAGGAGGAGTGAAAGGAGGGAGGAAAGAAAGAAAGAAAAGTGAAGGAGCCAGGAAGGAGGGGAAGGGAGGGAGGGGAAGAAGAGAGGCAGAAAGGGAGGGGGGGGAGAAGAGAGGAAGGGATGGAGGGAGGAAGGAATAAAAGGGAGGAGGAAGGGAGTAAGGTAGGAAGGGGGAGGCAGGAAGAAAGACAGGAAGAAAAGGTGGGAGTTTGGGGTATGACGGAAGGAAGAGTGATGGTGGGAAGGAAAGAAGAAAGGAATGAAAAAATAGGTTTAGTGGGAGTGAATTTCTTCCTGCACGCCTCTTTTTCTCTGATGTCATTTCCGGTTGAATTGTTAGGAATGACTTGCATTTTTCTAAAATTATACATATCATTGTTTTTTTCCCAAATTAATACTGGAAAATGGAGGAAAAAAGCTATCCTCATTGGAGAAAATGGACCCGTATACCATCAAAGAATGAATTTTTGTTTCTGAATTTTCGATATTATACGTTCGAGTTGACGCTGTTTATAAAAATATTAACTTGATGGGTGTTTGCCGCATGTGACAGAAGCCTTTTGTGGACATACAAACATACACACACACAAACAAACACACACACACCTGCCCTTTATATATTAGATATTTCCTTGATTATTTTTTTGATTCTTTGATCAATGACTGCCAAACATACAAGTATAGTTACAGATTGGAAAAAAATGCATGAATTACTTTAAATAGAAGAATACCAACTGGAAAAAATAAAATAAAAATTAAACACTTTAAAACTTAAATTAACTTTTACAGTTGTTTTCGTTTTCTGGCAATCTCTCTCTCTCTCTCTCTCTCTCTCTCTCTCTCTCTCTCTCTCTCTCTCTCTGCGAACGTACACATGCATGCGTTCACTGCACAGGCCGTGATAGTCCGCTCATTATGCTGGTCCGAATAGTTGCTTTATTCCAACAGCGATCGCGGTGTCAATTGTATGGTCTTAGTCAGTGCTGCAACAGAAGGATTCTCCCTCCAAACAAAATTATGACTCCAGTTGAAAACAAGTTACAAAGTTTTATTTTAGTGGGTTTACAATGATACTTCTTTTCTTCTACTGCAAAAACAAACTTGCAATTAGAACTCTTAGCCCGACCAAATCAAAACACAAGTTCAACCGAACACAAACAGACCACCTGTCCGTGAGAAACACAGAAAACCAACTGACTTCTTCTGCCCCTCTACTGGAATATATATAGAGAGATATATTGGGGTCTCGTGACGTAAACCACCCAGCCATACACTTGAAAATAATGGCCAGCCTTATCTATCGACATAAAAAAAAACTTCTGGATGGATATTAATTTTTTTGAGTACTTTTAAAAAGACACTAACTTTTCCAAGTGGAGAAATCTTAGCTGTCAAACTCCAAACCAAGTATTTCCCATTTCTTGCGTGGTCAGTCTTCTCTCAGTTTAACATTTCTCACTCACAGCACATGAATTGCAACTATGCAACTCACTAAACATGCGTCATATTCTTACTTGATAATCTTATTACCTCCCCCTTGAAAGTCTCTGAATGAACTGTTCTCTTTTCTTTATGTATTACCTGCCCTCATCCGGGAACTCTTCAGTAGAAGATAACCAGCCATGTTTGTTGTTAATTAAAGCCTTCGTTCTAAGGTAACTCTTGTCTTATTCCAATTTAATTAACAATGTTCATTCTCAAAAATAAGAGGGACAAACTCTTAAAACCGGAACACTTGGATATACTTCCTAATACTATTTCCTCGACAAAGATATTTAATCATTGCTACTGTACTTTTTCAGCTCTTATGCGAACGACCGATATACGAGAAGACCTCGATAAACTGGACATGTTGGTTACCTACATTTCCCCGGACATCTACGAATATGTAGCGGAACAAACTACTTATGATTCAGCAATAAATCAACTACGAGAACTGTTCATAAAACCTGCCAATGAAATCTTCGCTAGACACGTGCTGTCTACATGCTCTCAAATGGAGGGGAAGACCATAGACGAATACGTCGAGGAATTACTTCTATTAGCAAAAGAATGTAGTTTCCAAGCTGTCAATGCAATGTAAAATCAAGACTATAGCGTTAGGGACTGCTTTCAAACACTATCAGACAACGATTATTAGAAAATAGAACACTCGATTTAGAAACGGCAATTAACCAAGCGAAAAACTCAGAATCTTATTTGCAACCTTTTCTATCAGTTGGTGCTGCTACAGTGGAAAATAGTGACGCATCGGTGATAGAAAACTGTGCTGCTGCCCCCAACTATACAAAATCGCGATGTTATTTTTGTAATGGACCGCATCACAGACATCAAAATTGTCTGGCGAGAAAAAGCATGTGTCGCGGATGTAATAAAGTCGGCCATTTTTTTTAAGTCTGCCGTTTCATACCAGCATATACTTCTGCTTCAACTGAAACTCCTAGACTCGCTACCATTATAAATAATTCTACAACGTCTTCTTCTTCAGAGATCCTAAAACAAGCCGCGTTGATTGGGAAAAATGCAGCTACCGCGTTAATGGACACTGGAAGCTCCGGATCCGTCATTTCTTATGATTATGTCAAAAAGCATAAATTAAAAATGAATCCTGCTTCGGGGATTGTTTCTATGGCCTCTTTGCCGCTAAACGCTTTGGTAAAAGGACGTTGCTCTGTCAACATCAATTTATTGGGTGAGTCTTATGCAAATACTCAACTTTCTGTGTTACCAAGTCTTATGTCATTATCTTATGTCAGGATTTTATGAACCAGCATTCGAGTGTATCCTTTGCTTTTGGTGGGCCCAGAAAAAATCTCCTCATCTCTAATTCTACTATCTGCAGTTTGCCATTCGCTTCAGTAGACAACCCTTCACTATTCTCAAATCTTACTCCTAATTGCAAGCCCATTGTTACAAAGTCTAAAGGGTTTGGAAATGAGGACAGACACTTGATCCTATCCAAAATAGATACGATGCTTCAGGAAGGGGTGATCGAAGAGAGCACATCTCCCTGGAGGGTCCAAGTTCTTATTGTCTTCAATGAACGTCAAAGAAAGAGACTAGTGGTGGATTACAGTCAAACCATCAATAGATTCACCAAATTAGACGCATACCCTTTACCAAGAATGGACGATTTCGCATCAGAAATCTTGCGATACAAACTTTTCGTTAGATTTTAAAGGTGCTTATCAAATACTTATCTGAGAAGAGGATAGACAATACACCGTCTTTGAGGCTAATGGCAAGCCATACCAGTTTTGCAGGGTTCCCTTCGGAGTTACTCACTGAGTATTCTGTTTTCAGAGAACCATTGATAATATTATAAAACAACACAACCTACAGGGTATTTATGCTTACGTTGACAACATAGTGGTAGTGGGAAAAATATAACAAGAATATGGCAAAAATCTCACTAAATTCAGGAGAATCGCTAAACTGCATAACCTCACATTTAATGAGAAGAAATCCGTTATATCGACTAAATCGATTGACTTTCTGGGCTACACTATATCACAAGGGAAAATAAAGCCCAACGAGAAAAGCTGCAACCACTAAAAGAGCTACCAATTCCTAAAGACAAGACAACTTTGTGTCGAGTTATCGGGTTGTTTTCATATTCTCAGTATATTCCAAAATTTTCGAATAAAATCAGATCCCTGATTGTTGCTGACACATTCCCCCTGAAACAAGATTCCTTGAAACATTTAACGACTTCAAAAATGAAATTGGAGGTGCGCACCTACATTCTATCGATGAAAACATTCCTCTAATAGTGGAAACTGATGCCTCGGATACAGCTGTTTTGGTAACACTGAACCAAACTGGTCGTCTGGTCACCTTTTTTTCACGCACCCTAACCCAAACTAAACGTAAACACGCTTCAGTTGAGAAAGAAGCTTGTGCCATAGTCAAAGCCATTAGAAAATGGTCCCACTATTTGTCAGCTCGACGGTTCACCATAATCACTGACCAACAAGCAGTTCACTACATGTTCCAGTCTGAGAAACTGGGGAAAATTTAGAACAATAAAATCCAAAGATGGAGGATGGAATTGGGGTGTTATGATTATGATATAATGTATCGCCCAGGTAAAAATAACATTCATGCTGATACACTATTGAGCTTTCAGTTTTAAAGTTATTGCTCCCGGGAAAAACCGAGTTTCTTCCCTACCCACTTCCTCAAAAATATAATGACATTTATATTTATTTTAGTGTATTCCCGGCCAACGCTGAGTTTTTTGTCTTCCCCTTGTTCATCAAGCATATACCACATTGTAGAACATAAAGACAAAGTCTCATTCTAACATTTAAAACAACTTTATTGAGGGAAATGAAAGAGAAGGGTGTTAGTAAATGAAGACGTCCATTGGACGAAGACAAAAGGTTACAAAGTCCACGTAGTGTTAAATAAATGCCCTGTTCGTAGGGAAGAGAGAAGAGTTCATATATGAGAATGTTTGTAAATTAGGCCATGCCCATGTATGCATGTGTTGCATTAAGTCCACATGTGGTAGCCATGTTGGATCCTTGGAGCTTATCGTCGAGCCCCAGGGCTAGGCGTCCCGAGGGAAGAGGTTTTGTTACGTCCCAAGAGAGAAGTTTTGGGTTTGAAAGAAAAAAGAGAAAGTCTAGTTGGCGGTCCCTTTTATCAACTTCAGTTGTGTTCTCAACTTGTCTGAGAGATAGCCTCTGATTCTGCAAGCCAGAAAGAAAGTTAAATACGTGCAACAATTAGCACCGAGCAATCGTTAACCGTGGGCTGTCGCTGCTGCTGCTGCTTGTAGTATCACTACTACATTATTGCTCTTTCTAGGATATTGAACAGTGACTCTCGAGCAATGCAGAGTACCTTTTCTGGTATGCAATAGTATAAAAAAATACAGTGAATATATTTCTCCTGGACAATGTGGTGTTGAAATCCATGCTCTATGTAGGATTGCTCTGTCTAGGATATTGGTAGGATATTGAGCAATAAATGTAAAATTACAGTTTTACATTTGGTAAACCAAATGTAAAACTGTAATTTTACATTTATTGCTCAATAGAGCACTACTGAAACCACCCAAATAAAATTACGGATGCCTCCAGAGCACTACTAAAACAACCCTTTTTGAGTTTCTTGCCACCCCTTCTCTAGTTCGAAGAGAAGCTTAAAAAACGTTAAATAATTTTGAAAGAAAACGCCGAGCAGAAGTAATACATTAAAACTACAATGTTTTCTTTCCAAATTATGGCTGAAAAACTCGACCCTCATTGACGAAATCTGCTCCATACCCCTTTTAGAGATGCACTTAGATATTCGGGAATACTTCCATTATTTCCCCCGGTTAATTTTACACATGAATACACATTTAGATTTTATGTAGATTTTCTAACCTTTTTTATGTGTAGCACACACACACACATATACACAGCCATTGAGTTTTCAGTCAGAGTACCACTCTTTCAGCCGTTCCTTTCCACATCTCCCCCCACCCATTCCCTAATTCACATAACTATCTCATTCAATATTTAGAAGCCGTCAGATAAACATTTAAACACTCGCAGACTTGCTGGTTTTTCGATTCTACTTGAATTTCTACAATATTTTGGACTCAAATCTATAAAAATTTCTTTACTGAGGTCCATGGAAGATTTAAGATGGCCTTCAATCTCCAGCCTACAACCTAACAAACCTCTTCTATGGCAGAACCACCTATTATTCTGATTGATTAATTCCTCCTGGATTTACATTTTTCGACCCTATTATATTCCTAAATCTGATTGAAAAACACTTCCCCATAACCAATCCCCTGCATAAAATATTCAATAAAAATAACCTAAAACTATCCTACAGCTGCTGCGAAAACCTAGAAATGATAATTAAGGCACACAACAACAAAATACTGAAAGAGAACAGTAAGGAAGAAAAAAATAACAAATTACATAAAAAAAGAACATAATATAAACAATACAAATGGAAATAAACAAAACACTAATAGTAACCACCGGAATAGAAATAAAAAAGTTAGCAATGATGAGAAAAGATGTAACTGCATAAATCGTACACTTTGTCCACTACAAAATAAATGCCTAATCAAAAGTATTGTATACCAAGCCACAATATTTGTTAAGGAAAGACCGAATAACAAGAAATACTACGTAGGTATGACCTTCCTAGATTTTTAAACCAGATATTATGACCACAAAAGCACATTTAAAAACAGAGAACGTCGAATTAAAACAGCACTAGCAAACCACTATTGGGAGCTCAAAGAAAATGGACGCTCACCAATAATTCAATGGAAAATAATACGATAAGCCAGTACATGTAGAAATTTAGACGACCCATGTAGATTATGTCTGAATTAAAAATTTGAAATCCTAAACTTTAAAGACACCCGAAATCTATTAAACTGTAGAAGTGAGATAGCTAACAGCTGCCTACACAGAAATAAATTTACCTTAGGCTAACGATACATAAATAAATAAACAAATTAGTAAAAAAACTAAACTAAACAAAAACCTAACAACTTAAAAATTAAAACCTAAAATAGAAATACAAGGAACCACGTGTTAAAATAAATTCACCCATTATATTGATACAACAAAGGAAACAGGATATAGGCCAATCTATAGAAAACAGAACAATAGAACAGGATATAGGAAGTAACACTAACCACACCTTTGTTCGTGGGAAGCCCAACGATTGGCTGAGAGAACAACGAAGAATCTGATTGGTTAACTAGCTAGCCGTGTATATAAAAACACTCAGCAAAAATAACTCCATGCATTTTAGCCTGAAGATTCCCTTGGGGATGAAACGCGGGAGCCTCTGTGTAGCTTAATTACCATAAATATATTTTCATAGCTACTATATATATATATATATATATATATATATATATATATATATATATTCTACCATATTTTGATTGAATTAAACAAATCTGACTAATTATAGGATTACAATTGATGTATTCTATGAAGACTTCACTTTGGTTTGACTTTGAACTATTAAATTTCATATTATGAAAACGTATTTTGAAATTAACTCTTTCTTGAAATTGTTTTAACGTAATCCCCATCTTATCCAAACATTTTTCTTTCCCTTTTATTGCGTACTAATAAGGAAGGATGATGATCGCATCATCAGGTGCGGTTTCCATCCATAGTGTCCATGCGGAGTCCAAAGTGGAATTTAGGGCAAGAAATTTGTGACTTCATCGTGATTGGAAATTGGAAGGATTGTTGATTGCCCATTGTTCACCACACTATTATCGATTTTCTAAAAGTTGCAAGTTCCTAATTTCTGTGATGCGATGCGATTTCGAGTCATGTCAGTATACCCACTCTTAGCTACAGCTATTAAACTCTTATACTCTTCTTGATACTACAAAATTTTGCCTATTTTCAGTTGACTTACGACAGTTGAAACGATAGTAGCTGCATAAGAAGAAGTGAACCATTGGGGAGAGTGAGGCTTGCTATGAAATTTGTGCATGGGGACAATTGCTTCTATGTCTACTTTGACCCATTTAGTTACCTCCTTTGCACATAGTTCCATAGGGAGAGAAAAAGTTTTACTCCAAGGTGCAACACTGATGAGATCTGAGGGAGTCCCACTAAGCATGTTGGTAATAGCTTGTTGTTTTGAGTAACTGTGCTTCTGTTTGGGGTCAGGGTGGTTATGGTGATATCAACTATTAGTACTAGGTTATAAGCACTCCTAAGTGGGCTTTGGGCATCTATCACACAAACCTCGAATAGGTCAAGAAGTGAGGCTTGCTTGTTCTCACGATCTGGGAGGCGGTAAGGAAGGTAAGAGTTCGTGTATGGGAATGGGCAGTCGAAACGCTATGTGTGTTATTACCAGCTAGGTCTGTAGAGCTTGAGAAACCTTGCTATTCGCTTTTGGGGATATTAAAGTCTCCAAATACATGGATTTGGGTACTAAGATCCGAAAAAAGTATGGTGTCAATACTATTGGAGACATAGTCAATTAAGGCAGTTCTGGGTCGATGTGGAACAGGAAATATCGGTAATTAACGCTGCATTGTAAGATTAATCGAAAGAACATGTTGACTTAATCTTCGGATTCTAGACTAAGTTCTCTAGTCAAAGGGATGGTATTACAGATATATACTCCAAGCCCGTGTATATGCTTGTTTAAGTTTTTACAGTAGATTGGGAGATATCCTGGCATATTAAAAATCATTAAATATTGAGAATATGTTGTTGAGTGCTTGGATGGCATCTACATAGGAGTTATATAAATCGGACATGTCCAACTTGCGCTCGATCTTAGCATAGTTTTTGACAACTCTGACTCCTGTTTCATCAGACTGTGATTTGGGTCACAGTTAGACAAGACTCCAAGACAGCTAGCTATCTAAGCATTGTCCTTTTCTACTGGTTGTATCTATTGTTTCAATTAAGTCATACTTACTTGTGGCAGATAATCATGAGTTATGTCTCTTGAATATTTTTTAAAAAGTTATGTCCCTGAACTATACTGGAAACGAGTGAGATATAACTCTTCAGTTTTGAAGTACAAAAGAAGTATGAAGAACATTATAGAATTTAGTACTTCGAGCTCAACTGTGTAAGAAAATAAGTAAAACTGAAGGAACACCGAAAAGCCAGTTTATATTAAAGTTGGAAGGTTTTACTATGTCAAGATGGACAAGTTCTGATTGGCTGCAGTCCACAAGTAGATAATTCATTATATAAATATTGCTTCATTCAAACAATATTTGCATATGGAAAATTGAAGCCTGTTATGCCGGTAAGTGTCAATTTGATTCTGTATCCCCCCCCCCCCCCCCCCGTATGCAAACGTAATGGTCTTTGGGAAATAATGAGTTCCTTTTGTCCGGGCAGATTTTGCTGGCATTGGTTTAGCAGTGCTGGGTGATGTTGGGTGACTGTGCGATTTTATCACGTGTCCTCTGGTTTGCGGCACTGGTGTACCAGGCCTATACGAATCCCAAGACATTGGATTGGGAGATTCAGGCAAAGCACTGGGAATGGGAACTGAAATTACAGGTGTTGCAAGTTTTCTGAGGAATCTGCAGTTTTTCAAAGTGATTCTTCCTGACCCATCAATCCTGATCCGATACTGACGGTTAGGGAGAGTTTTGACAACACAGCCTGTTGTGTCCCATCGACGATTGTTTGTGTGTTGCATTGATACTCTTTCTCCTTCTCGAAGTGGGCATAGAGTATGTGCTGTGCGGTTGTACCACTCGGTGAGGTGAGCGTCATGCTCAGATAAGCTTATCTCATGGTTCCTAGCTGCAGCTATCCATTTTTGCGGCTTATATAGTGCAGGTTGGGATGATATGAAGTTGCAAAGTCGGCGGTAGAGCAATAGTTTAGCCATAGATAGGAGTGTTGCAATATTGCAGGATGACTCAAGCGACACTGTTATTATTCAACAAGCCCTGAGGACCTGTATTGACATGAATTATCCTCTTTGCTGTTTTTACAGAAAGCTCTGCCTGACCATTCGATTGAGGATATGCCACTGAGGACAGCCTGTGTTTCACACACCATGTCTTGAGGAACTGCTGAAACATATTGGAATTAAAAGGTGGGCCACCATCGCTACTTAGTTCTTCTGGGGTTCCATATGTGTGGAATAGTTTCCGACAAATAGATATTAGTTTTGACGTGATGGCATGACCTGGTTTTAGATGGTACAAAATAACCCAGGCAGTAAGTCTGTCTGCACAGACAAGGTATGCAATGTGTCTGACGTAAAAAAGGTCCATCACTATCTGCTGGAAGGGCCAATCTGGAGTTGGGGTTGTGACTGACTTGGGGCAATGTTTAAGCATACGAGGCAATTGGTTCTAAAGTGGCGTATGGATGCATTCATATCGGGCCAATATATCAATTCATTGGCACAGGCTTTCATGCCAACCACGCCTTGGTGAGCTGAGTGTAAATAGTGTTGTACTTTTCCTCTGAGAGATTTGGGTACTATGATTCTCCCATCCATCAGTGCTAAGCCCCTGTCAGTACTGAGTCATGGTGTAGCTCCCAGAAGTTATAGATTTCCGGTTCAGTAAATGAATGCTTCGATGAAAAACCAGAGTTGTGTAACACGGATCATTTCGGCCTGATGCACGTACGTGATCAACTGATAGGATTGTATCGTTGTCCCTATAATCATTCATGACTTGATGGGTTGCTAACTCCACCATGGCATCTATTTTATTCGAGAGATAAATGTCTTCAGAGAAAGGTTGTTTGGAGGAAAGGATCTAAGGGCACTCATTGTGGAGACTGAATTGCAGGAGATGGCATCGGAACCCTGATGCAACTTTCCTAGGCAGTACTAGATCGTTAAAAAATACCTGAGTGATTTCTCTTTAAGCTTAAAGAGGTGTGGGTTATGTATCTTGCTAAGGTCCCTGTTATTATTAAGGGTCGGTGGTCTAAAACGTTATTTTTTGTTGGTTGGTATCTGTAATGCCAATTGGAATGGCAAGCTAGTGTGATGTGTCTCTCGTTTGCACTTTGAGTTTAAATGCTGATTATCCACCGTTCTTCTCGGTTTTCCATCTTTTTTGTAGTGATTACCATAGTGCTGCACCAATCGGTAGGGGTACCAAAGGGCACTGGTGTAAGAATGCCTCTTTTAACATCATCCACAAGTGTGTGTCGTACTTGCTCCTTGAAATGATAAGGCACAAGAATTGGGTTGTGTCTGGCTTTAAGAACAGCTCGCTCTTTAAGGTGAATATGGGCGGTGGGGCTAGACATTGATGGGAACACGAATCGTTTTTTAATGCTGTCTTGGCAAAATGCTTTAGGAGCAAATCTTTAAGCCTACGAATGTTTTCTTCTGTTGGGGCAAAAAGAAGGCTTTTTGGGTGACTTGGCAATTGATTCACACATTTGATGTGTTTTATTGCGATATTTGCTTCACATATGTAAAGGGTTTGCTTGGTTGTTCTTCCCTGAACCTCGAATTTCACAGGTAACCATCCCTAACATACAAGTGTGAAATCTCCCACAGCCTGAACGATTTTTCTTGATTGGACTAGGTTATTCATTTTGAGCACCATGTTAAACAGATGCCTTGTTCCCCCTAGACATATAGTGGCCCCACTATCAGGGAAGATCTTCAGCTTTGTTCGGTAGTCACCAGAGATGTTCTTCGTCTGTCTGGGATCTGGATTTGGTGAGAATGGGATAACATACGCATTTATTTTTATTACTCGATTTTCGCTTGTGGTCGTATATGTATCCTTTGTTTGGTTAAACGTGATGTGAGCGATAAGAGAATTCATAGGAGCCTCGTCAATCCTAATACAAAGTTTCTTTGCTCGACACACTCTTGAAAGGTGATTAGGTTTCCCACAAGTGCTGCATGTTTGACCCCATGCTGGACATTTTAACTGGTGGGAGCTTGTTCCCGGGGTGTCATGATGGTGGCTACCACAGCCCATGCAAACTCTAAAGGAGTTAAGTTTAGTAGAGTTATTATCGCAGTGACCAGTCGAGTAACAAAATAGATAAAACTGAAGGAACACCGAAAAGCCAGTTTATATGAAAGCTGGAATGTTTCACTATGCTAAGATGAGCAAGTCGATTATCTGAGCTCTGATTGGCTGCCAGTCCACAAGTGGATAATTCATTATATAAATATTGCTTCATTCAAGCAATATTTGCATATGGAAAATTAAAGCCTGTTATGCCGGTAAGTGTCAATTAAATTCTACAAACATGCGTGGTGCAAGATTGGAAATCAAGCCTTAGTCTTTTTCTGTCCAAGTTCTTTATTTTTACATGGTTGCACACTGGTTTAGCTTCTAGGCAGTTGGGATGGGACTCCTAGACAGCCGGTTAATTCAGCATGGCACTTTTTCTATATAAAGTATGTTGTATTTTGTTTTACATGCCTAATCATTTTCTGTGTCGACTCCAGTAATACATGTCTGTCTCGATTCTGTTACAGATTTATGACACAGACTTTAATGTAGGAATCATGGTTATCAATGTGCACCTTCTTTTTTGCGTTTCATGTATTATCTCTCTCTTATGTTTGTTTTTGACAAACCTTTTGTGAGAAAATAAATGTATGTATATATATATGCAAACATAGTCATCTCTTTATCATTACCATGTTTTTCTGATTGTTTTTTTTATTTCTGTTTATTTCCGACACTCGTGTGTACTAAGAAATACTTATCCAATATGGTGGCGCACATGATGAAAAAAAGTGACTGCCATAAAACCTATAAAATGGAGTATCCAATATTCACGTTTTATATACTTTGAAATCGCCTATGCATCTCCCTATAATTGTTTACCCTGGCAATACATGTCTATTTTTCGATTGTGTTTGGGACTATTAATGTAAGCTATCATGTTTGTAACCAGCTGATCTGGAAGTCTCATCTGACTACGACCAGAATAAAAGGAGTCGGAAATCACTGTGACCTTTAAAACGGCGTCAGAGATGTGAAGGCTATGCAAAAATGCCCAATCAGTTTAAGCACGTCTGAGGGCTTCTGGGACCTAAGCAGGAAAGAGGAAAAGTCTTATTCTGAATTTTGCACCTGTGTAGAACGACTATTTTTAACTTCCAGACGGTAAAGTATATTCTCTCGTTGATTAGTAAAGGTTCAGGGGACATAACGTGGATATGGTTCAAGGGAAATCACCCTGATAATTTTGCCATTACAAAGATAATTAATCCTTCTTTCTTTAATTAACTTTCGTTTCTTCATTTTTTACTTTTCTTCGGTTTTTTCTTTTATTTCTTCTTTTTTAATTGTCTTTTTGCCTTTATATATTTAATTTACTCTCCTTCCTTCATTCTTTATTTTCTTTTTCTTTCTTTCATTATTGTTGTTTCGTTATTTCCTTCTTTCTTTAATTATATTTTCCCCTTTCTTTCTTTCTTTCTTTCCTTTCTTTCTTTAATTAATGTTCTTCTTTCCTTCTATCCGTAATTACCTCTCTTTTTTCCCTTATTATTTCCTTCTTTCATTCTGTACTTTTTTTCTGATTAACTTTCTTAATTACCTTTACTTCACTTTCTTTCTTTTTTTCTACTCGTTTTTCTTTCTTTCTTTAATTACCTTCCTTGCTTTCTTTTAAATCGATAGATAAAACCATTAAAATCTCTACATTTCAGTCAGGAATCAATAATCAAGACTGAGTTAACACAAATTAATCATTAAAGCTTATTCGAGCGTTTTTATGGATTGTTACAGATTGGTCTTGTGTGTCCTTGTGGTGCTCATGACCTGGCAACATTGATGCTCGACCTTGTGGTACATCCGATACTTCTGGGAAGATTGGTAAATAGGAACAAACAAGTAAGAAAAGATACACACCTTAACGTTGACTAACTCTATTCCCCTTGGTGTAAACAGCGTTTGAAGCTTATCAAAATCACAGGATGCAGACATTAACTTATTGTGAAAGAAAGAGGATACATCAAATGACTAACTCTATTCCCCTCAGAGGAAACAGCGTTTAAAGCCTATCCTGGTCACAGGATGTAGACCATGAATTATCGGTAAACGAAGAGGATACAATAAATAAATAAAAACTCTATTCCTTTCAGTGGGAACAGCATTTAAAGCTTATCGTGATCACAGGATGCAGCCATTTACTTATTGTGAAAGAAAGAGTATACAACAAATGACTGAAAGCATTCCCCCGAGAGGCTTGAAACTTATCATGACCACAGGATGCAGACCATAGCTTATTGTAAAAAGAAGAAGATACAAATGACTAACTCTATTCCCTTCAGAACAAACAGCATTTGAAGCTTATTGCAACCACAAGATTCCGACCATAACTTATTGTGAAAGAATATGATTAACATATGATTAACTCTATTCTCCTCAGAGGTTAGATGAGCAACCCCTCCCTCATTAAATTTAATGAGTCTGGTAATTATATGTTTTACAATAAATACAATTTGTTTATTGATTCACAACTAATTGATGCAGACAACTAATAATCTTAATGCGTTATGAAGCCAAACTCTATGATTAGTTTTTCAAAATATATTTATCCAAATACTTCCAATTAAAAGGAAAAAAGAACAATAATTTTTGTTCAGAAATGAAACTATATGACACATGTTACATAAACTTATTGGTTTGTGTAGTTCAAGATGTTTTGTTAACTTTCATTTGTTCATTAAATATAAAAATCAAAATGACTGCTGTCCAAGTGTATTTTTGGCGCAATGTACTGTGAATATAATAATCCAAGGAAATCGTATTCCCAATAGAAAAGGATAGAATGTTCTTTAGTTCTGGAATGCAAGATGGATGTCACAGTAGACTAGTTTTAAAGTTCTTTGGCTCCGAAATTCAAAATGGTTGTTGTCCAACGTATTTTTAATGCTGCACACGTAGTGAGAATCTGTAATATCGAAAACGATATTTCTTTTTGTTATATTGAATTATAATTGTTGGAAAAATCGATGCAGTTTTTTTTAGTCTCTTTAAAGGACTATTAGATTTTTAGTAGAAAATATCTTGTCTAGATTTGTACACTCTTGTTAGATATTTCACATGTATAATTTTTCCAAAAAGAGAAAATTCTTTACACCAGAGATGAATGATGATGACAACGGCTCTGGGTAAGACTAGAAACTGAAAAACACAGCGGTGTCAACTTGGTATTTCTCGTACAATAGGCATAGACCTTAATTACTCAACTGCTGATGTACAGGTATTTTACCTTGAACTCGAATTGATCTCAGATGGCGTATGTGATACGAATCTGTTTGAATTAGTGACCCAGTGTTGTTGAGGAAATCTATTTGTTAAATGAAAAAAGTTTCTTCTCTTACTTATTTTCTTTGGCTTTCGAGTTAGGGGAACAGGGAGCAGAGAGGGAGTTCCAAAGGCTAGCAGCTCGAGGAAAGAAGTTATTGAAATAGAAGGCTCTCCGGCATATGAGGACCTCCAAAGTGAATGGATGGGATTTAAGTGATTATCAAGTTAGTCGGGTGTATTTACGTCAAGCAGACACCAGAGCAGCCAGTTCATCGGAGCACAATCCATTGAAGTACTTGTAAAACAAGCACAGGGATGCAACATTGTGGCGATGGGACAGGGGCTGGAGCTTGGTGGATAGTGAGGGCCCTATTAGATTAGCGACTATTTTTTGGACCTTGTCTAGGAGGGAGAGACTAGTGGGTGGTGCACCAGCCTAGATGTGACAATACTCCATGCATGGACCGATGGTGGCTTTGTAGAGATATAGAATACTGGCAGGTGTGATAAGTTTTCTAGCATGGTAGAGGGAGCCCACTTTCCTTGCAGCAACCTTGGCAATGTCTTCTATGCATTTGTTCCAATTCATGTTACCTGTGAATGTTTGGCCGAGGAGTTTGAACGTTGGACTCTCAGGTAGGGTGTTATTTGCCATAGTCATCGGTGGTTGAAACAGTTTTTTGTAGTTGTTAAAGGAAAAGAGCTTTGCCTTAGTGGCATTAAATGTTACCATCCATTTATGTCCCCATTCAACTACAGACTGGAGGTCATTTTCTAAGGATTCGGCCATTGCCATCGATATGTGCGTGTTTGCTTTACCCGCATGTCGAGAGTAGAGCGTGGTGTCATCAGCAAATATACCTATCTCAGATTCAATTCCAACAGGGAAGTCGTTTATTAAAATCAATGAACAATAGAGTTCCAAAGATAGATCCCTGGAGTACACCTGCATTTATGTTATGTTGCTTAGGTGAACGGCCATCGGGGACAACCTGAATCTTTTTCTTGGATAGAAAGGATCTAATTATATTAAATATAAATATTTGTCCAGAAATATCATGCAAATTTATAACGAGATGGCAGACTATCGATAAATTGATTAAAGATTAAAAGATTTTAGAGAAGAGCAGGAGTAGACTGATAAGGTATAATTATGCGGGTAGGTTCTATCACAAAGTTTTTGAAGACTGACACCACCGAGGGAATTTTCCAGCTATCAGGGAAGCAATTTAATACTAATAAAGCTAGCAAAAGATACATATATTTTACTTAAATATCAGATCCTAAAAAAAAGTAAAATTTGAAGTAAAATAAAATATTAAAAATAGAATTAAAAATAGAAGGTGTGAAGAAGGAAAGAAAGAGGAGAAAAAAGAATAAATTTACAAAAATACAAAAAATACGATATTACTATTTCTAAGTCAAAATGCAATTAAATTTCAAAATCAATTAAATACAAAAAAAACAAGGCGAGTTACTTCCCTATAATTAGCTTTCAAATTATATGTATACAAGAGTAAATTTCTATTCTAATTTATTCATAATTAAAATTATATACATATTACAATATAAAACCTAATTCAATTAAAGAATATAATATTTCAACATATCGACTAAAAAAAACACAACAAAAATCAGAATTCCACAAATTAATTACACTATCATGAATGTATAGGCTAAATATTTTTTAATTTAAAACCTAACTATGTATTATTCTATTTTTAGTATTCTTCTTATAAAAATGATGCATTTATTTGTACTGTGGTATAATGAGAAATATTAATATTTTTTAATATTTTACTGTCTGTAATCATGAAAATATTAGTGGTTTTATTTCAAATATCACAAGTATACTTTTAAGATATTCTTATATACTTATTCACTATATACTTATACATAACTTCAGAGCATGCACAAATATATAATTTACTTTTAAGATATTTTTAAATATATTTATACACATATAAATATATACATCTACTTTTCAGATATTTTTATATATATTTATTTATTATACAGTTATATATAACTCCAAGAGCATGTACATATGTACAATAAATAAATTCAAATGTCACGAGTTTACTTAATAGTAAAAGTATTTTAGTTTATTTTTAAGTAAGCCTAAAACAGGAAAGTGCGAATCTTGAACAGGGTATGCAATTTTGGAGGATTTCGTTTTTTATGTTAATTAAGTTATCCTTGGACGTTATTATATGGTAAGATTCAAAGGTGAAAAGGTTACATTTTTTAAATTTACCTGGGGTATATTTATCTGCTCTACCAATAATGGACCATTTCAATTCATATGGTACATTATTATTTTGAAGTTCTCTAACATATTTAGCAAATGATGTTGGGTTATTGTTAGAGTCAATATTCGGTCTTGTTTTAAATGAGGATATATAATTTCTATACCTAGAATTAAAATTACATTCAGTGAATCCTATGAATGCTATAGTGTTATTTCCCTCTATAACATTACATTTATAAACTATGTTTAAGATTATACATGTTCCTCATAATGGCCATTCATTAACTTCTTTACAATTACATTGAGGCTCTAATTGAGTGTTTGAATAGTTATTCGATACTCCAATATTTATTTTTCGATTTGTTTTAGTATTATTGGAAACTATAATAGTTGAAGCTAAGTTGATTTATGTTGGGCATGATAATTTTACAGTGTTTTATTGTTAATAAACAATAATAACAATTTATTAACAATCTTCCCTAATTTACTATCTCTAGAGAATGTTTTTTCTATAGTTTGATAAAATTCTCTAGGAAAATAGTCTAGTATAAGCTTACTATATAGTGGGTTAAACCATATACAATTATGTCGTCTATTTTTCTTCCTATTACTACTATCATTTGTTGTTTGATTTGGTGCATGTTTAGATTTCACATTACGTGTATGTATGTGAATTATCACTTGAATTTAGGTTTATTTTTGATTTAGTGTTACACATAGCCATATTATATGATATAATTTGGTGTGGTATTTTATTTACAAATTTTCTATCCACATTACTCCCCGGTGCATTCTTAACAACATAAATTTCCTTATGATATTGCTTGTTGTTATTGAATATCTTCTCATTGCAGGATAGCCTTGATATTCTCTTAGAGATGTTAGGAATAAGTGTGTTTTGCACAGGTTGTAGATGGTTAGAATTATTGTCCATATAGTATAAAGTATTATTTGGTTCATTGTAGGGTTTTAAATTATTATCATTTATTGTTATATCCAAAAAATTAACTATTTTATTATTTATGTCCATAGTTATTTTGAGATCTAATTTTTTTAAAGAAAAAATGTAAAGTCTTTTTTGCTTTTTTCCAAATTTCTATTGCTGCAATTAATGAAGAATAGCGCATCATCACTATATAAACCTCCTAGCATTCCTGATATATCTTTATGGATTTCTTTCAGTAACTATGAAGAATCTGAAGCACCCATAGTTATATCAAAATTAATTTTCTATTTTTTTCTAGTCCACAAGTTATTGTCATATTGGATCATTGTTCTTCTTAATTATATCGATTTCTAATTTGGTCAGAGTTGTTTCTTTTTTAGCCATGCCTAGGGCTTTGTTAAATATTGATTGGGAAATTGAAGGGTAATATGATAAATTTTTAGTTTTTACTTTGTAGTAATTCCCTAAATAATTTAAATACTTTTTCAGAGGAAGAGCATAAGTTATGGTATATTTTCGATTTAATACTAGGTAAAATTCTATCTAAAATTATCTTGCTAATAATTCCAATGTCTAACGCACAAGGTGAAATTAATCTTATAGTGGGTTTATTATTAAAATCTACTTATGTTCCTGGTTTGAACCTGCATATATAAATGCTTTAACAATGTGAGTGTTGTTATTTTTGGTTTTATTCTCTGACACGGTTTATTTGACTTTTCTTCTAAAGAGTCGCACTAATGAAATATTCAGGATATATAACTCTATATTATAATTGTTCTTGTATCGACGAAATGGTTTGTCAAGTATCTGGATATTTTTTTAAGGTAAATAAAGACATGGTTACTGGAGTCTAACTTTCTATTGTTTATATATATATATATATATATATATAAATATATATATATATATATATATATATATATATATATATATATATATATTGTGTGTGTATTTAGGCAGAATTTTCTCATTTATGCAAACATTGTTAAAAATAACAGAATTCGTCTGTTTAATTATATCTTTCTTTATTTTTCAATTTTTCTTATGGTCTTTTTTGTATTAAAATCAAAAAAATTAATAAATATTCCATAGGTTTCACAGATTTCACGAACGTTTTCGATTCTTCGTCGAATCATCCTCAGGTGTCAAAAGCAAATGAACAAAAAAGCTGGAGAAAGAGAATTTAAAAAAGACGGCGGAGAAACGCGCATAGAACGTTTTTCGCATTGTTCCAGGAAGTCGTTGACGATTTAAATTCAGCAACGCTGGATGGCATCACAGAACAAAATCACATTATGTTAAGAATTTTTAAATGTTACCATTGGTTTCATATGTGAAGTTGTTAATTTTAGGTTGTTGTGTTTTTATGTAGATAGCTTCTACTATTAAAATTTTTTTTAATTGGTTTCGGAATATATAAATTTAGTGTTATTAACTAGAATTTGTCTTATAACTGCACTCCTTCTGATTTAAGAGAAAAAGTTCTGAATTTGAGAAATTATATATTTTGATGTAACAAGGTCAGAAAATCAAAACAAACTCACATCGGATGCACCTCTATAGCACCCCCCATAGCGTCTCTGAAATCACCACCTCGAGCAAGCAGCCATATTATAATTATATATATACATAAAAATTATTAAGTTAAAAAATAAAATATATGACAAAAATAAAATATATATATATATTCGGTTTAACGTCTGTTTTACATGCTGGCATGTGTTAAACGGTTTTTAGAAATTGACTTCCAAACTAATCTATCTCTGGCCAGATCTTTATTCATCCCTCGTTCTCTCAAGTACATTCTTATTCCTTTATTCCATGTTTTATATATATATATATCAGGACCGGCGACACAGTTATAAAAGTGGGGGGGGGGGCTCTCCTAAAATGTGGGGGGGGGCCGGTTAAACACATACATATATAACTTCATTATTGATGACCGTAAAGTGGGGGGGGGGGGCAAGTTAAAAAGTGGGGGGGGGGGGCTGTAGCCCCCCCGCCCCCCGGTGCCGCGGTCCATGATATATATATACTTGCAGGAAGTCCCGATATTTCCAAGGATTGAATCAGGAACCCTATGTCATTTTGCGCCAATAACACAATGTTACATTTTTTATTCTTATTTTTTTTACATTTTACATAATTCAATTTTTCAAATGGAGCCCAAGGATGTACTTAGCATTGATTGGATGAGAGGGGGGGGGTGAGTGTCAGTAAAGTGACATTGCATTACTTCAAATACATGTCAGTAAATTTACAGTCTTTAACCCCCTCGAGGCACTCTCAGCATTTGGCAGGAATTAATGAGGACTCCTGTGCACTCTTCAAGCATTTCTATTTTTATTTTGTCACTTCTATAATTTTTATGTTATAAAATGAAGTAAATGTCGTATTTCCTTTTTTTATGGATGTAAAAGGTGAACACAGACCTCATGATAATGTTATGCCCGCCTTGATCAAAATGAAATATACGTATCCAAGTACTCTGGATTGTAGTTTCAGAATATATATTGTTATGGGAGTGTATATATATTTATTCTGGATTCTGGTCACATAACTTCCTCTGCATGTAAATGTGTTTTTGGTTGGCACTTATTTTCGATTAGATAATTAGCCTGATACGGCCTATGCCATTCTATGTTCTAACATGTATGTGCATATGTAGCCAGAAATGTTTGTAAAAATAAGAATTTTTACTAAATAAATATACCGCTCTACTTGTTATTAAGTACTGTTATATAAACACAGTAATATTAATAGGATTTTTTATCCAATATGTATGAACGTTTGTTTATAGAAAACGAGATAAAGTCCATTTATTAGAAATAAAACAACTTCGTTAGTACGTGAACAAAAAGGAAAGAGGTTAGTTAGTATGTCCATAAATATGGACGAAGACAAACGGAAAGGAAGTCCATAGATATAATTTGTTTGTACACCGGCAACGGTCAATAATTTCCCATTAGTAGAGAAGAAAGAATAGTTTATAATATGGAATGTTTGTACACCGGTAACGGTATCGGGACGCGTCCATGTGTGTTTGTAAGTATGTGTGTGTGTGTTATATTAATTTCACGTGTATGCGGCAGTAGCCATTTTGGATCCTTGTGTCTTGTCTTGTCGAACCCAGGGCCAAAGGCCCGGGAAGATGTCTGTTGCGTCCCCAGAGAGGAATCTGGGGGGTTGATCAGAGTATTGTGAGTGTGGTTGGCAATGCCAAAATAAAAAGAGGAAGTCTACGCTGTGCAATATCTTTTATTGTCTCTTGTCAAGTGGCCAGCTCGCATGAGAGATGGTCTCTGATTGGCCAAGCTGGAAGGGAAGTTAAAAAATGCCTGCACTAATCAGCGCCGAGCTTATGAATAAATCAGATTCAAAATCGTAAACCACGTGCTGTCGTAGCTTGTAGCCTGCTGCTACATGTTTCCGTAATGCTGTTTTTCTGCATATTTTAAGCATACAAAATACATGCTAAAATATTCCAGAGTTTTCGGATTGAGTTAGGTATGAAAAAAACCTTCCATTTTAATTGTTGTAATTCGTTGCAATTTGTAATTAACTCTCCAAGTGACCCATCTCTTACTAAGTTTCTATCTATCACTCTCACCCTCTCTCACTGTATGTTGTTTGACGCCCTCCGCTTATTTTATACAGTGTCTATCACTCTCAATTCTGTTACTCTATCTGTTTATTGACAGCTGGTTATAAAGAAAGGAACGAATAAAAAGATTGGGATAGTCCATTACAAACAAAGTAGTAATATTATTTAATCTGGAGAGAGAGAGACTTTTGCTTTTACTTTTCTTTTATATTTAACTGGCTTTAAAATCTCACTTTTTCCTATTTCAAACAAAAACAATATAAACCGAGCTCAACGGGTGACACAACGGGTGACATTTTTAAATAGCATATTATATATATCTTTTAGAAAATATTTTTAAAGACATTTTATATTCCAGCGAATGGGCATAACAGGTAGGAACGCTGGCTTCCGGTGGAAAAGGGTTGAAAAAAGTGTCTACGTATGCCTGAAAGTGATACAACAATTTTTTTTATTCATATTAATTTTAGACTTTTCTTTTTGTCATATTAATTTCAGACTTTTCTTTCATCATAATTTAATAATTAACATAATACAGACTATTTGAAAAATAATTTATTTATTTGTTTTTATTTGATTGTTTTCAAAACATTTTTTTTTGTAATAATAGTGAAAACCTTTTTTCTTGGAAATGGAGTAACTTCCGGAATCAGACTTTTTTCTTAGAAATGGAAATGCCCTAACCCTAACCCAGGGGTGGGCAAACTATGGCCCGCGGGCCGCATGCGGCCCGGCAATGTAATTCATGCGGCCCTTCAAAATTCTAGTAAATGAAAAATGATTGCATTTTCGCTTTGCAATCCATATATTTCGGTTATTTATATTGGAAAATATACTATGCGGCCCAGGAATTTTTTTTTTTTTTTTAATGTGGCCCTTGCTCTGAAAAGTTTGCCCACCCCTGCCCTAACCTCTAACCCTAACCCTTAACCCTAACCTAAACCCTAACCCTCCCAAAAAACATTATTTTCACTAAATATATAAAAAAAAAACATTGAATAAAAAAAAATCACATTCCGTTGCTCAAAAACATTATTTCTTGAAAAAAAAAAGATTATTCTTAGATTTTGTTTATTTTTTTCAATGAAAATCGTTTTAAAGTTTTGAAAACAATCAAATAAATTATTTTTCAAATAGTCTGTATTATGTTAATTATTAGAATATGATGAAAGAAAAGTCTGAAATTAATATGAAAAAAAGAAAAGTCTAAAATTAATATGAATAAAAAAAATTGTTGTATCACTTTCAGGCATCCGTAGACACTTTCTTCAACCCTTTTCCACCGGAAGCCAGCGTTCCTACCTGTTATGCGCATTTGCCTATATTCCTATACGTCAACAAATAAGAAAGAGATAAAAAATATATATAAACATTTATAAGGAATTAATTCTCCGGTCTTGTACCAGCGCAAGTTTACTATTAACCCGGTCAGGTTTTATCATCAGTTGCTTCCGGTTGTCTGCTCGTGCAATATAAAAATTAGCACATTATAATATCTAATGAATTATGAATCTAATTTTTGCTGGAAACATTTTCGAAAAAAAAAATCTTTCTCGCTGATGCAAGTTATCTTCCGTTTATTCTTTCATATTTTGTGCATCATTGACAAATTGTCTCGTCATTCTGTGCGGATTACTTTCCTACTTCCGGTAGTAGACAACATGGATGCTGGCCGATTCTATTTACTCCTTCGCGTTTGTTTTATGTTGGCTGTCGGATTCGGGTTTCGATCCACGTTCGCCGCAGACGATAGGTTCTCTGAAGAGCTTTTTATTAAACCACTGCCAAGTGGTCACATTTATTTTCATTTTCAATTTACCACGAGATGGGATGTGGATATACGAAATAAAGAAGAATGTAAGTAAAATAACCAGTTACATTTCTTACCAATCTATTTTTTTTAAAAGGGTGTTGAAAATATACGTTCAATTTAGCTTTTTATTTTATTTTTACAAACAAAATAATGGGTTCTTTGATACGACAGAGGTGCGTAAGAAAGTTAATACTTTCCTTTGGTTTAAGTGCCAACAAAGTACCTTGTTTTCGTCAGTTTAAAGGTTTTAAAATTACTTTCTCGAATTTTGAAGTTTCATAATGGTAAAACATGTAAGTCATTTTTATCTAAATCTATTAGATTATTTGTAAGGAATGGTTATCCAGTATTTACGTAGTCAACGTAGTCAGTACCAAGTATCGACGGAACCCCGAGTCAGTTCCGAAAATGACCGAAGCAGTTTACGATTTGAAAGCCGTGAAAAAAATCTAAAAAGCCATGCGAAGAGTTAGTTTATGGTTAGGGTTAAAAAAATATTGGTGTGCTTCTTCAGATTAGGACCCGAGCTAAACCTAACCCTAACGACACCACGTCGAATTTAGCTCGGGTCCTAATCTGGAGAAGCACCGAAATATTTTAGCCCCTCACAAAAAAAAAAAAAATTAAATTAAAAAAACTTTAAAAAAAAAAAAAAAAGGTGACATTCGAATCGTAAACTACTTTAGCCATTTTCGGGACTTACTCATTAAGTAGTCTGAAATCCTCGGTCTATTCCTTACAAGTACCTGTATTAATATTATTATTGATAAGGTAAATTGCTATTTGAGTCAGGTAAATAGGTTTAGGCTCCTGGCTCCATTACCTAACAACTTAGTGTTACTTAAAAACCATGTTATAGCAGAAAAAAAAGGATTAAAAACACTAATTTATAGCTAGTCAACTTGTCTGCGATACACGTTAAAAATTATCGTTTGCTTGTAGAAAAATGGCGTCCATGTGAAAGTTGTGGTTTCAGAAACAGGAAATGTCGTTTAGTTATCTCCCTTTGTCGACCAAAATTCACGCCTCGATTTTCCTCCGATGGGTTTCCTTCAGCGTTTTGATCTCTGACCTTCTTCAGGTGTCTTATATTGAACTCGAGTATTGAAACTCGACCGTCATGGACTTTTGAATCCACCTATTTATTATGAGCCCTGGGGGTACACTGCTCGCATTTTCCATTCTCTAAACCTTGTGATATTATTTTAGTTAACTTGTTAAATCGTCTTTTTTGCCTTTGCTAAGAATTTAAGGTGGTTGGTCTGATGATGATGATGATGATGATGATGATAATTGAGGATCACTATTTAGCAATTGCTAAATTCACCTTGGTACTTGTTTTCATGGATCCTGGTTTGGATAATAACAGACAATGGTCACGTCCTTAGAAGTACCAAGATCCATGCTAACAATTAATATGTAATAAATGGCGTAATAGACAAAACTATACTGCATAATCACGTTGACACACCGGTTCTCGTTAGATCACCGAAGTTAAGCAACGTTGAGCGTGGTCAGTACCAGATGGGTGACCATTTGGGAATACCAGGCGCTGTATGTAGGAGAACGTCGACACCTTACAAGAACTGCAAAAACCTAACGTCGTCATCTCCCCTAACCGGGATATACATGCGATTGGGGGCCCGCTTGTGAATTTGATAATCCCAGGAAACTTCCTTCTTCAGAACGAGCCGGTTCAACCAGCCCAGGGTGAATGCCGTACCAGGTACAGGTAATGGACAAAAATGTATGTTATGAATTAAAGAAGTAAAAACATGGGTAACAAACAAAACATATTTACAAATATACGTGCCTGGGTTTGAAAGTCTCATTTGTAGAAAGTTTGAAGTGAGAAAAAGGCACGAGCATTAGAAGTATGTATGCATTGGTTTAGAGTTCCATTTTGCCTGTGTGTCTTTTTACCTTTTTCGTTGGCTGTAATAGGAGAGAGCAGTAGCAGTAGTCATTAAGCGCTGTTGCTGTTCACTATTGCTGTCATCATCTCCTCAGACAACGGCGACATGGGTGTGTCAGTCTGAAAAAAGTCACTTTTGGTTAGCAAGTGGTTGTTTATATTGGAAACGAGAGGCTCCCAGAGAAGTTGTTTCCAGCAAGTGGGAATTCTCCTTATTGGTTGTGAATTAGCTAGTTCACACCTACATGTGAGTTAATGTTTTTATTTTGGGAATTCAAACTGCGAATATGCAGACGTCAGATAGAAAAATTGATTTAAATGCGTCCCATTTATACTCAGTACAGAAAGTGGAAGAAGTGAAAAAGAAAGAAGAGGAAGGAGTAAGCTGAACGAACGGAGAAAGAAAGAGAGTAACTTCTACAAGCTAGTATCTTTTCACGTTCACTTGGCTCACATACTTATTTACTAATGTACTGCAGATTGAACTCAGAAACTCCAGATCACCTGCCGTCTCAGCCATGTGTGTCTGAGAGTTCAATCTGGTAGACAAAGTCTTTTATGGAGATGCAAGAATGATTGCTAACATCATCATAGTCATACATCATATTCGGTTTAATGTTCGTTTTACATGCTGGCATGCATTGGACGGCTTTAAAAAATTGACTTCCAAAGTAATGTATCTCTGATCAGGTCTTTATTTATTCCTCTTTCTCTCTGGTCCCATTTTATCACCTCCTCTCATGTTTTCCTTGGCCATCCCCCATGAACTGAACCTGATACCCCAACTGTTCTACATCTGCTAACCCTAGAACTCTCATTCATTCTTTCCACATGACCATACCATCAAAGTCTACTCTTCTGCACACAACTCTCTATACTGTCCAGATTTTCTTGAGGTCACCAGAACTAAGCCTGCCTTTAAGAGTCACATTACACATACATCGTATCATTCTTATATCATTACTCTCCATACAACACATTAGCTAGGAGGTTTCACTTCCATGCATCATCACACCGTGTACATATGCCTGATAGGCTCTTCCCTTGGTCGACAGTGGTAACGCTCTGCTGATTAGTAATGACAGAAGTTCCATGAACTTACTCCATCCACTCCTAATTCTTACAATCTCAATAGCAAATGCTCCACCCTGTTCTCCAATGGTATCACCAAGCTAACAAAACTTCTCAATAACTTCGCCATTCAGATATACATTCTTCACACCTGAGTTCTCATCCATCTCCATTGTCTTACCCTTTTTGCACACAAATTGGTTATCCTCTCTCAACCTACCAATAATTCCACTGCATTTCTTGTGTACCCAATGTTTACAGGTACTACACCATTATTCAAGTGGTACATATATTCTATCTTTAGCATATATTATGGGAGCAATTTAGCACACATAGACATAAAAGAAAAAAAAGAAATGACATTGATATATATATATATATATATATATATATATATATATATATATATATATATTAAAGTGAAGTATTTTGAAAATCAACAATCGTGCAATTTAAAAGAAAAATTCATTTATTTAATTTTTTTTTTTTTTTTTGCAAGCTTTCGTTGTAGAACAACTTTGTCAGGCGAGACTGTCTTATATTTTATTTTATTTTCTTCCTCCTCATTTTGATGGTATTAACCCTGAGGGGTCGAATCACGATATGAGCAGAAAGAGACGTCAAGTTCTTAAGACGTTAGGATAAGTGTAGTCCTGGCGATGTTATGGGCAGATTGGCGCTTTTTTTAAGTAAGTTAATTGACAACATCTTTGAAGCACGGATTAGAATGTATTAAAGTGAAATATTTTGAAAATCAACAATCTCTCTCTCTCTCTCTCTCTCTCTATCTATATCTATCTATCTATCTATATATATATATATATATATATTAAACTCAGTGTATGTGTGGTGTTTGTGTGTTCTCTATAGAAAGAAAGGTTAGAGGATCTACATAACATTTGAAAGTGTATTCTTATGTAAACTTTACTAGAGAAAACAATGGAAGCGTACCTGAATATCTAAGTGCACCCCTAAAGGGGTAACTACCTCAAAACTCCAAATATATCCTATTCTTATGAAATTTAAATCGCATGTATAAAATTTCCTGGAGAAGACAATGGAAGTGGTCCTGAATCTCTAACTGCTCTCCTAACCTAAGAGAACTATGCCAACCGAACCACCTTTAAAATTTTGACTATATCCCATTTTGATGAAATTTATATCATGTATACAATTCTCTGGGAAGACAATGGGAATAGTCCTGAAGCCTTGCTCTCTATGTACCCCCACCTCTAAGTGACTCCTGGGGACAAAACCCCCTTAAAACTTCATATGGGTATATATGATTTTTCTTCTAATGGTTATTTTAAAAATCGACTTAATAAATGTCTGTATTGTTTAGTTATGAAAGTATCAGACTGAAAACATCGAGTATGCGGTTTTGATTCTACCCCCCCCCCCCCCTTATTAAAAAAAAATTACATGAAATCAAAAAAATATATTTTTCCTTTTTTTATATAATAAAATGTAAGTGAAGAATTTTGCTATATTTTAGTACATAACATCTCTTCGTCTATATGTCTGCCTCTCTCTCTCTCTTTCTTTCTTTCTCTTTATCGCTTTCTATATGCCTAGATCTATCTATATATATATATATATATATATATATATATATATATATATATATATATATATATATAATAAAGGAGAACACATCTCTGTCTATGTGCACGTCTGTCTCTAAAAACGAAGATATACTAGGAAGTGTACCTTAAATATAAGTCTATTCACATGTACAATTTGCATGTGAACATAATGAAAGTAGTTCTGCGTCTCTAGCTTCCCCTTAAAGGAGCTAATCACACTTTTCTAACATATTACACAATGAAATTAATGTATCTATAAGCGTTAGTTTAAGAGTATTAACAGCTATCTGAATAGCTTAGTGGGTAAGATATCTAGCTGACAACATCAAGCAAGGTTGCTGTTAAAGTAAACTCTCCTTAATAGTATGCTATCCCATGCTCTAATCCGGGCAATGCCGGATAACTCTTCTAGTATAATATAAAACGGTAATATCTTAGTTTAGGAGCTTAAAAACAAGACAGCATCTATTCCAAACCTCTACTGGAATGTTATTAAAATTACATTAAATAGGTTAATTTCCATAAAAATTATAATCTGAAAAGTTGGGGCATAATTGATAGTAATCAGAAGAGCTTAACAAAAAAAAGGGGTTAATTTACTAGTTTAATGTTGTTAATTATTTCCAATTAAATGCGCATCGGCATCATCCCCAAACAACTTATTTTATGTCACTTTCTTGAATGAAAATCAATGTTTACAAAATGTTATCTGTTTAATGTAATCTATATTAAAACTAAAATTCAACACCAACAATCCAAAAAATAGCCACAAATGAAGAAGAAAATGCTCTTTTGCCAAAACGATGTACCGTATTACAAGTCGATCGCAATGATGACACAACTATATGAATTGCACTTCAAAGTGCTTCTGCACTCACCCTATTATTCAGATCTGACCCCCAGCGACTACTGGCTGTTTGCAAATCTCTAAAGAATGCTCCAGGGAAAGAGATTTGGCTCCACTGAAGAAATGATATTGGAAACAGAGGCGTATTTTGAGGCAAAAGACAAATCGTTCTACAAAAAAGAACCAAATTGTTAGAGAAGTGTTGGAATCAAGGCATTGAGTCTTGCTGTCACACATACGGCATACCTGCAGTTACCTGGTCGATTCTGGATTTCATTATTTCACTCAGAATGCAGATATAGCCATCGGTATTCAGATTAATGCCTTCAGGGAAGAAGTGTGGTGGCATGATGTCACCTTCAGCGACAAACTCTGTGTTCTGACAACGTTGAGTTCTTCCTAACATTTTTTACCATCCTTCTGCTGACGCTGAGGAAATCTGAAATCTTATTTGTACTTCCGGCGCAGATTCCAAGTAGAACTCCTTGTCTCTTCCACAAATATGGAGGTTCAAAATTGTCGATAATTAAAAAATGTTTGTATTGTGTATTGCTTCTAAACAGCTTTATTTTTAATATTCTAAATAGTTGTTTGTTTTTAAAGCTTTTAAAAATTAGTGGGTTTCTTTAACTATAGCTGAATTATTTTGTCAGTTATGATATTCCATAAGTAGCAAATTCCTTTTAACAAAATGTGGTAGTAATAATAAAGCAAATACGAAAGGTGCATATCGAATGAAGTGTGTTATTTAATTTTTTCCCGGGTGCATATTAGTGGAGTGGGGGGGGGTGATCTGCTGACAGATTGGGAGTAAATACTCAGCCCCCTTCCCCTAAATAATACCGGAAAAATCAAATATATCGCAAGATAAAATATAAAAATCGAACTAAAGTAATATTTTCTTTTCTACAACATAGACCAATAGATCCATTTTATTACGGAAGATCACTCTCCAATGTAGGGTGGGATGGATTAACTTTATGAAGAAGTGTTAAATACTTGTTTTAAATTTTAAGCTTCTTTTTAATTTTAGAGTTCATTTATTAAAATATTTAAACAAAATAGTATATTGCACAAAAGCACAAGTTTAAATTTATTTGGTTTTTTTTTTTACGCTTATTATTTGTATTTTATTTAGAGGGGTTCTTCCATAATTAACAAAATCATCTTTGCGATAAATGTATACTGGAATTAATATTATAGCAGATACCCCCAACCCATTTTTCTTTCATTGCAAGACTCTCACACAGATGATGAACTGTAAACACACACTAGGCGGCATGTTTTTTTATTTATGGAAATCGCTCCAGACAAGACATAAAGCCACTTAATGTAAGGAGCTAAAAAAAAAATACTACTTCAAGGTCAAAAACTAGCCAGCGATAACTGTTAGGTGGATAGAATCCAACCCCGAAAATAGCAATTCTTCCCCCTTTGTCAGAAACATCGCTCGTGGAATGTGAGGACTACAGGACAATGCATGCGAATAACAAACTTGCTGCAGGTGAGAAATATTTAACTAAGAAAAGAGAAATCACCCAAGATATGAGAAGTATCTCTGATTTAGGATTTGGCCACCCAGAATTTAATTTCTCCTCGAGAAAAGTTAGTATGTCTACAAACTGGGGTTCATGCTGAGAGATCAAGCCACAGAAAAAATGTTTCTCCAGACACAAGGTTCTCCGCTATGGTTATGAATCGCTCAAGATCTTCCAAATTTAATGGCTGCCCAGATACAGTAGTTTTTTTATGTTCATAGATTGGCAACAGATCGACCTTTTCAAGTGGATGCTGGCTAGCTATTATCTCAAGTTGTCTTTCTGGGGTTGTCCCTGGTGATATTTATGTATACTTCAGCAGATGGGCATGGGAGGTCAGTTGGTCCTCTGGACATCTCACGGGTCAGTTTGGTTTTCTGGAGTCTGATAGTGAATTGAGGTTTGGGTTCTTAGCTAATAAATTGTGTTCATTAGACTTATGTGTTGATTTGGTTATGCTAAGTTGCAAACATGTTGTTCCGTAGAAGAAAACGAGCTCCAAAGGTATAAAACTTTGTTACTTGTTTTACACGGGAGTTGTAATTTTATTTGGAGGGAGAATTCTTCTGTTGCAGCATTGACTGCGACCCCCCAATTGACACTGCAACTTGTGTCGGAATCGAACAATGACTTTGGACTGGCACAATGAGCGGACGATCACGGTCTGTGCAGTGAACGCACACATAGCAAGTTCATGGAATAAAAAGAAATAAAATACATAAAAATAGAAATAAACACAGTGTTTGCAAATATGATGACATTTACAAGATTCTGTGTTTTGTCATATAAAATAAACACTTCATATATTTTTCAACTTTCATGTATTCTTTTTAAAACTACCATTTTGGGTGTTCCAAAGTTCTGTCAACTAGTGTTAATATTTCATTTGGATTAAATTTTAATCACAAAATTTGAATAAATTGTCGACTATATTTACAATATTAACAATGTAAAAACTACATTTTATTACTTATTAATTTATTATTTATTTATTGTTATTTGTTTAAGTATTATTATTTATTTATTAAGTATTTATTTATCATTATTTATTTATTAAGTATTATATAATTAAGTATTATTATTTATTTATTAAGTATTATATAATTAAGTATTATTATTTATTTATTAAGTATTATTATTATTAACAATTATTAATCATTATTTACTAAGTATTATTATTAATTTATTATTATTTACACTTTAACAGCTACAGAAGAAATAGTCACATAAACTATTAAAATATATCCATTTTTGTGTGTGCCGATTTACTTGCTTCTCCACGAGGGCAAAGTTAGACACAAGGTCGGTTTTTAATGTTGGGGATATACCCCCCCCCCCCCCTCTCCGTCTAGAAAGGGGGAAGGAACTCTGAATGTGACAAAAATAAAAGTAGGGACGGATGTAAATAATTGAGAGAGAGAGAGAGGGTTTATGACATCACAAGAGAGTTTCATAAATATTTGGAAATTCCAAAAGTTTTCCATAAATATTTAATAATATAGCAGGTCACGGGTGGTCTAGTATATAATACAGTTGTCGGGCAACGTATTGTTTCTCTGTGGGAATTCACATTTTTGAATTAACTTTTTAAAAGTATGTTATAATTTTAAACAATTTTATTCAATTAACATACAAAAAAAACAAAACAATATTTTCAGTAATTCAATTTGACTTGACAAAAATCCGATTTTAAAATAAAGGGATGGGGGAGAATAAAGCTCTATTATTTTGTGCCATGTATATTTCGTCATCAAAAATACCCCAAATATTTATGGAATTTTAATTTCAACATTTCGCAAGACGTCCTATGATTTTATTGCAAAACCGATTTTTTTTAATGACATTGCTTCATTGAATTATATTGTTTTTTTTTTACTAATGAGTCACCACTTATCAAAGCTAAAAACTACTCGAGGATAAGGGTTAATAAGATGGATAGGTTGACAGTTGAATGATGATAAATATTATGAGAGAATTGAAAATATCCTCATACCACCCACTAACTCAAAATAACAACCGACTAAGAAAACAGTAATTCTTCCCCCTTTGTCAGAAATATTGCTGGAATGTGAGGACAAAATAGAGGGGAAGCGAAAGTTACGAGGTTACCAAAAGTAAACACCAGGTCCACTGACTTTTGTCTGAAGATGTAATATTTTCTCACAAATAATTAAGAGAAAAAGTCAGAAATGGGTTGAATAAGTCAAAACTAAAATGAAAATAAAGACTCACGGGCGATGTCGGGTATATATATATACACAGCTAGTATGTATATAAACTACAAGTGTTGAATCTGGCAAAGAACAAACAAGAGTGAGCTTTTTAAATGATTTACTTCTGATCCTTCCAACCCACCATCATCTTGGAGACTCCTTTTTCTTTCTAAATAAGAAGAAGCACTTGTCTCCTAAGTAAAGTTGACTAATTAAAAACAAATATGTGCTGTTAATATATATATATATATATATATATATATATATATATATATATATATATATATATATATATATATATATATATTACCTATTACTGTATGCCTTTTCTTTTTTGTCTATATCACTGGAAAACAAATTTTCAGGGAAGGTTAAAAAAAAAAAATGCACCAGTAAAAACGATGTTGCTAATATTATTATTTTTTTTTAATTTATTTATTTTTCATATTTACTTACCTACTTCATAGTTTACCCCTTGTCAATTACATTTCTTGCTAACAGTATGCTAATTTGGGAAACTTGACCAAAGAAAAAGAAACGGTTTATGCTAGACTGTGACTCCTGAAAGTTTAAAAGGTCTGACTCTGACTTCTCAAGTCTTCTTCCACTAGTAATAATTTATATATGTTGGCCTCCTTTTAGTCCTGAAAGACAATGGATACTCCCTGCCTGCATGGGGAAGCTATAGTGAAGCAAGGGTTGCGCAACCCCAACCACACCTCTACTGAACCGACTGGAAACCATACCAGAATAAGCAGAAAAAGACTGGTGTTATTTCCGACTTTTCCTTCTCCTAGACTAGTTGCACAACCAAGTCTTAAGAGTCTTTAATCCATAGCTGGAGGAATGATGTATGGATTCATACCTTTTCCAAGAAAGTGAAAGAGATACAGTATAATTGAAAATATTATGCAATAATTCAGTAATTCGCAGGCTGAAGGTTCAATCCTCAGTGCGGGCGATACGAAGAATTGCAAATTACTGAAGACTTCTTCCCAGTCATGGCAGATGGAATGAAAGCATGCTACCCCCGTGGATTTAATAAAGGGTTTCGTTTGAAATTCCGTCCAGATTGCCGAGTTCGACAGAAAGATTCCCAAGTTCGACAAAGTACACCTGAAGAAGGTCGGAGGTTACATCGGCCGAAACGTTGTGATAAAAACACCCAAGATGAGAACAGTAGTCTGAATATTACAAATTCTACAAAATGAATGAATTGTTTACAAAAAGTGTTTTGTTTGAGCATTTAAATAATCTTAAAAGTTTTGATATAATGTAAAACAGACGAACCAAATCCACCAATGTATTTAGATGCCTTTTCACCATTCCTCTGCCCTGCATGTAACCAGACAATGCCGCACATCTGTCTTCATAAAATAGGATCAATGACTTATTCTATCTTCATCAGGGTGTTTCAGGGAACCTGCAGTTCAAGGGTCAGGGACCTCCTAACAAGGGTCAAGAACCTGCAACTCAAGGGTCTTTTTATTAGCTCGTTTAGCTTACCAGAAGTGGCTCGTGCTGAGGAGCTCTTAAATAATTTTATTTTTATTTTATTTTTTAAACTTAGTTATCCATTTTGGATTTTTGGTGAGCTGCTAAGGATTTGCATAGTGATCTACTTTGATTCCAGCACTTTTCAAAATCGAGACATAAATCTTACCAATTATACATGAATCTTTCTCACATTAACAATTACGAATACAGACATCGTTATATTTTCAAGGGTTTATTTAATGTCTGGTAGGTGTCAATTACTTTTTTTTAATAAGAATTAGCAGACATATATACTAATTTAAGATGTTCAATTTGCATACCAATATGGATGAGGTGTCTTATTCCTGCAGAATGTATAGGTGACAAAAATGGAAATAAGGAGTGAGCAAAAAGACAGACTAATTGGAAGAAACGAATTTAACACACAGTCATGATTTGAATCACTATTTCACCCAGAACAGACTTTATCAAGAATACATGATGAGTAACAGAATCAGTATTTATATATACATAGGTATAGTGATAAGAGTGAGAATCCAAAATGCAAGTTAGCATGGTAAGATAGAGTGTTAGGTTAGGAGAAAGGTGTATTGAGAGTGGGGTAGCAGTGAAAATTGCTGGCTCGGTGATAGTTTCTGTAGCATGAAAAGGGAGAGAATAGTATAGTAGATGGAGAATGGGGAAACACATTCTATTTAAGTTAGCAGTAATATTCTTTGCATGGTCTGCTTTTTCTAATTAAAAGTGAGCTCAACCCTATAACTTAAGTTAAGCGCTGCTAATTTCTCCTTGGAGAGGGGGGGGGGGGGGAGAGATCAACACTTGTAGAAGAAGATTTGTTATTCTGAACCATGATTTATTACTTAATGCCATTGGACTTTACTCTTATTTTTGCTGTATAATTGTCCCTATTTACTTGCTTCCCCATAAGAACAAAGTTTCAAATAAATGATACAGAATGATTTTTTTGGGGGGAGAGGGAGGGAGGGTATTATTTAATTGATGCTGCTGAATTGGCTATGTGTATCAACAATTCGGCACTAAAGTTCACGATTATCGAAGAAAATTTTAATATTTTATCTACCTTTTCTAGGTATTGTTTCTAAAGTTAATTCATAGTAAAATGCATTATTACGTAAGAGCTGTAAAGCCTTCCAACTTAGAGAACATGGAGACGACGATGTCGTCATCATCATCATCATCATCATCATCATCATCATCATCGGTTTAACATCCGTTTTACATGCTGGCATGTGTTGGATGGCTTTTAGAAATTGTCTTATCTCTGGACAGGTCTATATTTATCCCTCTTTCTCTCAAGTTTATCCTTATCATTTCCTTTCATGTTGTCCTTGGCTTTCTCCCTTTTAAACTGACCTTGCTACCTCAATCGTTCTACATCTATTAACCCAAGAACTCTCATCCATTCTTTCGACGTGACCATATCATCAAAGTCTCCTGTTCTGCACACATCTCCCTATACTGTCCAAGTTTAATCTTCCTTTGAGGTCATCAAATCTAAGCCAGTCTTTAAGACTTGCATTTACACATCCATCGTATCATTCTCATATTTCTCTCCATGCAACGCATGTTCTCAAACCTCACTTATCATAAATCGTTCTCATAGGTCATCAAATTTTGTTCATTCCATTCATCATTTTCAATCCTCTCATAATATTCATCATTCAACTGTCAATCTATCCATCTCGTTAACCCTTATCCTTTTGGCCTTAATAAGTAGTGACTCATTAGTAAAAACAAACCAAAAAAAAAAATGACTTTTCTTTACTGCCCAATTTACAGTGTAACTCTAAAAAATGCCACTTTGACACCCTCTTGTCACTGCTTTGATTTTGGCTGTGATCGCTGCCTTCAGTTCAGGATGGTCTTGGGATTATATTTGAGATAATTAGAATCGGTGGGGTGGGGGGGTTATAGTCCGGTGAGCGTGAAGCCCATTCAGGATGACGCCTCCTACTGATAGGACAGCTACCAAAGTTTCCTCACAGACATTTCGAGTCACTTGAAGTGTGGAAAGTTGTCCCATTTTGTTGAAAACACTGTTTATCCCTCACAACAACTCATCTTCGTCTGCCCAAAACTTCTTAACGACCACTAGGTAGCACACAATATTGACCAACGCACATTTGGAGCATATTATTGAATGACAATAAAACGATCTTTTTAGTAGTGAATTCTTGCTGGAATTAAAGTTGGATATACAACATGCCGACAAAAGTTGGTTGGTTCATAAACAACGGTTTATTCATAGGCAGCACATAACTTGCGTGCATGAGGGAGAGAGACTGAGAGAGAGGGAAAAAGAGGGGTACAGAGAGAGAGAGAGAAGAAGAGAGAGGGGGAAAGAAGGAGAGAGGAGATGAGATGCTTATAAATAGTTTTCACTACATCAGTCGTTGTGACGTGCTGTCCCTGATTTCGTTGAAATCTTGCCAGCTAAGAGAATGAGAGCGGTCCCACCAGTCATTTGAATCGGCGGAAGTTGTCCCATTTTGTTAAAACCACTGTTCATCCCTCGCAACAACTCATCTTCGTCTGCCCAAAACTTCTTTACGACCTCTAGGTCGAGCTCAGTATTGATCATGACTGACATTTAATGGTGATAAAGCAAAGACTGTTTGACATTCATGATTGAAACTTGATGGACAAGTCAAGCAGATACTGAAATTCAAAATCCTCTATCTGCAATCCAACCATATTTGATATAAATAAATATCAAATATGGTTGGATTGCAGATAGAGGATTTTAAATTTCATTAATGATTTCATGGGTGTCATTTTTTGGGCGGGGGAAGGGCATAACCTTGTAGAATGAATTCAACTTGGAAGTCTTCATAGACTGTAATTTAGGGCCCATTTTACAAAGAACTAATATTGGAAACGAGGTATGAAACTCATTAAAACAAATTTTCTTTGAATAATATTTATAACTAGCACAACCCCGTGGAAAGTCCACGGTTGCTTACCTATCGTCTTCGCTTCTTACCGTAAAAATACTTGTCAACTAAATATTATTTAAATAATACAAATGTTACTTTTAAGTGGACGATGACAGAATTCTATTTATGACGTCTTATTCGATTTTGGAACAGTTTATTTTTAAATGGCTAAAATGATCATGTTATCATCAAGTAAAATCGAATGTTTACTCATTTCACAATTTTTTAAAATAATTTTATATTAAATTAGCTGTATTTACCTGTCGTTGTCCGGATGGAAAGGCTTAAAGAAAAATAATTCAAAATACAGTCATGTTTACCCTTTTTTTTAAATAGGATTTTTAAACATTCATTTTAGTTTTCCCTTATTTTAATTTTGATTTCAATATATATTTGATTATTAGTAAATTAATAAAAATAATTTAATAGGTATTTATTGAAGTTACGAATATGCGAGAAACATGTCTGATATTTTTGATTAATACAGATTTTTTTTTTTTTTTTTTTTTTTTAAGAATTATCCCCATTCATGTTTTTTTTTTTTTTTAAATTTTACGTCTGCTAAACTCTCATCCCTCCAATTTCTTACTGTAAAATATTTGTTAAAGTTTAGGAATTTTATTTCTGATTTGTTACCATTAATTAAATATAAAAATCGATGAAATCAATTGTAAATAAAATTTTTGTTTTCAACAACACAGACTAATATATACCTTACATGACTGAGAAAACAGAATTGTAGCTTGTAGTAAAAAAAGCTATTATTCACAAGATTTGTTGAAATTTTAATGGATGTTGTGAAACTGATATCAGAGGTCGGGCGGCATTGAACTTGAGAAAATTTAGCTAATCTCACCTGATTTTGAAGCCTCCCGGCTAATATCAGATTGAAGTATGGTTTTGTTAAGTCTCGGTAGACCATCCTCCCAGGCATTACCTCCTTTAGGATTGGGGATTTGTTTATTGCTGGTCGGCTTAGGTTATTTTTATAACCATTCAGAGCTCTGCCCCATTATAAACTGAAGTCATGTCTAACTTAAGTGGGGAGCAGGTAAATATACTTAACTAGTTTGTTTGTTTACCATGATTTTGTTTCTAGTGTATTGGTTGTATAAACATTTTTTTGTAAAGGGAGGTTTAACATAATGCGATTCTTGTTCTATGCCTTCGGACAAGGATCGAAGTGTAGTATCTGCTCTGTCCTCACTTACAAAATGAGAGGTCCTTCTTGCCTGGGATAAATGTTATTTTTGTCCCATTCAGAGTGCCCCTTTTTGGGGAGCTGGATATCTCCCACATAAAAAAAAACTGACCTTGTGTCTAACTTTGCCCTCGTGAGGAGGTAAGTAGATAAGAACTGTATAGTTTAAACAATATTTCTGATTCTGTTGCTGTTATTGACCGCCCCCTCCCCTCTCTTGTCCAATCTACAACTGGTCATGTTTGAGAAGCATTTAGTGGGTAACTGACCGCCGACCCCCTTCCCTTCTTTCTTTTTTACCCCTAACTGGAGTTCTGTTTTTCCCAGTCCCTTCTACCTGCTCTGATCCTTCTCTTTCTTTCCCCTAAAGAATGTACCCAGTGACACATTTTTTTGTGAATAACCTAGGGTTCTTTCCTTGACAGTCAGTGGCCTACAACCCACCTCCTATGAGTATCCACATTGACTCCCCTCCCTCATCGCCCCCAAATAACTTTTTATAAAATCCCTTCCTCTAATAAATAAAATTAAGTTTCTATACCTGCCTCTCACCATGGCAGAGTTAGACACAAGGTCAGTTTATAGTGGGGAATCCAACTCCAGCAAAAAGGGGAACTCTGTATGGGTTCAAAATTTGCCATAACATGGGGGGGGGGGCACTACCTTGTGAGGGTGCCTCAAACGATTGGCAATATCCCCTCACAAAGGAACATATACTCCTGAGACCTACCAGAATAGATACTACTTTTGGTGCCTCATGGTCATTGGAATGCCACTATAAGGTATATATATATATATATATATATATATATATATATATATATATATATATATACATAGATAATAAACAAAACAAATATTTATTATTTGTAGCTCCTAAAAAACCCTCTAGATGGGCACTGTAAGTGTAGTATTAACACAGCATGACATCGCTAAATGCATCGTTCCTTTCATTAAGTAGAACGCTCTTATGACGTCAAGCCACCGGATAAAGTGTTAAAGTTATCACTGTTTATTCGCTGTTCATCGTTGGCCGAGTGGTTCTAGATGTCGGGATTTGAGTTGAAAAATACTCGGAATCCGGGGTTTCGAATCGCATAACCAGTAGTGAATAGTCATATCTCTATGCTAATGAGTCCTGATTATAAAGGACGAAACGTATACGTACATAGATAATAAACAAAACAAATATTTATATATATATATATATATATATATATATATATATATATATATATATATGATAGAGAAAGTAAGTATTTCGGCGTGATGCAAATTGAAAAAGGAAAACCAAAAATATTTATGTTTGGAATGGATTCCAAACATTTTGTACTTGTATGATGTTTTCTTCAGACAAATCATCCTGAGGAAGTCTTATAATAAAGACGAAACGTTGATGAATACATAAATAATATTTTTGCTTTTCCTTTTTAAATTTCCATATATATATACATATAATAGAGAATGGTAGTTTGCTTATATATATATATATATATATATATATATATATATATATATGGATAAATACAAAAGTTTTTTCATTTATCACTCCTATATTACCATCAAAACGGGTTATTGTTATTTAAATCAATAATACAACATAATATTTTGAAATACTCTCTATATAGTATCGACTAATGATCTAAAGACAATCATGTTCTTAATTATTTAATTAAGAACATGTTTCCTTTTATTTATAATTAAATTTAAAATGTGTCTTATAAGTAAAATTTGTATTTTGTTAGCATTATTTTTTTTTTCTAGATTTCTCTGTAATTTTTTCTCTATAATTGAGATATTCTTTGTTAAATAATATGTACAAAATAGTTAAGTTTGTAAAACAAAAACATTAAAAAAACACGTTTTTCCTAATGTTTAGTTGACTTAAAGTTTTTAAAAATTTCTTTTCAAACAAATATTTTTTAATTTAAGCATTATAATCTTGCTTCTCTTCCCTTTGGAAATAGTTAATTAAATTCATTTACGAAGAAATATTTTCTTCTTTAAAATTAAAATAAACATTCATTAATTAATTATTAATTTTATTTTGATCCAGAAAAAATATTTTCTATAATATGACCAAAATATATCAATAAATTGTTTATCAATAATAAACTTATTCAGTGTCAGATATCAAATTTATGTCCTAAAAGTACATACAAGAATATCTGGCCCCAAAACAGGTGGGTCAAATTCTTCAAGATAGAATTATTTTCCATTGGCATATTCGTCGGAAAGGCCCTTACAAGATCACTATAACTCCATAAAATCCCACCACACAAAATGAAATTTATTTATTTACAAGTTTACCAATGTGTATTGTTTTTATGTCTAACTTATCGGTGAGATACAAAAAAATTAATATATTCGTTTTTTATAGATTTTGTTCCAGCACAAAAAAAAAGCTGACGTTAACAAATTGATAGTTGATTTTTGTTAACATGACTTTGGTATATTTACATTTTAACCTCATGAATCAGTGTTGGTCGTTTTAGGAAAAAGTTTGTGATAAGAAAACCTCCAAATATTGGAAAATTTCTATACAAACAACCTTAAAGCGACGCTATTTAATGAATTCTTCCGATAGGTAGGTCTATAGTTGTGCAGGTGATTACTTTTTATGTTGTGGTTCTGTTCTTTTGGGCACTTTCGTTATTGGAATCAGAATCAGGAATTTAGAATAGAATTGGTAAATTATCAGGAAAATTATTGGAATCGTCCCATCACTAATATTGATACCTATCTATTGACCTTTTTTACTATCCACACTGAAAATGTCTGAAATCTCCTTATTTGTTTTCCTGGTGCTGAATCCAAAGAGAACTCTGTCTCGTCCACAAATATGAAGGTTCAAAATTGTTTATAATCCATTTTGTAAAAAAAGAATGGAAATCTTGTCACTGTTTTCATGAAGACAAGACTCGCAACGAAAGTAAAAAATATGTATAAAATTAGCAGTTGAACATTGCCAACAAATATTGTTAGCACCTTCATATTGATATTTTTCAATAGTTTCCTTTTTATTTATTTGTCTGATTTACATATCTTTCGCCTGTTTATTTATAAGTTCCTAGTATTTTTTCTCAGATATTTTTCAAATTAATGAATAAAATTTTCTAATAAAAATTCAGTCCAATCGATTTCTCCCCTCCCCCCTCACCTGTGCTTTCTGAATGGCAGGTGGAATTCCATTTTGCCAAATAATATGAGATATGAGCAAATATATGAATATGCAAGTAGAAATAAGAAGAATTTTGTGTATCTTCTACAAATATGAAGGTTCAAAATTGTCCATAATAAATTCTGGAAAAAAAAAGAAAAGAATGAAAATATGATCACTGTTTTCATGAAGAAAAGACTGGCCACGAAAGTAAAAGAAAAAAATGCATAAAATTAGCAGTTGAAAATTGCGAACAAATATCATCCGGCCCCTGTATATATAAAACATAAATATTAACAAACAGCTTTTTTGTTGTATCATGACTCTTCAGTGTGGCTTGACGTAACAAGTACATATATATCTTATATGTGTGTATGTGTATGTAATAAATATATAATATAAAGTCTGATGAAACATAAAAAGCTTCCGTCCTAAAATATTGATATTTCATTCTGAATAGCCATTTCCTTTTCTTTAGCATTGATCTATGTTCTTAAAAAGAAAAACATTGTAATTCGCTTTATTTTCTTTGCAAATGCAATTATTCCTGCTTGGAATATTTTTTGAAAGGAACACTTTCTTTTCTGCAGCAAATGTCAATTACAGATGGAAGCCAATTTTTTTTTATCAGTAAATTTCGCTATTATTACAGAATAGTAATACTGATATATTCTTTCATTTAATAATACGAAACAATTGTTAAAACATTTGTATTTTCATTCACATAGAAACTGACATGGAAATAAATAGGTAATATCTAAATACTTAAAAATTTAATTATTATTTTCATTTTTCGTCTTGTCTCATGCTTGCGGTTAGACGTTTCGTGAATGACTTCCAACATTTCTTGTCTGTTGCCATTTCGTTTGTGTTGCCCGCCAGGATCAGGTCTTCATCAACGAATCTCCTCCATGTCTTAAGCGGCCTACCATGTGACTTTAGGTCATTGACGTCAATGTGGGACATACTTTGGAGCGTTTTGGATGACTGAAGCACTGGCAGTGGCTGTACCAGTTGAGACATCGTTGTGCAACAAACTTTCTCATGGAAGCCTGTAGAGTGAGACCAGCAATTTTCTCCAGCCAATGCGTTGCAGCCAGGATCGTGTTCTAACATTTCGTCGTTGACCAGGGTTTGCAGCCATATATGCATATAGGTCGGACATGTGTATTGTATGCTGCCACTCTTACATATGATGGGATCCCTGTATTTTAAAAAAATTGTTGACAACTGCCTGAAGACTCGATATGGTAGATATACGTCGTCTTATATTTAAAAACATTTTTTTTAATGGAAATCGCTCCAGACAAGGCATGAAGCCACTTGATGTAAGGAGCTAACTTATAGTTAGAATCAATTGTTACCTAAGTAGGTGAATTTATTGACTCTTTCGACACCTGCAACAATTTCTCTTTCTATGGAAGTCGGATTTCGACAGGCTCTGCAAATAAAATTTGCTGAATCTGCTACACATAGCATTGGCAGGTTGGTGCACTTAGATGTCGAAAAATGGTCATCTGATACATCCGTAAAGGTGTCTTCATTTCTAAGTATAGCTCAAATGTCAGGGAAATAATTCATATTTTAACTTGAAGAATATAATAGGAGTAGTCTACTTCACAACTAAAATTTTATTTCTTTTCTGTATAAATTTAAAAAAAACACTGGGTAAATCTGCTTGTTTAAGATATCAGTCATTAAGAAATATATAATGTGTATGTTATTATTAGCCTCTTTCTTTCTTGAAAGACAATGGATACCCTCTGGAAGAGTGTCTGTGCAGTAAGTAGTTTAGACAAGCAAAGGTTGCGCAATCTCCAACTACACTTCTGACACTACATTACTTAAAGCCAGGAGAAACCCAAGATGACCGGGGAGAAACAATGTTGAAGTAAACGGAGAAAGATTGCTGTTAGTTTAGAGTTTTCCTTCTCCTCGGCTAGTTGCCATATCAAGACTACCCTTCCCTACTATTTCATTCATAACTAGAGGGATGAGAGGTTAATTCATACCTTTCCGAAGGGCATTAGAGAAAGTCATTTTTACAGTCAATTTCATTTCAAAACTTATGGCACATAGTATTCCCAGATAGGAACCTAGTTAAGGACTGACCCAGTTTCTTCTGGCAGAACAGATACTACACTTTGATTGTAGCTCAAAGGCCGGATAAAAGAAATGTCTTGTAATGAACGTTGAAATTTAGTCTCCGTCCAGTCTTGATTCTTTTGTTTTTTTTGCCATTGCTCATTATGAAAAATTAGCACCGCGCGTCCTTATTTATCTACCCTCATCGCACCCCGTTTATAACCTATTGTGCGCCGAACGGAACAATCCAAGCCATGCTATTCAAGGAAGTGCTTTCATTGAAATTTACTTCGACAAAATATGCATCTCCTTCCCTCTCACATCTTCGTTCTATTGTTGAGTCACCCTTCTTTTGTACTTGTGAATCATCCGAAGATGGTATAGTAGTGCATGCCCCCCTGCCCACAATTCTACGACACGAAAGGTTGGAGATGACTACTCTTCATAGACCGACCAATGTGCGTACATTTTTTTTATCAATAGATGGACTATGTAGCTCTATTGACGTAAGCTTTCAGCTGTTTTTCGGTACAGGGCCATATGAATCTTTTTATTTATTTTTTAAAAACTTTTATTCACCCCAACCAAGTACATTGCCACTGAGACGTAAGGGGCTACTGTGAATTAAGGGCCCAGTTTTATATGGCATTCTAAGTGGGGAGTTGTGCATTAAAACTTCTGTATGTTGATACAGTAGCAGTGAGAGAATCCCAAGTGCAAGCAATTTGAGGGAAGAAGCTATTAGAGCAGAAAACATTACAACATCTAGGGACCTCTACATTGTAATGGGTTGGAGTTTGCTGATTGACGGTTTCGTCATATTTACGTCGAGGCGGCATAAGTGCAGCAAGTTCGTCGGAGCACATTCTATTGAAATACTTGTAAAACAAGCACAGGGATGTAACATTGCAGCGATGGGACAGGGTAGACAGTGTGGGACCTATTAGATTTTTTTTTGGGGGGGGGGCCTTGTCTAAGAGGAACAAACTAGTGGTTAGTGCACCAGCTCAGATGTGGTAACACTACTTCATGCATAAGCGAATGTTGGTTTTATAGAAATATAGGATACTGGCAGGTGTGAGGAGTTTTCTAGCCCGGTAAAAATTACCTCAGTCTAGAAGGATTTCTCCTTCACTGACCGAGGACAGAATAGATACTACACTTTGATCCCAGTCTGAATGCTGAGATGTGTAGTAATTGTTTTTTTTTCTTTTTTATATGCTTTTACTTTAAAAAGCGACTATATATAATTTTTTCAGACATTTTAAGTAATACAAGTTTTCAAATTCAACAGGGGTGTATGATTGGCCTAATGGATTCTGTTGTAGACTATGAAATCGGGTATGCTGAGTTAGAATCCTATTGTAGTTATGCATGTACTGTTGGGAAAGGTATAAATCTGCAATTCCCCTCCTCTTCCCAGCTGTGGATAAAGTAGCAACTTATGTTCAATGAATCATGTACAATGAATCATGTACAATATTGCTTTAGCATTAAATGGTCTAGATGTGGTCTATTTTTTTTAATTTTGTGAGTGTAGAGTACAGTTGAATTTGGCAAAATCAAATCAACTTTACAAGGTCGCTCTATTCAGCAGCCCTAGATATCTAAAAGGCATGAAAGCAGTCTACCCTAGACTATTATAAAGATAAGAGTTTGTTCTGCTAAACTTATCTTCCTTGAAGAAAAGGCCAAGAAGTTTGCCCAGCCCTCTGGTCTATATATCAAGAGCCAGATGACCACTTTAATGACCACCTTAACCCCTCACCGTAACTGACCCCACCTTGGGAGGGGATTCCATGGGGTTGGGGGTAGTGTTGGTCTCTTGACCACTTATCTGTTCAATAAGTGTTCTTGAACTCTTTTTAACAGTGCCAGGGAGGGGCAATGTTCTTGGTGTGGTGGCGGGGGGGGGGAGATGTCTTTTGAGTTGTTTTTTTTCATGTGGTGAGAAAGTGCATTTTCGTTTTTCCCTTGTTTGTTACTTCTGTTGAGATAAACATCGGTAAACACTTGATTCAAAAGAAAGTCTACCCCACCCTCCCTTATCATTTGGCTTAATTTTAGTAATATTTGAAAGAAAACAAATGGAACAATTTATTGAAAAAGTAACACACACACACACACACACACACATATGTAGCATCTAACTTTTTGGAATCTGAACAGATCCGATTCAAGACAGAGGATCTTATACACACAAACGGTTCAACATGCTTTCAGATAGAGCTTTATAACAATAATAGATTATTAAAAGGGGCTTATTTTAACACTTTAAAATAAAATAAAAAATGAATATAGAAAACAAATAATATTAGTAATAATTTAAATGGAAAAAACAAATCCCCCTGTAATAAATCTTAATTGCAATATAATTTTAAACACAAATAGGCGTGAGTCTTTGTCCGTAGTGTTTCAAATTTAAAACAAAAATATAATATTAGTAATTTAGAAAACAAAAACAAAAACACAAGCTTCAGAATATTCTCATGCCATAATTAATAATAGCGTAAAAAATTACTTTGTGAGCTGAAGTTATGGCAAATAAATTTTTTAATTTGTTGTTGAAAATTAATGTTAAAATTCGATAATTTGAGCTCTCATACAAATTTATACAGACGTGTGGGATAAGAATACACTTCTGATGATCGGAATTACCCTGAAACTGATATAAAGTGTAAAGATAAGCCTCTTTTAATTGTCTAAATGGTATAATTTTGAATTTAATACTTTATTTATTCTAAATATTGAGCTTTATTTTTGCATTTGGAAACTGATTCCTATTTAATCTATCTGAACTATATAAAACCAGCTCCCTATATTATTACCTCATGTATATATATATGTGTATATATATATGTGTATATATGTGTATATATACAGGGTGGGCAAAAATAAGGGTCCTATTTTTAAAAATTCATAACTTTTTTATTTGTTGATTTTTATTTTTTATTTTTTTAATTTTTTTTAGAATAAGTAAAGGACCCCTTCCGAAGCAAGCATGAGCCGTATTAGCCCTAAGGAATGTACCCTCATTTAGAAAACATTATTTTTGCTTAAAAAACTCAAAACAGTGTAAAAAACAATACTTTAGTTTTTGTAAGTTTTAAGAAGTGTTTTTCGGCTAAAATTTGTTTTGTTTATTTCAAAAAATCTCGGAAGGGTCAGTCTACACACACATACAGTTTGGTGAGTTTAACTTTTATTTTGTGGAAGTTATTCAAATTTAAAGATAGGACCCTTATTTTGGCCCACCCTGTATATATGTGTATATATGAAAGAGAGAGTAGAAAATAGAGATATTGTTTCGTATTTACTTTAATATGGGCTAAGTGTTTGCGAAGGTTTCAGTTAATAAGTTTGATGTTTTATTGCTAATGCAATTATATAAATACATGTTTAAATATACACCCTCTTATTCTGTTTTATATCCATCTTAATGTAAGTTACTCAATGGTAGGTACGTCAATATATATGTTGCCATAATCGTCTGACGGCACAGGTACACTAGTTTATTAATATTTTCGATTCTTAAAAATGGTTTTAACAGAAGCAAATATTCTGATTGATGATCAACATGAAAGTGGCATCTAGAAGTGTGTGTGTGTGTGTGTGTGTGTGGGGTTCATGCATGTGTGCGCACGCATACATGTGAACGTGTGCGGATAGTTAAGGATCGTTTTGACATTGTATTTATGTTATAAAAAGAACCTACAGTCTAAAATCATAGCAAATTAATATTTAAAGATTCTGACAAATTTCATTAATGGGGAAGGCCTTATGAATGTTATCACAGATTAGACAGGAGGAGGGAGAACGTATACTGGAAAATCAGGGATCATTCGTATGCACCGGTTGTAACTACAAAACAACTTAATCTGATGGGAGAGGGGCGTGAATAATTTACATAATGAAATGAACCTCTAACTCATAAAAATTAAATAATTTTTCCAAATTTCTTGTTTAAATCAAAAAATCATTAATCAAGGATGTGAGTTGTTCACTTTTTTTTTAATCTAGAAAAAAAGTGGATTTCTGCTTAAATCCCTAGAGCCACCTATCCGCTTTTTTTTTTAAATAAGAAAAAAACTGATTTCTGCCAAATCGCTAGAGCCTTACCTGCTTATTTTTTTTTTGTTTACCAAAATTGATATTTAAAAAAATAAACATTTTTTTCCAAATTATTTAAATGTGTTTTTACTACTTATTACTAGCACATCATCCAAGTTGTTTTTAGGTTGTTTTTTTCTTTCTGCACTGCTCTCTCTCTTTACACACACGGGGGAACATGTGACACACCCAGGTTCGGAAATGCATTTCGATTTCAGCTGTTTGCCATTGGCTAAGTGACCACATACAAAAAAAAAAAAAAAAGGAAGTGCTACAATCAGGAATTGAACTCACAACTTTTTGGTGTCAATCTACCACTTAAAATTAAACGTCTTTACTATCACGACCGCAGCACTGAGTTACATTTTTAAAAGCTACTTTCTGGCATCTTTAGTGTAAACGAAACCACTTTTTGTATAAGTTGTTGTTAGGTAGGATAATATTAACAATACGCTCCACTTCCCATCCTGCAGGGTAAGTTTAAGGTGTAACGGGTTGTTTTTTTCAGTCCGGAAGTCATTGACTGACTGATTGACGTCCACCTTTGTTAACATGTTTCGGTCTCGGACGGTCATAATGAAACCAATGTTTACTTTTCATTTAAGGCTGACTTTTAATCGACCGATTTCAATTTGTCTTTCCGGAGAATTTGAAATGGCCTGGTCATTTTTTTTTTGTTACTTTACTTTTTCCAAAAGTCCTTAACATTTCATGTTGTTGTTTCCTGTTTAGTTTTGACATCATTTTTTACTGCTAAATTTAAAAAAAATTCTTTTGTTTGAATCAGTGGTTTCCAAACGGTGCAGTGCGCCACGATAATATGTGGGAGAAAGATTCAAAGAAAATCAAGGATTTAGAAGCAGTTAAAAAAAAATCATATGTTGCTGCCTTGTTTTATTCTTTCTTTATGTCCAATAGTCATATTGAGTACAGGATGATCTGCCAAAAATGCCACCCATGAAACGTCCGTAAAATCTTTAAGAATTAAGCAAATGTTTAAATATTTCAAGTTTACAGAAGTTGTTTACATGTTTCCAACAGTTTTCTCCCTCTTTGTTGTTGATATTTACTTGCTCCACATAACAGTAAAACGTGGCATAAGGCAACAAAAAAAAGAGCTCCCCCAGAAAGGGCACTCTGGTTGGGTGCAAAAATAATCAAGAATGACTTGTCAGCATTCCTCTGGTAAAGACGCCTTAAGTGACCGGCATTAAGCCAATCACCCTTCCAAAGGAGGAGGTAATTCCTGGGAGGATTGCCTCTTAGGTCCGAGCCGAACCATATCATATTTAAACAAAAAAAGAACCTTGTACTGTCAAGTCAGCTCTTGGGTTGTTGGAATGAGTGCCAAGGTAAACATCGGCTGACATTTTCAGTCTCCGGTGAATCCTCTTAAGAAAGAAATTAACTGATATCTAAAAAGGCAAGGAATGAATGAGAACAAAGCTAAACATAAGGTAGGTTTTTAACGAGAGGGGTGGGGGTTCAACTCCCCAAATTGGGTTACTCTGGATGGGACAAAAATAAAAATTGCCTTTCCAAGCGAATTAAATAAAAGGTTAAATTTGAAATTTCCAGAAGGTTACCGATTACATCAAGATGTACTTGAAGAAGGCTGAAGAGTACAATGGCCAGAATGTTATGAACATAAAAACAACCAAGATGATGATAGCAGTCTGAAACATGTAAATAATAATTCTTCATCTTGGAAATATTGTAAAATATAAGTTAATTAGAAGAAAGTGACTGTAGACATTTGAAGATGCGGCGGTAAGTGGGGAGTAATGACTCTTTAGTCTAATTTAATAATTTTGTGCTTCAATTTGCTTCATGATGTAAGTAATCACAGCGGTAGAGTTAGGAAATCTGAGTAGAATATTTAAAATTGAGTCCGGAGTCAGATTCTTTTTTCAGACCCCCCCCCCCCCTGTTACATAGCCCAAGGGGTCATTTCCATGTTGACCTCCTATGCAATCATTTACTCATAAAGTCATTTAACAAATCAATACTTAAACTCGATTTAAAATCGTACCTTTTCTTCTCTGATCACGTCATACATACATGTGTTGTCGTCCTCCAAAGACCGAGAATAATTTGTTAGCTGCAATCAAAGCCATCTCATGCATATTACATTATTTATTCAGTTAATTAATTCAACATGGAATCTTTCAGAAGGGTAATGATTTATTTATATCGACTGCAATCTGATCGTCCAGTGAGCTGCAAAGTCAAAAGGAAGGAAGAAGAGACAGAGAGAGATCCTTATTTTATAAGCCCATGGCTTAATTATTTTAATGCTTTGTTAGATCATCTTAAAGACATGTCTTCCCAGCTCAGTCACTTTCTCCAAATTGCTGAGAGATGGCAATCACTACTTTCTTTCAAACGTCTATCTGAAGTAATTTCTGCCTAATTTCTATCACTTCCTATTCTTATGAATTCCCAACTTATTTCCTGTCATGGTTAACCATTGTGATCTCCTATCTAGAACATATCCTGTTTACAATATAATACAAAATCCACCCAAACAAATATATTTTAACTAACATTTATACTAGTAGACGTCTACTAGTATAAATATTAGTTAAAATATATTTAAAACCGATCGAGGAAGACATTTTTTTTAGTCAGCAATTTTAGCAGAAATCTGGAGTCAATTGTAGTCGGGTTGTTTTATTTTTAAACCAACGCTGGAGTCGGATATATTTTCAGTGGTTGGATTAGACAATTTTTGCAGGAGATGGATTTTTAAAAAAATCGTATTTCAAGGTAGGATGTTTGTCAGCTGACTTTCCCACCTTTGAATCACATGACCCTTTTCGTTTTCCCTTGGACATGTTACTGCTTGATTTTCATTTCAATCTTGCTTTCAAAATATTTTCTTTTTAGCTTCTGTCGATTTTATTGACTTATTCATTCCCACCGTCCCCAACCTCGTCGTTTAAGCTACAGTGAACTCCTGTCTGTACTTGCATATTTTTCAATCAGGCTAATTGATCATCGCTGCGCCATGTGTGACACCCCTTCAATCTGATGTTCTTAACCCGTCTCTCTCAGATCTATACTTTTCCTTTGGATGATGAGTATAAAATGTCATGTCATACGCGAGGAATCAATTGGATTTTTTTTTTAATTTCCTTTTTTATCTCACGGTTACTAAGGAGACTATATGTTTTATTTATTTAACATGGATGCATTTGTTTATTTTATTGATGATTAGCAGGGCTACCCGACGTCGCTCGATATCCTAATTTCTGTAAATTACATCGATTACAGAAAAAGATAAAAGTAAACAATCTGTTTAGTATCATTTTTCTATTCATTTAACGTCACTTTCTCTTGTTCAGGAATCAGACGTTTTCTGATATTAAACAAGCTCCACTCTTCAGTTCTCACAGTTCAGCCGTCTCCAAATTCCACTCTGCACGGTCTTGTCTAATCACTTGCTTCTAAGTTTTTCTTGGCCGGCCAACCTTCCTGTGACTTGAGATATCAATGCTTCTGCAACGGTTTATCCAGTAGGATGAACATTCAACATGATTATCCCAGTGTAATTGATTCATCCTTAGGATAACATCTATGCTGGACAAATGTAGCACTTTCAGCAAATCCTCTGACCTAATGTTTTGGGTTTGGTCAGATTTCACATTGCAGATCTATCTTATCATGGATCAATCATAGTGATGCAGTTGGCTTAATATTGTAATTTGAAATGTCTAAGTTCATTTGAAAACGCAATCAGAGTAAAACTAATTATGCCCCTGGTGAGGTTCGAACTCACAGACTCTGTTTCTACAAATGGTGCACTCAGTGATTGATCAACGAACAAGTACTGATGCTATTAATTCAATACATAAAGCAGACTGTTTATTTCTCTCTCTCTCTCTCTCGCTCTCTATCGCAACAAAAGAAAAGAAGGAAAGGAAGCAAAAAGGACATCAAAACTGCTCTACTCCTATCTCGGTCATCATTTAAGATGGCGTTAATTTTAAAGTCTATCGAGGTGGATAAATTATATTTTGAAAGGAATTAAATCGAAATATATATGTTTTGTTGTTAAGAACATGGACCAATGTTCCAGGAAAAAAAAAAATTGGCGAATCAGAATCCAATATTGATATTGTAAGAAGAAAGCTATTAATCGCAAAGATTTGAGAAATCAAAATCGCTTTACTTCATATTATTTGGATTATTAAGACGACTGTTCTCCTCTTGGATGTTATCCTTACAACGTTTCAGCCGATGTAACCACCGACCTTCAGCCATGACCAGGTAGAAGTCTTTAATAATATGTAAGTGTATTCTCAGTATCACCTGTACTGAGGATTGAACCATCAACCTCCAGAAAACTGTGACTTAGAACTGATTTTTACTTAGCACTTTTATCCGTTGCACCACAGGTCCTTGCCATACTAAGAATACAATTATGAATTACTTAAGACTTCTACCCGGTCATAGGTACATCTGTGGATTTAATAAAGGGTTACGTTCGAAAGTCTGTGCACATTCCAGAGTTCAACATAAAGATTTCCGAGTCCGACAAGACGTACTTGAAGAAGGTCGGAGGTTACATTGGCTGAAACATTGTGAGAATAACATCCAAGTTGAGAACAGTAGTCCGAATAATACAAATTATCAATCCTCATCTAAAAAATTTTGAGCGATAATATCAAATGGCTTTACTTTATATATTAATTGTCATTTGATCATATTCAAATCAGGGTTATCTCTACAAAAAGATATGAAAATCTCACTTAGATATTAGTGATGGGATGATTCCAATATTTTTCCCCGATTCCGATTTCTGATTCTTTTTAAACCTCTAAACATTTAGCTATAGAGTTTTGTTTGTTTTTTTTTTCCCCTAATTTTTGGATTACTGTAAAAACCGATGTAATATGTGCATATATTTTCGTAAACGGAAAAATACACTTGTGGGTGATCTATAGATTTCAGTTTTACTGAGTTTAAAATCAATAAATATTTATAATTAGTACCAATAATGGAAAATTTTATTTTGAAAGAAAAACAAACAAAAAAAAAACGATTAAAAGAATTGTTTTTTGTCATCGGAAAACCGGCACAAATTTTTCTGATTCCGATACCCCCAAAAGTCCCGATTCCGATTAATTGTCCCAACACTATTAGATATATAATCTGGTACATTTATTCAACTCTGCTGAAACCGCCCTGGACACCCTTGGGTAAATTCATCTGTTTAAGTCCTTTCTACCATTTATTTAAAAAAAAATTTCTTTGATTGACTATTCAAACCCAGTCTACCCCAATCCAGCCACGAGTATTACTAAGCTACATTCATTTGTGAGACCCCAATTTGAAATCTCTGGAGAGTGTGGAGTTCCCTTTTAGTTGCCATGACTCCCAAGTCGATTGTAACGTGGAGTGGTAATACCTGTCACGTTCCTATCTCTGGGTTTAATAGAATATGGCTTGTGTATTATGTTAAACTGCATCCAGTGTTGTGCACCTACATGTACACCAAGAATAATTATATAAAGCAGTCATTATGAATGAAGATTTAAAAGGAACCTGTTCTCGTATCCTTATTCCAATTTTGATTGAAATCCCTTTGATTCTAGAAAATGTCTAATATTTAAGGTTTAAGCTTAAGGAGTTTGAAGAAGAAATTGAAATTCAAGGAATCTTGCTTAATTGGTGTCTAATGACTATGGATCAAAATAAGTGCAAATCTGATATATTTGTTGTTGTTTTTTTAAATGGGAGGTTCTGCCCATAATATGCCCCCTTAAAAATACTCCAAGGAAACTAAAATATGGGGAATATTTATAAATTGATGTCTAATATCTATTGTAAAAATTTCACAAAAATCAGGTGTCTGAATTTTCACAAAGGGCTTTGAATAAAACTAAATTAAACTAAATATAACCCACATTAAAACACTTTACGCCTAACAGCTGTGTTCATAAATTCGTAATGATTGGTTAATTAGTTTAGGAGTGAAAAGATATATGGTTTCACTGCCTACGGTTCATCAACTTAGCTATACCTAATGAGATTTGAAAATGGGACCCCAGTGATTGAAGCCAGGCACCTTTACCACTGGCCCATAAAAACTCACTATATATATATATATATATATATATATATATATATATATATATATATAATAATATTTATAAATAAATATTAATTATTTATTACCTACAGACATCGATGTTTCATGCTAATGCAATCGTCTGATTGTGGAAATATATATATATATATATATTTCCACAATCAGACAATGCCGCAGCCCACAACCTACGAAAGAAACAAACCGGAAGTCCTAGACTCGAGTTTCGCCCTCCTTTGGGCTCATCAGTAGAACACATCCGAACTCAGGATTCTATTAATTTACACAGAAATTAATCTTTGTAAATTAATAGACATTCTTGTATGTGACGAGGTAGCTCAGTGGTAGAGTACTTGCTTGGCATGCAAGTGACTTGGGTTTCGAATCCTGAATTTGGATGTGTTCTACTGATGAGGAGTGCGAAACTCGAGTCTAGGACTTCCGATTTGTTTCTTTCGTAGGTTGTGAGCTGCGGCGTTGTCTGATTGTGGAAATAATTATATGACATTCAAAAAAAAAAAATATATATATATATATATATATAGTATAAAAATACCTATTGCAAGTAAGCTACAAAGAAAGCTTTGTGTTTCATTCACTGAAGGAATTCGTCAGGCTAAATGCGTAGCTTTATATTCTACACTCATTTTTATTAATAAATAATATGTACATAAACCTAACCAATCAACACAATTATTTTATTGCCTTTTTTCCCACTACTTTTGTTTTTATTTTTGGTGTGATGTTAAAATGGTGTGCAATCATTAAATCTGACAGTTTTTAGCTGAAGTATATATCCAAAGAGAAACTATAAAATAGAATTTTTAAAGAAAATAAAACAAACAAATTAGGATTATCAAATCGAAAGGAGCGACCATGTTGCATATTTGCGTTTTATTCCGTTATTTCTGGAAATGATATTCCTGATCCATTATTCTTGAATCTCTGTCCAAGACGGTGATAACGTGTATTAAACAGGCTGAAATGAAGATGAAAAATGTAAATAGTTAATGTATCCGACGAGACTCGGGAATAACATTTCTGTTGTTATCTGAATCATATGATGTGAGAAATGTGAAAGAAAATTCAATAAGAGATGAAAAAGAATGAATAATGTTAGATCGCTCTGTGTTTTTTAAATGCTAAATTGCTATTCCTTTATTCGATCATTCTGAAATATGCCCAGGAAAGGAGCAGAGTACTTGAAGGAAGTGGCCTGCATTAAGATTAAAAATCTAGTGTAGAGACAATAGTATAGCAAATAATATCGGCGATAGGTCAAAATAATTAATCAGTTCTTTTCTCTATTAAGATTTTTGTATCTCATTTATTTTAAAAGTTTTTTTTTTCTTTTTGGTGAGGTGCATGTTTACCCTCCCCCACTCCTTAAATGGTAAAGTCTACAATCAAATAATGTGCCCACGTTACTCACCGTGTTGCCTAAAATATATATCCCATAATTTGTAATGATCGGTTCATTAGTGAGTCACACACCCGTAATTTAATTTATGTTCAACCTTCAACACATGGGCAATGACAGGTAAGTCAGTCAGTCTGTTTTTTCTTTTGATGTGTGCTTTTTCCATACCTCTTCTTTAACAACTGTTCTTTCCCCTTTTGTGTCCCTTTGTATATCCGTTCTAACTGATTTGTACACTATCTGAAGTATTGTTTTGTTTTTTTCATACTCCTACTCCCCTTCTTCCTATCTAATTTGTTGTATAACAGAGTGAACAACTCTGGTCTTGATGCTAAATGTTAGCTTAAAAGTTTTTGTCTATACCCTGTGCTGATGAAGACTCAATATCAATAAAAACCCATATCGTCTCAGAAACGATCGTACACAAACTGGTGTTTATGTTGAATTCTTAGAAACATAAGTAAATGACTATGTCATAATTAAGTTTACCTAAGATCTATATATATATATATATATATATATATATATATATATATATACGTACACACACACAAACACACTGGTACATTAAAAGTTGAAGTGGGATTATTAATTAAAATAAGATGTGCCCAATAAGCTAATCCATTATATCCTTGTTCTTTGCAGTTAATCAATACCGGCTGTTTCCAAAGTCGCTGGGTGATATTGTATCGACCTACGATGTGCAGGAACTCCACCTTTCCCTCACGCAGGGGATATGGAGGCATGATAAGTGGGGCTATCCAATCCACGATGCTCCACCTGGAGCTGAACTCTGGGTTTGGTTCCTGCCTACTGTTTCCAGGTAAGTATTCATCACTTGTGAATCTCCCACCAGGCTGGTGATGTTCCTTATCAAATATTCACATAGCAGGTTTGGTTATTTTGTTTGACAGCATATCAACCCTTTTTGGGGTTTTTTTAATGCCAAATTTGGTTATTTTGATAAAAGTTCTTATGCTGCAAGTTTTTAATGTCTTCAAATATTTATAGATTAATGTTGCACAGGAGCAAACACCTTGCTCAGGAGTATCTGGGGCACTTTCGTGTTGTGCTTCGGACAAACTAAGAAGATTTTGGTATCATCATCATATTCGGTTTAATGTTCATTTTACATGATTGGATGTGTTGGATGGCTTTTAAAAATTGCCTTTCAAACTAATTTATCTCTGGCCAGGTATACCTGTTTCTCTTAAATCCATCTTTATCACTTCCTCCCATGTTTTTCTTGGCCTTCCCCAACCAACTGACCCTGCCACTTTAACTATTTTACATCTATGAACCCAAGAATTTCATCCATTCTTTCAATGTGACCATACCAACGAAGTCTCCTGTTCTGCATACATCTCCTTATACTGTTCAGATTTAATCTTTCTTCTGAGATCATCAGATCTAAGCCTGTCTTTAAGACTCACATTACACATATATCATATCATTCTCATATCATTTATCTCCATACAACACATGTCCTCAACCCTCACTGGCCAAGCTTCAGTTCCATACATCTTCACATTGCATACACATGCCTGATAGACTCTTCCCTTGGGTGACAGTGGTAGCACTATGCTGGTTAGTAATGACAGACATTCTTTGAACTTACTCCATCCACTCTTGCAAGCATGCTGGTACTTACTTTCCCTGTGCTCCAATGGTATTACTAAGGTAACAAAACTTTTCGATAGCTTCGTCATCCAGTTATACATTTTTCACATCCGAGTTCTCATCTGTCTCCCTTGTCTTACACTTCTTGCGCACAAACCGGTTATCATCTCTCAACCTAGCTGTAATTTCACTACACTTCTTGTGTTCCCAATGCTTACAAGTACCACACAAGATAGAGTTGCACCCGACTCTTTTTTTCACAAATCGAACAGAATAATTTTCCGTTGCACTGAACATCATTTTGATCTTTGTAACATTCACTTTCAGAACATTACTTTCCATAGGATTTCTCCAAGTAGACCTTAAAAAAGAACTTCAAAATATGAAATTGATTACAAAACAATTTATCTTAGACCAATCCAGATAAATCAATTGAGTTGTAACAATTCCATAAAAGAAATGTTTCTAAATACAATTGAAGTTTATTATTTCTTTATATGCTACTAACCGTTGCGCTGGATCGCATTGTCAATGATGTATTTTGCTTGGGTAATCAATGAGTTTCATGTTTTTCAACATAATACTCCTCTCTTCAAGCCAACCCTATCAGAGGTGATCAGTCCCTGATACACCCTCTATTTTGTTTTAAATGCTGGAAGGCTTCTATTAATTATGGATGAGTGTAGACCATGTAGCCTCGCACCTGATTAAATTAGTAATTTATAATTATTTGTACTAGCAAATATATGCTCCCTCTGGTTGCATATTTTTGTTAGTTGTTTTATTTAATTGCTCAGTAAAATGTGTTTGTTTGTTTTTTACAAAAAAAAGGAAAGAAAATCACCCCATCCTTTATTTTAATAAATAAAACACGGAATAACAAAAACAGTTTTGAAACAAACATTACCCTTTATGGTGTAAAATGTAAAACAAAAAATCCTAAACTCACTTAAGGTTGTAAAAAAGATAATATTTGAAGTTTTTCAAATCGAAAAAAAAAAGATGTACCTAAAATAAAATCAACAATTAAAAAAAATAAAATACAGTTATTTAATTGCTCAGTAAAATGCGTTTTTTTTCTTACAAAAAAATAGTAATTTTTAATCAATTATTTTTTAAATTAAATAATTTTATTCAATAAATTTGTGCTTTAAAACATAATTTCTAATAATATTAAAACAAAATAAACCCAAAACGTTTTAATAAAAAAATAAAAGTAAATATATAATTTTTGAGCGACTTGTACAGTAAATTTCAGAGAATCTGTTGTTTACATTTTATTAATCAAATAACACGCCTTGTCTTGTGTTCCTCTCTCTCTCTTTCTTGAAATAGAACTTTCTGTGCATTCGAAATAGAACATTATACTTAATAATCAAAGTGCGGGTAAGACATAAAAAAAAAGGGAGGAGATATTGCCTGAGAGGATGGTATAATGACAACAGAACAGATACTACACTACCTCCCACCTAAAAAAAGTAAAGGAGAAGGTAATCCCTGGGAGGGTAGTATCATGACCACAGAACAAATACTACATCCTCTCCCCAAAAAACGAGGAAGTAATGTCTGGAAGGATGGTATCATGACAACAGAACAGATAGTAAACTACCTCCACACCTCTCAAAAAAGGAGGAGGTAATGCCTGGGAAGATGGTATCATGACAACAGAACAGATACTACACTACCTCCACAACATCAAGAAAACAGGAGGTAATGCTTGGGAGGATGGTATCTGGTATCATGACAACAGAACAGATACTACACTACCTCCACATCTGTCAAAAAGGAGGAGGTAATACCTGGGAGATGGTATCATGACAAAAGAACAGATAAAACACTACCTCCACACCTCTTCAAAAAAGAGGAGGTAATGCCTGGGAGGATGGTAACATGAAAACAGAACAGATACTACACTACCTCCACACTTCTCAAAAAAGGAAGAGGTAATGCCTGGGAGGATGGTATCATGACAACAGAGTAGATACTACACTACACTATGGTCCTGAATTGGGCATTTAAAGATAGTACATTAGTCTGAAATAGTATATACTATACTGTTTCATAAGTACAATAGTCTTAAATAGTATAGTTTTGGCTTCAGACAGACACAGATACATAATCTCCATTATTAATAGATTTTAATAAATTATGAAATTTTGGGAAGGTAATTGGCTTTTAACAAAATCTGTGAAAAAAATGTACAAGAATCCAAACCTCAAATTGGTGACCCCGTTTTTGTGCTGCTTACAAGGTGCTTGAAATCTCTGGTTCCTCCTTGTAAGACATTTACAGCAAGAACTTTGCTACCTCAAAGAAAAAAAAAACTTTTCTTTCTTCTTTCATGTGCCTAGTGTCAGGCGGAATCCCCACAAACAGTTTCTTTGCAAGGGTTTCCCATCTGTGGAACACATTGCCGTGGAACTGCTTTGGTCATCTTCAAAGCAAATGTTTCCTATCTAGAACCATCTCCACAAATATTCGGACTTGGTTCTGACAATCGTTCCATTTCATTAACCCTTATGCTTGAGTGGCCTTGAAAAATGGTGACCCCTTTTTAATAAAAAACAAAAACAAAAAAACAATAAACCTGGCCGAAACTCGTAATGTTATTATGTAATAAGTATTATTTAAAATAAAAATAAAATGAAAACTTTGTTTTTATTGAAATGCATCGGGATTGGAAGAGTTGTTTAGTATTGGAATTTGGAATATCCACGGCAAAAAAATTGGACTCTTTTAAAAAATAATAATGAGAGATGTTGCTAGTCTTTCTCTACTCTATCGTTATTTCCATAGAAGATGCTCAACTGAGCTTCAATCTCTGGTTCTTCGTTGTAAAACATTCCCAACAAGAACTCGTCTAGCTACCGCCATTACAAAGAACTTTCCTTTCTTTTTCCTTGTGCCTAACATTAAACAAAATTTCTGTAAAAAGAATTTCTTTCTAAGAACGTTCGATTTGTGAAACACATTGTCACAAGATTGCTTCCCTAAGAACTACAATGTTTTTTAAAAAAATCTAATGGCAATAAACATTTGTCATATACCGTTCCTATAAGTCATTAACCCTTATTTTTGAGTGGCTTGATAAGTAGTGACTTGTCAGTAAAAAAAATGAAAAAAAACCTCTTTTTCAAGTTTGGTGAATTTCAATGAAAAAAAACAACTTTTTTTTTTTCATTGAAATTCACCAAACTTGAAAGAGTTCATGACTAATTGAGCAAACTTGGCAAAAATTGGACTATTTAAAAATTGAACTATTTAAAAAATAAAATTTGAACAAATTGCCTAATCAGGTTAAAAATGGTTCTAGTTTTAAGAATAAACTGGATGAATTGTGATATAAACCAATAATATGGCATGATCACATTGATACGCTGGTTCTCACTAGATCACCAAAGTTAAGCAATGTTGAACTTAGTCAGTATTAGATGGGTGACCATTTGGGAATACCGGGTGCTGTATGTGGGAGGACGACAACGCCTTCACAAGGTCTTCCTGAAGAAACTAATGTCAAAGCTTGCAGACTGACAACCGCAAATAGAGGTTATCCTCTACAAAATGTATATCTTTCTTACTTTAGAAAAACGGAAGATCATGTTAATTCATGACTTAAAATTTAGAAATAATACAACATTTTTTAGGTCTATCTGATGAAAATTTCATCTGTATATTCATATTATTATACCAAAGCTGAGTAAATCAACGTTTGTTTCTCTAGGGTTTTCTTCCTATATGTTTTAATCACACAAAATACATATTAAAATGTTCGTTAATTTTTGGATTCAGTTATGTTTGAAAAAAAATCCATTTTAATTCTAATTTGCCGTAATTCAAAATTTAATCACCAAGTGACCTATCTCTTACTAAGTTTCTGTCTGTTTCTCTCACCGTCTTCCGCTATATGTTGTTTGACCCTCCTGTTCTTATTTTATACAGTCTTTATCACTCTCACTTCTGTTTCTCTCTCTCCCTGTGTTTATTAACAATCAAAGGTAATAAAATTAACTATAAAATATAAGATTGTAATAATAGTCCATTATAAATAAGAGGGAAGATCACCACAAGTATTAATACTATTTATATAGCAAACAGAAAGAGACTAATTTTGTATTTTTTTCTTTAAAAAAAAAAATAACTTACTTTGCAAACTAACCTTTTCCTGATTCCAACAATCTAATCCGAGTTTAATGGGTATCCCAACGGGTCACTTTTTTTTTCTAGTTTAAACATGTGATAATTTTTCATTAAAAGTTGAAATAAGATTATTAAAACAAGAGATATCGAAATGTGAGCGTGCACTAGGTGGCATGTTAAGTGGTTGCATGTTTGCAATGCATGCTTATAGCAGACTTGCTGCAAGTGAGAGATATTTGACTAAGAGAAGAGAAACCACATAAGAAATTGGAAATATGTCTGGTTTGGGATTGGCCACTCAGAATTCGATTTGTCCACTTGAGAAAATGTTTTCCTGCTGTGGTTATTACACATTTAAAGTTTTCCAAAAATAATGTCTCCCTCCCAAATACTGAACTCCTAGACATTAGGTTTTTATATCCATAGATTGGCAGCAGATTAGCCGTTTCAGGTGGATATTTAGGTGGTATTTCTCGTGTTGCTCCAGTGATACTGAGATATATCCCAATAGAATAGAGGCAGTTAGTTGGTTTTCTGGGTATCACACCTTCAGTTGAGATTTGTGTGCCTCCCAGACAGAGATTGGCACTTCGACTCTTAGCTAATGGATTGTGTTCCGTTCGACTTGTTTTGATTTGGTTGGGCTAAGAATTCTCATTTTCAACTCTGTTGTTCAGTAGAAGAAAACAAGTATCATTGTAACCTCAAAAAATAAAACTTTGTTATTGGTTTTAAACGGGAGTTGCGATTTTATTTGGAGGAAGAATTCTGTTGCAGCATTGACTAAGACCACACAATTGATACTGCGACCGGTGTCAGAATCGAGCAACGACTTTGGACCAGGATGATCATAGCCTATGAACACCCACATTCACACAGAGACATACTAAATAAATATGGCGATGTGGTGATTGTGAAGAACCAAATATTTCATTAAAAAAATTTTTTACACCATTTGTGTCTGGTTTTGTTTTGTTTTGAATTTTTTTTTTTTTTTTTGTTTTGGCAGTGTGAAACAGAGTTGGTCGGAGTTGGTCAATGCATTGTCGGGCCTCTTTTGTGCTTCTTTGAATTTCATGGATGCCAAATCAACCGTAAACCCAAACTGGTCATTTCGGCCTCACGGATTGCAAGGGGAAGGGTTTGCCAAGGATGTAAATCTACTGCGCTATTCTGCTCTGCCTCGGGAAGTGGTGTGTACGGAGAATTTGACACCCTGGAAAAAATTATTGCCATGTGACTCTAAGGTTGGTGAAATCTGTTTGTGTCTTATTGTAATACATAGTGGGGGGGGGGGCAATATATCTTTGTTTAATGAAGATACACTTTTGCTATGCATTATTAATACAATCACTTAAAAAAAATTGTTTTGTTGTTGTTATTATAAACCACAATTTTATAATTCAAGACAGACTGACTCAACCAATGATGACAATCTTCATATCAGAATGCAGCTTATAAAAAATCCTAATAAGTTTATTATTATTTCTGATTCACTATTGGTATTGGTATCATTTAAAAGCACAAAATTGAATAATTTGTGATGCTATGGAATGAAGCCACATAACCAGGACCACCAGGAGAGATTAGCTCGGAATCTAGGAATGACAAAAAGACATTAAAAAGAATAGGTCTTTTAAATTTCACAGACAAGTGACATTATTTTTGTTACCCGTTGACAGACTGGATGGTCAAGATAGGGAATTCACAAAGGTGTGGAAAAAGCCGATTTTCAGTTCTGAGATTCTGAAGGTGACAGATGGGAGATATAGCTTGGATGTAGAGACACTAGCTACAAGACCCTAACCACACGCTCCCACCAAGTAATTGAAAACTATCTGCTTTCACTAACTGTCAAAACTTAAGATTTTACCCATTTTTAAATGAATTGTTCCACAATCGAATATACCGTTATAAGTAGAATTCTGACACCATCATTGTCGTAATCGACTTAAAAGTGACATTCGTTTAATTTATCTAAAGGATATTTAGTTGACAGTTATTTTTAGGGTAAGAAAAAGACTATTTATTTTCAAGATTAAAATTGTTACAATAAATAAATTAAAATGTTCGTTTTATTTATTTAAAAAAAATATTTAGTCAACAAATATCCTTACAGTAAGAATAAAGAGACAACTGTAGGTAAGCAACCGTAGAATTTCCACAGGCATCTGATAGTTATTTAGTATTGACTTATCATTATACTCCCTTTTAATTTGTCCTTACTATTTGTATTTTAATTGTGCAAAAATATTGTTTTTTTCTTTTTCTGAAAGAACAAATGTTTTTTTCTCTTGAGAGTCAATTAAAAAAAAGTTTTTTGGGCTTAATTTTGTGATATATATATATATATATATACACATACATATATATATACATATATATATATATATATATATAATAATATTTATAAATAAATATTAATTATTTATTACCTACAGACAACGATGTTTCATACTTACGCAATCTTCAGTGCAAGAAGTTAATTTCCGGCGGGCACGAACTCCGATCACAAATCACCACTGATTTGCAGTCAAGAGTTTACCTATTGGCCACTGCAAATTAGCTTGGAAGTTAGGAGGAATTTAACTTTGTAAATACCAAGTCAGCGGGTATTTACAACGAGCAGTGAATAGTGATCAACAACAAACCGTGTTGGATCTCACAATGAAGCTAGTAGTACTGCTTGTTATAAAACTCTCAGAGTGCCCGGCCTTAGTAAAGGGGGCTTTTAATGATATTTATAAATAAATATTAATTATTTATTACCTACAGACATCGATGTTCATGCTTACGCAATCTCTCTCTCTCCTATCTATCTCTTTCACATTTTTTATTAAAAAATATTTTCTTTGCATTAATTCACAGGTGGGCTTAGCATCACTTTTTAATGCTATGAAGTTGTATGATACAGCCTATCATTCATTGAGTGTTCATCTACGACCAGTTTGTCAGGTAAGTTTTTTCCCCGACTTTTTCCTTACGTAAGAACAGAATTATTTTACCTCTTGTAAAGCCATAATAATCTGATTAAGAAGATGCAAAGTATACCTCTTCGATCCTTAAGTCTAACTATTTTACCGGAGAGAAGGAGTAGTGACTTAATTGAGACCTTCAAAATATATCATCTGAACTATCTAAGAGAATTTGATCAGTATATTGCTATTATATATTCTGTGAGAGTGTATGTATATATGTTCTTTTTCATTTTTTTTTTTTAAATGGAATTATTTGAATAGATTTCCAAAGAGTCATAATCACTATTATAGTGGCTGTTGTGTATCAGTTGTAATCTATACAAGATGTCTCAAAACGAAGGAAAAAGTTTTTAATGCTTAGCTTCCATTTTGCCTCCATCTATTTGAGAAATATAAGTATAATTGAAAAGTACTATTCAAAAGGTTTTCAAAAATGCACATATTAAACAAAAAAAATTCAAGGTTTCACATTCTCAAAGTGCTTCCCTTTGACACTCAGCATCATAGCAACACGCCGTAAAAACAAAGCTACAGCGTTGTTCAGCTTGTCACTTGTGAAACGTCAATGTAGAGCTGGTGCTCCCAAAACCAGAAGCATACCGGTATGAAGTTTGAGAAGCAATACGACCAACTTTTTTTGCACCCTCTTGAGATCACATTCTACTCTCCAAATGATCTTTCCAAAACCATGTTTGCGTGATGAGACGGCACTCCATCTTGAATTAATTTTTATGGACTGAAAAAAATTTCTTTGCTTTAAGACATCCTGTGTATATATATATATATATATATATATATATATATATATATATATTAATGAGGAATAAAATACACAGTAAATCATAAAATTAAATGCTGTGGAGACAAGATGCATGAAAAAGACAAAAGGAAAAACAAATTAAACAGGACAAAATCATAAAAAATGAGCCTTTCTCTTTTGTTTTCATTCCAGTCTGATCAAATGTGCTAATTAGCTGCTGACAAAGCACTATCACTCTCCACCAGACCGAACATGGATAATTAATATCACAGTCCATGTGCAATGTTTTATCTGAATTCATAAAATAAAACAATAATATAAAGATCAAACTGCAGACTTTATTATTGTGGTTATTATAACTGAATTGACCAGTCATCTATGTGTGACACAAAATAAATATAGCTGTTTTTTGGGGTTTTTTTGTAAGAAAAGATGAGTATCCAACATTCTTTTCTTTCTGTTTTTTTATTGCAGGATGAAGCTTGTACGAAGCCTTCCATTGAATTAACACAGTCTCTTGCTGTCGTATTTGACTCTACTTTGAAAAACGATGCATACCAAAGTAAGTTAAATTAATCTTAATTGATCATTTTATCATTCATCATCATCGGTATAACATCTGTTTTGCATGCTGGTATATGTTGGACCAATCTATGCCCAGGTATTTATTTATCCCTCTTTCTCTCAAATCTATCTTTATCACTCCCTTCCATGTTTCCATAGCTTTCCCCTGCCAACTGACCCTGCGATCACAACTGTTCTACATCTACTAACCCAACCACTCTTATCCATTCTTTTAATGACAAAACCAAAGAAGTTTCCTGTTCTGCACACATCTACCTATACTGTACATAAACTTTTGTTTGCATTCTCCAAAGAAATCTGCCATGCTAAATACCTAGATTTACATTCAACAATCCTTTTTATAAGCAAATCGTGTCCACATTAACCTCAGTTGCCAGATCAGATTAAGAACAGCAAAAGCGTGGATCAGTTTAAGATGAGGTTGGATGAATTCAGAGAAAGTGGTAGGAGGGAGAAATTGAGGGGGCACTTTTGGGAGTTATCAAATGAAATATTTAACAGAATTTGATATGGATATCGATACTGTACTAAAAGTTTGATTTTTTTTTTTTAACAGTTGAATTGAGAAGATAGTTAAAAGGGAGATGCCCAAGGAGGCATAACAAACAAACAAACAAACAAATAAATAATAAATAAACCATTTTGTGATTAATTTTATTGCCCACATTCACACCACTCTCTCCCTATTCATCACCATCAACCAATACATTTTAATGTCCTCTATTAATGTTTGTGCACACTTTATTTTTCAAACAAAAACCGACCCTAGCTACAATAGGTTCAGCTGTGCTGACTGAGTCAGCATAACCATTTCTTAACTATAGCCTTGTCTTATTTTTGTTTTTCTTTTAAGTACTAATGAGATTTAAATTCTATGTTATTACCCCTATAAAAGCTTTTAGTTTCTTCTCCTTTATTTATAACTAGCAGGCCTTCTCAGTGGTTGCCCAGGGCAATAAAAAACAAAAACAAAGAGGTTAAAAAGTGTGTGTAACATCTTTATATTAAAACTCCTATCTCTCTACCTATCTCAATCCATATCTCTATCTTCCTCTCTTTCCCCCTTCCCCATTTTTCCACATCTATTTCACCTCTGTCCAGCTCACTCCTCTCGCTTTGTTTTAATGTATTAAAAATAATAATAATGAGCTTTCAGTTTTAAAGTTATTTCTACCATGCAACACTGAGTTTCTTCCCCACCCACTTCAAAAATATAATGAAACCTAGATTTATTTTATTGTATTCCCGGGCAATGCTGAGTTTCTTATCTTCCCCTTCTCCATTAAGCATATACCACATTGAAAATGTACTACTGTATTATTGAACACACCTGCTCTATCTAGGATATTGAACACTGACTCCCGAGCAACGCAGAGTACCTTTTCTGGTGTACAATAGTATAAAAAAAATACAGTTAAAATCTTTCTCCTGGGCAATGCAGCATTTAAAAACACTTGCTCAGTAGGATTACTCTATCTATTAATTTGATGACTCCCGAGCAACGCCGAGTAAACACACCTGCTCTATCTATGATATTGAGCATTAACTTCTACCACTTAACAAATATAATACTGTATTATTACTATTATGACTCCCAAGCAACACCGAGTTAACAAAAGACAGAAGTTTTTTTTCTCCCCGGCCAAGCTGCTCTATCTAGGATGTTTTGGATTACTATATACCACTTACCAAATATAAAACTGTAATCTTACATTTATTGCTTCTGTTTAGAATGCTACTGAAACCAGCCAAATAAAATTAAGGATGCCTCCAGAGCACTACTAAAACCACCCTTTTCGAGTTTTTTGCCCCCCCCCTCCCCTCGTATGGGGAAAAGCTTAAGAAACGTTAAAAGATTTTGAAAAAAGAATGCTGAACGGAAGGAATACATTGAAATTACAGTGTTTCTTTCCAAATTAAGGCTGAAAAACTCCCCACCCCACCCCCTGATGAAATCTGCTCTATAGCCCCCTTATCGCAGTCAAGTTGAAATTTGTCTTGATGTTATCGACGATTAATGTTGATATGCCAGTGTGTGTAGCACGCGGTTACGTGAATAGGGTAGAATGAAAAGTCTACACTTAGAAGCGTTGATGAAATGGCGATAATAAGGAAAATATTTAGAAAAACCTGGACAACGCATTTCTTTATGTTTTTTAAAATAAATTATTTATTTATCTTAAAAACTTGAGCACTTTCGGTGATATACACCCTTGTCAGAATTATAAGCATTCTACCCTATTCACGTAACTGTGTGCTACACACACTGGCATATCAACATTAATCGTCGATAACATCAAGACGAATTTAAACTTGACTGCGATAAATATGTCTCAATCAAGAAGGATTAAATGAAAAAAAGAAGAAAAAAGAATATGCTTATACTTTTGACAAGGGTGTATATCACCGAAAGTGCTCAAGTTTTTAAGATAAATAATTTATTTTAAAAAACATAAAGAAATGCGTTGTCCAGTTTTTTCTAAATATATTTTTCAAAATATTTTCCTTATTATCGCCATTTCATCAACGCTTCTAAATGTGGACTTTTCATTCTATGTATATATATATATATATATATATATATATATATATATATATACTTTGTATCTACTTGAATATAAATGTCACCATCGTCTGAGATTTCCTTTTCCGTCCTCCTTTCCTTCTTTTCTACCACTACCACAAAAAAACGGTTTAATTGTAAAATTAAAAAAAAAAATTTTTTCAATCATTTATGATGAAGTCGAAAAATAAAATTGTGTCACATGATTTGATTTGCATTTTTGGTTTATCCGTTTTCCATTTCTACATATATAAACATTTATCAAAAAAATATCGTTTTGGCTGGTTACACAATAGCAATCATGTTTATTTCTTGATAAATCATCAAACACAGCGAGTTTTAAACATTTTAGTTTCACTTTTCTACTGAGTTCTTTCCCCTTCCCCCACCCTCTATTTATTTAAATTAGCATTACAAGCCGATAACGTCTTTTCGTTGAACAACGGCAAAATTTTACACCTAATGTGTTTAAACAAGTCATATCTCTATTATTTGTGGTCCAATATTTAAAACAATTATATGGATGGAAAGAGAATAAAATAAATATTTCAATGATATTAATTCTATGTGCCTTTATGCGTTAAATATTTTTATACTCTAAGATAAAAATTCTTGGCCTTTTGGCTAAGATCAAAGTGTAGTATCTGTTCCGATGGATACTGCACATCATAGATTGGTATTGTCTTGGCCTTCGGGGCTTGATTTACGCCGGTCTATGGGTCGTTTCCCCTCTTTGGGGAGGAGTAAGTTTATTGCTTACTGCCTGAGGCGCCCCTACCGGGAATGCCGACGGGGCTGCCCAAGCAATTTTTAAACCCCACTTTCCCGACCCGACCTTGGGTCACATCTTACTTGTGGGAGTAAGATAAAAACTGGCCTTGTGCCTAACTCCTGGAGAGGAGTAAATCAATACTCCAAGATAAAAATTGACGAACTAGAAAGGGAAACTGTTTTTCATTTTTATTTTTCATACTTTACATTCCGATTAAAATGCAGAGGGTTGATTTGATTGGATATTCTTGAGATTTCACAGGCTGATTAAACATAGTTGAATAGTTTGAGAACCACGTGATTTGGGGTTTTATTACTATTAGAAACGAAGATACGACCGCTCAAAGTTAACTTAGAATATTTCGAAATTGATAGGATATATCGATGGAAATCCTCAAGTTCCATATAGAGGATAGTTTCAGAATTATTTTAATGTATAATATGTAGATATTTGATGATTTTTAATGTCTTGCAAACGTATATTCTGTCGAATTCTGAATAAAAAAAAAAATATGAACGCTGTATTTTAAAATACAAAATTTTTAAATATGCCTCTCCTCCCCTCCTCTGGCACCATGGTTGACAGCTAGTTATAATAGGAGTAATAGCAGGAGGCAGAGAAAGCGAACATTCGCCTTCTTTTCTTACTTTTTTTTTATGTGTGTGTGTCTCTTCCTTTTCTCACTTTCTTTCTCTCTCAAAATCGCCAAACTTACTTTTACTTTAAAATGGTCTCATTTATTTTTAATTGACAAATATTGTTAATCATTAAAAAATCACAATACCCTTCAATTTTTATTTTTATGATCTTATATAAATATAGATTTTTTCCATCTGGCCAACCAAATGTAAAAAAATAAAGTAAAGCATTACATTTTTTTTATTATCGTGAAAAAAGAAAATAAAAAAAAACTTGTAAATTGGAAAAAAGTGCTAATTTTGGAATTTTACTTTTTAATTTTTTCTTTTTTCTTATATGATAGCTACATTTCAATGTAGCTGTTTTAGTTAAATATTAGATGTAACCATGTACTTGTTTTTTTTTGGGGGGGGCTGTTACCACCCAGAGTTAGGGTGTGGGTGGCAGTGCTTGGGTTACAAATTTTATCCAATCTTATTTTTTTTCCAGTATATTATGGAGCAAATATATACAGGACCTTACTGTGAAAAACTGCAACTAACCTGCCACAACCTTGGTGAAAGAATCATTTTAGTGCAGTGTAATGCTTAAAAAAAATGGTGTTTTGCTTAAATTACACAATTTCTTTTAAAAGATAGTAATAGTGCAGTTACTGTTATACAGACACTATGTAGTGACTTAAAAGAAATTAAAGCTATATTGAAATACCTCACAATCTGTATGATACAACATGCCAGTTTGAAAAACTTTTAAATTTACACATTTAATTTATAATTCATGGCTTAATGAAAAGAGATAAATAAAATCTGACTTCATAATCAGAAATAGCACATATATATAAGAGTACCAAGTTTCATAAGAATAGCTTAAAAAATAAATAAATGGTTGAGAAATTACTGAATTTCTTGCAATGTTATTTTGGCCCCTTTTGTAAAAGGATTATTAAAGAAAAATGTCCAATGAAAAACATAAATTTCGGCACTTTAAATTCTTATAACTTTTGAACCACTAATGGTATTTGCATGATTCAAACGGTTTTGAGCTTCTTTTACACAACTCTATTCACCCAAGTTGATAAAATAACAATTAGTTAAAAAGAAAGAAATCAACTTGTAATGCTATTTAAATCAACTTATGAAAAATTATGCTCTATTTCCGTATTGAGCACTATTGAAAAGTCATATTATAGTTTAATCTGAAGGTGGACTAAATCAGTGTCAAATCGCTGCAAACCTCAGGATTCCACTTTCCACTGTTAGCTGAATGATTGGCCAATTCATCAGCGAGGGAAAATAATCAATATTATTAGGTCGATCAGAACCCTCTGACTACATTATTAATGATAATAAGAGTGTCTAGTTACTTCATATCTGTATATACTAGCGGGGAAACCCGGCGTTGCTCGGGATTGAATGGGGAACCGTGTTCTCCTGCCTCAGCTCATAACCCCATATTACCATTTCTATTATTTTATTTTAATTTCTATAATTTTCAAGATATAAACAAAATTTCTTTTTTTATGAATGTCTGGTGCACATGCAAACCCCACAATATAATTGTACCAAATTTGATCAAAATGAAATACACTTATCCAAGTACTCTCTCTCTCTAGCTTTGAGTTAAATAGTATTAATACTTGTGGTGACATTCCCTGTTGTTTATAATGGACTATTCCAATGTTTTGTGTAGGAATTAATTATATTAAAGGGAAAAAGTGAGTGAAGCAACATTGATAGAAACTGTATAAAATAAGAATGGGGGGGGGGGTGCAAATAACAGAATGAGAGAGGGTGAGAATGCTAGACAGAAACTCAGTAAGAGATCGGTGACTAGATGAGAAATTGCAAATTACGGCTATTTAGACCAACTAAAATAGATTTTTTAAAAACATAACTCAATCCTAAAACCAAGGAATATTTTAACATGTATTTTGTGTGATTAAAATATATATATATAAAAAAAAAAGCTTTAAGGAAACAAACGTTGATTAACTCGGCTTTAGTATAATGATAGATACAAACAATTAGATAAGTTTATGTATTTATTTGAGCTGTCTGAAAATAACTTTAACCTATTAATTCATTTAAAAAACAACTTCTTAAATAGGCCAACAAATACTTGAATATAATTTCTATGAGCTGATATTATGTATACAATGACGGATGGCACACTCTTCAACCTTGCCCGGGTGAAGGTCAAAACAAAGGTGAGACCACTTGTCATCCGAGAAATGCTGTTCGCTGACAATGCAGCCGTAACAGCGTATGCATAGGAGCACCTGCAACCACTCATCAACAGTTTCACTCAATCATGAAGAGACTTCAACTGAACAAGGACGATGGTTCAGTGCACTTGCATAACCTTTATCGACAAATACACACTAGAAGACGTAAACACATTTACATACCTGAGAACCCCCCCCCCCCCCAACCCCAATAAAATATGTCACTCAACAATGAACTAAATAGCCGCATTGGTAAGGCTCCATTGACCGTTGGAAAACTTACAGCTACATTTTGGGATAATGGCAAACTTGAGTTTGCAAAAATTTATAGTGTACAGAGCCTGTGTCATTAGCATGCTCTTGTACTGTAAATAAATACCCAAAGTTTCTTTTCTATATTTATTGCATATATGTGCATTTTTAACCTTGCTTTTGCTGAGTTATAGCGTTTGGCAGAAACGCAGAACCTCACATTAGTATCATTAACCTATTAAGGCCCATTTTTTTATTTCTTTCATTTATTACCAAAAATCTTTTGTAAATACAATATTATATTTGGGCAAAATTACTTGGAAAGATTTACTTGAATGTATAGGATAGAGCAATAATTTATACTATAAAAATGTTGATTGGTTATAAAGACTACTTACCAACATATTTTTGAAGGAGAAAGGGAAATTATTGACAGTGGTCGTAGCTAGACGAGTTCTTGTGAATGTTTTACAGGGGGGGGGCATATATTTAAGCTTGGTCAAGCACTTACCATAAAAATAACGATAGAGCAGAGAAAGACTAGCAACATCTCTTCTGTGAGAAAGTAGCTGTAGGGAAGAGAAGTTATACATTATTCACTATAACTATGCAATCCCTACAGCTACATAGCTAGAAAACAGAGCTGTTTAAACTCTATATGCACAACAAGAGTGAAGGTTGAATAGCTTCCACTGACACTGCCTGAAAATGATTTACGCTTCAGTCCTTGAAAGATCTCAACTTCTTAGATGTACTCTCTTCTGAGGCAACAATATCTCCGCTGCTTGGCCCACGCCTGGAGGATGGAAGATGGATACATATCGAAGTACATTCTTGATGAAGAACTGTCAAATGGAATAAGAAGAAGTTTCTGCTCACAGCTTCAATTTAAGGATGTCTATAAACAAGCCCTCAGATTGTTTAATACCAACCGTGCTACCTGGGAAATCTGTTCAACACCGTCTTCAATGGCAGTAGTTAATCCAAAAAGAAGCAAAGAAAACAAAGAGGGAGCACAAAAAAAAAAAAAAAAAGGGAAGATGACCACCATGTCATCGACATTACTGGAAACGACTAGACGGGCAACGTTTTGGCATAGATTCCATTGCATAATCATGTTGACTCACCGGTTCTCATAAGATCACCGAAGTTAAGCGACTTTGAGCCTGGCTAGTGTCACATAGGTGAGTATTTCGGAATACCAGGCACTGTGTATGGGAGGACAGCGAAACCTCGCTGCAGAAAAATACAGTCCTGAACATACCGTAAGCAAGTAGTTCAGTATAAGCTTCTAATCCACATATGTTGACACAACGGAACAACCATCTTCCATTCTGGGCAAGATTTTTGTTCCTAATCATGTGGAGCAGTACTTCAGAGAGAATATGCAATTTGTTTGTCATTTAGCTACACTGAGGCCCCATGATATAGTGAAACAGCTATTTGTGGATGACTGTGTATGTGTATATATTTATATATAGATGTAATATTTTTATAATAAACTAGACCACCCGTGACCCGTTGGGTCAGTTTGTTATATTAGCTATGGAATTCATGTATGTGCGTGACACTTGTGGAGAAAACAAAAAAACTATTTGATGAAATTAAATGTAATTGTTTAAAAAAGAATATAGATAGATTTCTATGCGTCGTTCTGTTTATTATAATTGTTGTTTTTTTTAATTATAGTTACTGAATTATAAGTGGTTGGCCATACTTATAGGTAAATATGCACTGAACAGGTGAGAAAGGAAGGGGGTACAACCGGCTGTCTCGCGTACGTAACGAAAACAGAGGGAGTAGGAGTGGTGAAATCTGTGAGAGGAAAAGTGGGAGGTGGTTTCGTCACCGCCGCTATTGATATTAATAATGATTGTTGTTGTTTTGTTTGTTTGTTTTTGTTTTTTAAAAGGGTGGAGCTTTTTTGAAACTGCGACAGACTTTACAAAGTCCTGCCGTTGAATGTTTTTAGCCGTGGAGAAAACAAAAAAACTATTTGATGAAATTAAATGTAATTGTTTTATATTTAAAGCGATATAAACATTTCCAGAATGAAAAATTTCATGCGTTCGTTAATAAAAGGAGTTCAACGGAATTGGAATAACAGATTGGAAGACGATGCTATTTACGCATGCGCAACCGGATGTTGAAAACCGGAAAGCTGAAAGCTGATTGCAAACATACAAGACCCATAGACTTTTAGTAGTATATAGATATTTTATTTATCTATTCACATACATACATGTTTCGTCTTAATAAGACTCATTCACGTGGCTAGATAAAGCTATACCACCGATTGCTGGGTTTGAACACCGGACTAAAGTCACCTTTGACTTCCATCCAGCGTCTTTACCCCATTGTGTTTGTGTGTGTGTGTGTGTATATATATATATATATATATATATATATATATATATATCTTTTGCTTACAAATTTTATATTTTCAAATTTATGCTAACCAGTAATACATTATTTTACTGATTTTCTCCTCTGATGAAAAGAGCTTATCTTTAAAAATACATGGATTAAGGAAAAAAACTTTTTTATATTACTTGCTTGAATATCTGATGAATTGTAATTTATCCAATTTTAATTTTCATCATTTTTTTTTATTATATATATATATATATATATATATATATATATATATATATATGTATGTATGTATATAAAGAAAATATCTTATGCTACATTTCAGTGACCAATATTTTATTCACCTTACTGATCATCTTTTCAAAACAAAAACTTGGTACATTTACAGACCATTTCGTTCACAGAAGAACATCTGCCATTTATATGTCAATCCCGGATCTTTCCTCTATGGACTCCTCAGAAACCAATTAAGTTCTCCTTCAGAAAAAATACATAGCGATCTACAAAAACAAACGATTCACATTGATTACATCTCCACTCAAGGAGAGACTTAGAAATCGACTATATATATATATATATATATATATATATATATGCTTTATAATGCATCATTCCTTCCCTAATAGAAGTAGAATGCCTGGACGTCAAGCCGCTTTAAAAAGTGTTAAATTATCATTGTTTATCAGCTGTTCAGAATTGGCCGAGCGGTTAACGACGTTGGATTTGAGTTGAAAAAACTTTTAATCCAGGGTTTTGAATCACATGACCGGTAGTGAATAGTCATATCTCTATGCTGATGAGTCCAGATTAAAAAAGGATGAAACGTATACGTACATAGATAATAAACAATAACATATATATATATATATATATATATATAAATTTGAAAGTTGGTCCCATTACTCACACGAACGGTAAAGTCAAAACGTCCTATTTCAAGTTCATTGAACTTATTTAATATACACACCATCTTTTTTATATAGTTTATGTAGATACAATATCAGATTCACAAGGTTAACTAATTTGCATATTGATTTTGAAAAAGTTAATTTATTAATTAACTATTTATTATTGTTTTTTAATTCAATGATTTTTTTCAATTTTAATATAACAAATAGTTCTATTTCACACAATTGTTTTATTTTTTGGACAAATTTTTAGCATCTGTGTTCAAACATTCGTTTCTTTTGGAGCGATTGACTTGATCTTTCTAAATAGCCAGTGAAAAAGCAAATTTGTTTCTTTCTTTTTCTTTCTTTGTGTCACATTTTAAAAGACAAATAAATCTGTTTTGAAATTACCAAAATGTTAATGTTTTGTGTTTACAACAAAGTTATGAATAAAAAAAAAATTATTTTAAACTAACATGGCTACCCGGTATTGCCCGGGAAAATAGTAATTTATTTTTATCAATAATAATTGATTTTCTACTGTTGTCATATGCGAGGCAAATCTTAAAATCTTTGTAAAAAAACAAAACAACTAATCGAAGTGAAACGTACAACAAAAAAGAAATATAAAACAAAAAAAACAGCAAAAATAAAGAAATACGCAAGTTAAATCTTACTTAGAAGAAATACCTGAGTAAAGTTAAAAAAAAAAAACGTGAGATAAGTTTTACTTAAGAAAATAACTACCACCCCCCCCCCCTCTCTCTGACTGGTTGTCTTTCTTTTCCTCTCACAACGCCATATTACTTTTTTTGTTTTTAAATTCAATGATTGTTTTGAAGCCATAGTTTCGTCGATAATAAATGAGTAAATGAGATGCTGAGAACAGATACTATACTTTGAATTATTTATTTGCACAAGATATAAAAATTTACACTTTTAACAAATTAGGCACAAGGCCATCAAAAGTGTGGGGTGAATGGGGGTCGTTGATCATCCTTGGTCAAAAGTGATAAAAATGTCTATCTTACTCTTAACTAGAATAATCTCGGTCAACACAATACCACATTTACTCTCAGGGACCATCCTACTAAAAATATTCCTGAATTGTTGAAAAAAAAATTGTTTTTTCATAAATATATTTACTTACAGAAATTCAGTGGGATCTTAGTCAAAAGGCCAAGAAACTATAAAAAAATTATGTTTTTATGACTAGGCATTTATAAATGAATGCCCCCCCCCCCCAAAAAAAACTGATTTAATCTATTGTATTATCTTTTAATTGGGTAGTATCGGTTCTGTTTTCATAAGACCGTTCTCCCAGGCATTACCTCCTCTTTTAAGGGGGTGGGGGTAATCATCCTAGGTATTACATCCTCTGTGAGAGAGGGTTAACGTAGTATTTGTTCTGTTGTCATGAGACCATCTTCCCAGGGCCTACCTTCTTTTTGTGTGTGTGTGTGTGTGTGTGGGGGGGGTATTGTAGTATCTTTTGTGTTATCGTGATACTATACTTGCAAGCATTATCTTCTCCTTTTATCGGGAGATCCTCCCAGGTATTACCTCCTCTATTTTGGAGGGGAATTGTAGTATATGTTCTGTTGTCATGATACCATCCTATCATGCATTACCCACTCCTTTGAGGATTAGTGTAGTATATGTTCGTTATATCATCCTCTCAGTCATTACCTCCTCCTCGTTTGATGGTCTGTGTATGTAGTTCGTTCATCATGATATCCTCCCAGCCTAGCAAAATGTGACCGGAGGGACCATATATTTGCTAGTATATAATAAATGTGGCTTTATTTAACATATATCTTTTCATTTAAATACAAATTCAAACTGAACTGTATTTAAATGGGAATAGACGTTAAGCATTTATTAATATACTTTTGATGATTGGAAACTGTGAAACTGCAGTAAAATTTAGCCACATTTATTATTGTTATAAAGCTCTATCTGAAAATATATTGAGACCTTTGTGTGCAAGGTCTGCTGTCTTGATTTGGCTCTGTTCTGATTTTAATATCTCTCTCTCTTTCTCTCTCTCTCTCTCTCTCTCTCTCTCTCTCTCTCTCTATATATATATATATATATATATATATATATATATATATATAGAAAGGTAAAAAAATGACAAATAGTGGAAAACTATCTTTCAGATGACTTCTATGCAAACTGCAACAAAAAAAAAATTGCAAATTTTTTTATAATATGAAATGTTACCACTTATAAAAGATGAAATGAAGTGTAAAGGGGGGTGGGGTGGGGTTCTGCATCGTCTCTTAACCTCTAAGTAGGTCAGTAGATGCTGGTTAATTAGAAAGCCTACTGACCTACTCAGGCTTGTCATAACCTAGAAAGGTATATTTTTGTTTATTATCAATCTCCAATGAGGCAAATATGAGATATCTAGAGCAATAAGGCCCCTCTCCCCCCAACATATGATAGACTTTGTATCAAGACAAAAAGATGTGGTATTTCAAATTTCTTTTTATAAATGTTTGATAGGTTAAAAGAGAAATACAAGAGAATAGTGCAAAAAAGGAGAATATTTTTTTATTCTGCCTAAACAGATCTCATCTCTGTTTTTCAATTATAAATCTTAAAAAACAAATAACATCTTCATTAATTTCTGAGGAAGTCTTTGTAGCAAAGACGAAATATTAAAAATATCACAATATGAGTTAATTTGATTGTAGTGTTTCTGGTATATCCGCTTTTTCCATTTATCTCTACATTTTGTTGGTTTGTTGGATTACATTCAAACCTTTTCTTATGTATATATTAAATGTCATGTACGTAAACTAGTTTCAAATAATAGTTATTTTCTGTTTGGTTGAATTTATAATCGTTCAAGGACATACTGTCTGGTAGGGTTAAAAGGCCAGATCAGGCAAAACGTGGGAACGGAAAGAAGAAAAGGGAACTGGATGAAGAATAACATCATCAGGGAACGGAGAAGAGAATTGCTGAATAATTCATAGAGCGAGTCGAAAACATGTCTTAAGATGGGCACTTAGACCAAAATAAGTAAAAGTTTCTATTTACTCACTATGTCGGCTTTATGTGGGACCCAAATAAAGGACCAATTATCCAGTGACAAATGATCTTGGGGTTAGTTTTATTCATTTCGAAATTCGGTTGAGTTTTATTCAGCCAGAAAAGGTTTTCTTTAAATGATTTTAATATTTCAGCCTCTCTAGCAGTTCAGCACTACCTAGATGATCAAAGCAACGATTATTATTAGGAACAGATGGATATGCAGGTATAATGTTTTCAATTGACCATGGCTACATCAAACAAGGATACAATATATTGGGGTGACTGCACAGAACTTTCAACTAGCAAAGGACACACAATGCACCTATGAAGACCTACCTGGTTTGATAGAAGATAGAGCGAGATGGCGTGACAGTCAAGATTCATGACATTAGCACAACTGGATGATGATATATATGTATGTGCGTGTGTTTACAGGTATCTTTAGAAAGGAAATTAAACAACCAACATTTTTTTTATTAATATTTATAAACTACCAATGCTTGTAAATAAAAAAAACAAAAAACATCTTCACTTATTTCTGAGGAAGTCTTTTAACAATGAAGACGAAATATTTAAAATCTCACCACAAGTTCATTTGATTGTATTGTTTTTGGTATATCTGCTTTTTCCATTCATCTCTCTTTCTCTCGATTTCATATACTAAAATTTTGTGGAACGTGCTTGTTATTTTACTTCTCCTGTGCATAGTGGATTACTTCATCATTTTCTGACATCTTCCATTAAAACAAAGGGGGAGATAACCGTGCGCAGTGAATGATGGCATTCATCAAACCAGAGAGAGGGTGAGGAGGGGAGTGATTTTTTTATGACATTTTATTTAGATGAACCGTCTAGACTCCTGGGGGTCTAATATATAAATAAAATTGAACATATTTTCTCTTTTAGATTGGTCACTGCGAAAGTTGTTTGGTCGTTCCTTGAGAAACCAGTGTCCGTTGGCCTACCTGAGTAACATCTACATCGACATGACCTGCACTCAGGTAAGAAAACATTGACTGGACACAATAGCAATGAGTAAAATTCTGGCATAGAAATCAATCTTTAGTTCAACTGAATTTTTAAAAAATGTTGATTTATATGCAGATGCCAGTTGGGGTGGCAACAGACAAAATATTAGAAAAAACGTGTACAAATATAGGATTATGCAAATCACAAATAGAAAAAAAGATAAGGAAACTTTAACTAATATCTTTCTGAATTCTTGAGGTGAGGATTGATACTTTAGATATTCAGTATGTATATGTGATACTATAGAATGCCCCCACTCCCACAACCAGGACCATCAGGAGAGATTAGCTAGAATATTAGTGACAGTTAAAGAAAGACATTGAAACCGACTGATCCATTAAACTTCAGACAAAATGATACCATGAACAGTTAACCATTAAACGCCAAAAGGTCAAGATAGAGAAATTAGAAAGATGAGAAAGAAAGCAAATATCTCTAGTTTCCGGTGAAAGTTAGCTGAGGAAAAAAAAAACCAAAACGGAACTCTTTCAGTTCCAGTGAGGGGAGTAGAGATAAGAGACAAAGTGAAGATAAAACTGTAAAAGGAAATAGAAGAGGGGGTTAGGGAGTGACTGGGAAACCGAAAGTATAAAAAAGGATGCACTTGAACTGAGGCGGGGAGAACGTCGACAGAGCTCAACCGAGAAGGATCACGGCGAGAGATGACAGTCAGTCTTAGCTGAGATTTAGAATGCGAGAGATAGAGAGTTGACTCGGATGTACAGACACTTGCTACAAGACCCTAACGACACACACGTATCCAACAGCCACTTGTATACACTGTCTGTATCTGTGTGGTGTTTTTATTATCTATGTAAATTGTGAACTGTGGTTTTGCCCCTGGTGACCACCAACACTAGAAATCTAGACATGGCTCATAAGAAGGTGAAGAAAATGAACCACAGCAAGTGCACTTGGGGGTCAGGCAGGCAGTTAGTCGGTTGGAGGCATGGACAAGGTTATATATATATATATTATATATACACACACACACATGAGAGATAGATAGATAGATAGATAAAAGCTTATTTTTTGAAAATCCATGGATTAAGGAAAAGAAAATTTTTTTTTTATATATTCCCTGTTTGAACTAATTTATGACCTAATAAATATTGTAATTTATCCAATTTTTATTTTCATCACTCATTTCCTTATATTACTGCTCTATCTTGTATATCGAGCATTGACTTATCACGATATGATATGAAGATATATTTAGCTTTATTTTTTCACTTGTGTGTGTAATATATATATATATATATATATATATATATATAGTCTCGGAAGTTTCTCAATATATATATATATATATATAATGTGTGTGTGTGTGTGTATATATATATATAATTATTATTTTGTAATAAATATTATTTTTAATATATCCACATAAATATCTTTCATCTTTTAGCAAAAATCATCAGTGTGGCGATACAACTGTTCCGTCGGTTGCATGATTCGAATTTCAGACCGCTGTCACCATTGACTGTCAATATCAAAACGCTCCAATCAATGCGGCCGCCGAGACATCCACATGAAATGAAAAAGAAATAAATGTTTTTAAAGCGTTTTCTATTTCCAAGGTAAAAAACTTGGAATAAGAGTAGATTCAAAGCTCCCAAAATGCATACTAGAATTGTCCATGTGAACCTGGTTAAAGACGTTAACAATCAATTCTAAGTGACAGTCTTCTGGAGGTTGAAGGTTCAATCATAACTAAAAGCGATAATAACTAACAATAACATTAAAATTAATACTTCTACCCGGTCATGGCTGACAGAATGAGAACAATTTACCCCCGTGTATTAAATAAAGAGTTCAATTCGAAATTCTATATAGGTTCCCCGAGTTTCACTAGAAGGTTCCCAAGTTCGAAAAGATGCACCTGAAGAAGATCGGTTGTTACGTTGGCCAAAACATGAAAACAACAACAACCAAGATGTAAATAGTAGTCCAAATAATACATAAGTTTAACTTTTTCAAATTATAATCTTCCATCAATAAAGACATCTAGTTTCATTTATTTCAGAGTTAAATAAGGGCGGTAACTAAAGTTTTCTAAATTTATTTGCGTTCGAAATATATTTATAAAAGATTCTCTCTATCGCTTACTTACTTGTCTTTCTACAAGGGTAAAGTTAAACACAAGATCGGTTTTTATTGTGGGGGATATCTAGCTCCCTCAAAAGAGGTGAACTCTCGATGGGAAACAAAATATTGCCTCAGTTGAGAAGGATTTCTCCTCTGACTGAGAAAAGAACAGATACTACACTTTGAATTATTTATTCACAAATAAAATAAAAATATATTCCATTTACAAATTAGGCACAAGGCCATCAAAAGTGTGGGGAGAGCCTGTAGTCATTCTGTCTATCTAACTCTTAACTATACGCATTTTGACCATTCGTCAAACATTGTTCCTTTCATTTTTTCATCATTTGTCCATCACTTTCACTTCAGCAATCACCACAATATCACATTTACTCTATGAACTACCTTACAGAAACTAACGGTTTCAAATTAATTTTATTTACAAAAAATATTTACAATTTCATGAGAAATGATGGAAAATGGGACAACAAAAACATTTCAAAAGAAAGAAAACAAACAAATAAAATCAGGGACAGGTTAGTAAGACCCTCTCAAACCTTTCTACGAGTAGACTGCCTAATGTTTTACAGTTGTTTTGTTTTTTTGACCATAAAACAAACAGGTCGATCTCTAAATGGGAGTGGAACTTAAGTGGGAAGAAAATTAAATAGTGGTGGAGTTTAGGAGTAGATGAAGCCCTTCTAATAATAAAAAAAACAATTTGTGAAGAGGAAGAGCAAAATAAAAGTGGGGAGTGGGTATCTTACCAAAAAATAAAGCAGGGACAGGACTTACTCAACTAGCTAAGATGCTGCTACACTTTGATTCTCTATCTATGATGAAGAAGTGTAGGAAAGACTGTTTCCGTCCCAGCATGTCTTATAAGAGGCTTGGTCCATCAGTCGTTTTTTTACGCTAATGTTTGAAATAGCATTTCTTTATGTCACACGGTTGAAGTAAAAGTTTTAGATCTGTCCATGCATCTCTATAAGATGCTCTGTTTGTTAGTCGATCTGTCATGCTTAACTTTAAAATAGCAGTTAAATCTGTAGATAGAACAGATGCATCTTCAATTTATTGTGAAAATTGAATTCATCACAAAAGGTGGCCATCAAAATTGAATTTACTGTGCAGATGTTAATTAAATTTGACTTTATGAAGGTAGTCATTAAAATTGAATTTACTGTGCAGATGGTAATTAAATTTAACTTTATGAAGGTAGTCATTAAAATTGAATTTACTGTGCAGATGGCATTAAACCTACACTTTAATTCTCAGTAACCCCTTACATCTACAGTGGTGACCTGTCTTGTTTGGGGTGAAAGATGTTGAAAAAAAAATTTTTTTTTTTTCAGAATTATTTAATAAACAATTGGGATAGATTGTGTTATTTTAGAGTTTTTCTTTTTCTAGTTGCTCTACCAAGGCTTGAGAACCTAGTCTGCCCTACTATTTTAATCATTGATCAAGGGGAAGAAGAGATAGTTTTCCCAAGAGTATTAGTGAAAGTGATACAATAACGCCAACATGGCATGCCAAGCCCATAGTCCGTGTCGGTAACCACTGCCACTTCCTTCTCTAATATTAAACTCTTCTTTAAATTATGAACATGACAGATCAATCGAGGGAATTTTGACCAACTGCCATCAGAAAATGATAAACATAGAGATTAACAGACTGGGATGGATAGATATGATTAGAATGAGTCTGATTGATACATTGATAAATAAAGAGATATGGAAATACATATAATCATACTGGTATAGTTATGTATTCTTCACTCTATAATAAAGACCAATGTGTATTTATTTGTATATAAATAAATATATGTACTTCCATCCCGTCATGCAAAAGGTAGCGAGTCTTTTCTAGTCCCCAGACGAAACCATTTCAAGTGGTAAGGGGAAGCGAGAAAGCAGATAGCAAGTCAAACAATTACCTCAGACTAACCCCGCCGTCTGAAATGAGTTTGAAAATTAAACCATCCACTCTATAATAAAAAGTCAACGGTGAATGTTTTTGTTTCTTTAGGTAATCAGAAAGGATAATAATAATTTATATATGAAAAATTAAATGACTGATGTAATTCTATGGTTTTATATGAATAGTTTAATAATATATCTAAATAAATAGTTTTTTTCATCATTTTTGATGGAGGGTGTGCACTAGTGTGTGTGTGTGTGTGTGTGTGTATGTATTTTTTATATAAGTATTTATTATTTTTACCTATAGACACGTGTTTCATGCTTATGCAATCTTTAGTGGAGTGTAGAAGATGATAATTACTACCGGTCGAAAGATTCGAACCTAGTTGCAAAGTCATCGTTTACTCTGCAGCTTGGTATTCAACTCCCTAGCCACAATCAATTAACATAGGAAAGAAGAGAATTTAAATTCTATGTAATTTCAAATCGGCGGACATATACAGTAAGCTTAGTCATATAGTGTTCAACAGCAGAGGCCGGAACATCGCATTACACATAAATTGACAACTTGTTATAAATTCTCCTAAGGACCCAATCCTTGTGAAGGGGGCGATAACAATATTTTTTATATAAATATTGATTATTTTTACCTACAGATACTTCTTTTATGCTTATGCAATCTTCAGTGTAGGAGATGATAATTACTGCCGGGCGAAGAATTCGGTCCCAGTTGCAAAGTCACCTTTATTTTTATATATATATATATATATATATATATATATATAAACTATACCAGTATGATTATATTTAGGGTGTACCACCACCTAAGACGCTGAGTTCATAAGGCATCGGTATTCTCACCAATAAGTTTCTGGGCACAATTGATGGAATCCTTCTTTCAGTATGCATCTGCACATCCACCTGATCATGCCACGAGCATTACACTGAAGCTGTTGCAGATTAGAAGTGTTTTAGGTCCATGTCTCATTGCCGTACAACATGGCAGAGTGAGCGCAAGTTGAAAAGACTTTGCCCCCAAACCATGAAAGGATTGGCAGCAGCTTCCTGAACTTTGACCCTGCAACACAATAGCGAGCAGTAATAGCGCGTTCGCAACCACCACCATCATTCAACGTGTAACCCAAGTAACAGAAGATGGTTTTGATATCAAGTAGGACGTTATCTACATCCATGTGAGCCTCAGCTTGACCATCAATTGGGCAGGCAACAACTGACATAATCCGGGTCAACTACCAACTCTTCAATAAGACAATTACACTTCTTGTTGATCCAGTTTGTACTGGGAGCACTCAATGAAGCAGACAGCACAAGAAAACTTGCCAGAGTCTTGCAGGAGATCGAGACTGGAGATTACTCGTCTATTAAAAAAAAAAAACACACAAATGTTAGATGAGATGTTCACTGTGCTTTCCATGAACAATGACGGAGATGATCAAGTCAACTTCCAGTTTTGAAGGATTTTATGTCTGACATTTTCTCCTCTGTAATTGAAGTTGGTCTAACAGTAAACTCCAAATGGTAAAATTAAGGGCCATTTGTGAACCAGGCAACAGTGTCACGCTGGATGTATGGGCCTTTGCTTCATCTTGTTACCATGTCTGTTCATCTCTTGGTTTATGTTGTTGGAAAATACTTGTGTAAATATATAATATTGGCCAAAATTTAAATTTCCTGTTTTTTTGTGGGGCAGCACACTAGAGTATCGTATCTTTTGTAATATTATCCGAAGGTATTTAATAATAACTCGAAATGCCAACATACAAATATAAAAGGGTTTATTACCCTAAGTGAAGAATGCAATAAGTAGTTACAAGTTGGGTAACTGTTTTGTAATGTATACAGAGAATGGTACTACTGTCATACTCGTACTTTTGGCCTTTTGGCTAAGATCAAAGTGTAGTATCTGTTCCGATGGATACTTCACCCCATAGACTGGTATTGTCTTGGCCTTCGGAGCTTGATTTACGCCGGTCTATGGGTCTGTCCTGTGCAGTTCTAGGAGGTCCACCCTCCCAGGCTTCGCCTCCCCTCTTTGGGGAGGAGTAAGTTTATTGCTTACTGCCTGAGGCGCCCCTACTGGGGAATGCCGACGGGGCTGCCTAGGCAATTTTTAAACCCCACTTTCCCGACCCGACCTTGGGTCACATCTTACTTGTGGGAGTAAGATAAAAACTGGCCTTGTGCCTAACTCCTAGAGAGGAGTAAATCAATACTCAGAATAGTTGATTGTATCAGTATCTTTTTTCTACAACAGTATCGAAAATTCTGGTATTGTTACAACCCTAACTTGCATATATGTTGGTCATACATTCATGTACGTATATCATTTTATTTTGTCTATATGCATGTATGCTATAGTGTCACACTTGATTTTTATTTATTTTTCTCTCCCCCCACCACAGTCACCCAATCACCAATGTTCACTGTCACCTCAGCCCGACCAAATTCTTAACTTCACTCAAAAAGATGAACATTTCTCCTATGGTCAATATAGTGTTGGCAAACACACGAGAGGCGGAAACTTTCTCAGCATTGGAGTCCAACATAATCAACAGCCTAAATACGGACCGATAAAACCACCACCCGTGTATGCGCATCGTTACATCACAGGTAAGTTTGTTTTTTTGTTCTCTTTAAAAAATAAAATTTTTGCAACAATTTCTGTTGTTGTTCTGACATCCTTGTAACGGTTTTGTTTTATGGCATATCAACCCTTTTGCAGGTTATTTTATGCCCCCAAAAGAGGTGATCTGGATGGGAAATAAAATATTGACTCAGTTGAGAAGGATTTCTTATCTACTGAGAACAAAGTAGATACTACACTTTGAATTATTTATTTGCAAATAAAATAAAAATATATTCCATTTATAAACTAAACACAAGGCTATCAAAAGTGTGTGTGTGTGTGAGAGAGAGAGAGAGAGAGAGAGAGAGAGAGTCTGTGGTCAGTCTCTGCCTATCCTATTCCACCCATTGGAAACTATCCATTGAAGACGAACTACTACTTTACCTGGGTAATGACCGTCTTAATTATCAGACAACTGTAGTACATGAATTTCAGAAAATGCAATCTACTCTTTGGCCAGGCAAGTAATGATTGTATTGGTGCATGTGTGTCATGTGATTTTGATTGTTTACCCTGGTGCAGTTCTCTAAAGAGATTACTCTTTGAAATGTGCAGTAGATGTTCAGCTTGACTACATTGCAAAATGGCACGAATACTCACCATTGTGGTTATCCAGAGCAGTTAGGTGTCTGGAAATCATATCCTGCCATCAGACATCTGATGTGAAATACGTCATTTAGAATATATTCTGTACACTGTCTAAGTTTCACAGCCATACAGATGAGAGGTGACCAATACAGCATGGTCGAACTTTGATCTTAGGTTGGATGTTTGTATCTTCATACAATATTGAAGGTTCTATTCATATCCTCGTAGTCTCCTTTTATTGTCTCACCATGTGCCTGGCAGCTGAATCAGTTGATTGTCAAAAAAAAAAAAAAAAAAAAAAAAAAACCCCACCTCAAAACACTTTCATGGTTCAATTCTTTTATTACTTCTCTGATCGGATAAACACTGCATAAACCATGGTATTAATAGTCCATTTGAATGCAATGGTTGCAGAAAGCTAAGCTTACTGTTATATGCTATCAAGATCTCATGTTAGTACAATCTGCTTATCCTTATTTTGCCCATAGGTCACACAGTTCCATTACTTTTCAGACTGACTCCATTACTAGTATCCATTTTGTCGATAATGATATCAATTTTCAAGTAGAAGTTAACAATATAAAACTTACATTAAAATGAACACTAAAATTGGGGAGTGGTGATTGGCCTAATGGATACTGGCACAGATTATGGAATCAGCAATGTCGAGTTCAAATCCTATTGTATCTACTGTGGTTGCTTATTGGGGGGAAAGTTTTCTGCTCAGCTATGGTTAAAATAGCAACATCTTTTCAATTAGTATACAAGTATAGAATGAATTGTTTAAAGTAGGTATTGTATTTCAACATGAAATGGCACAAAAATGGATTTGTGTGCCATAAAACCCTAAAAAAAAACAATATGGATGCAGTGTACAACTATTATTTTTTTTATTGATTTTTTTTCTATGAACAAACAAAAAAATCGTTTTAGTATAAAAATCTCGACTCCTGCAGACTTTTCTTATTTTATCAGGCATTTTACTCTAAAAAAATAAAAATAAAAGTAAATTATGGAAGTGCGTCGCCACAACCTATCCAGAAAAATAATACTAAAATCTAAATTATTTGATTTGTAGATTTTAATATTTCCATTCGATTTTATTACCCAGCCTTGAAATTGTTTTCAACACTATTGAAGGATGAACAATAAACGCCATCCACTATCCACAGAATTTATTGAAAACATCTGAAACGAGGTGAAAAGACTTGCTCTCTTATATCTTTTATCCTCCTCTTTGTTGTTTTTTTTTATTTCAGATCTGTCAACTTAAATTATACACTATTCTTGTGTGTGTGTTGTTACATTCTAGAGCTGACATCAAACTATCTGATTTATAAATTAGTAATCCAGGATTTCAATTTTCTTCTCCAGAGTTAAAAGCATACAAATTAGCAACTCGATTTTCGTCGTCTTTCTCTTTATCTCTATTTATATAAAGTTAGGTATGTGTATATTTTTATATATTTGTATCTACAGGATTCACTCCTAAATTAATTAACCAATAATTATCGATTTTGGAACACGGCTGCTAGGTGTAAGGGTGAGTAATGTGAGCTATATTTGGTTTAATTTAGTTTCATGCATAGAAAATTCAGATACCTCCGATTTTTTTCTGTAAAATTTTAACAATAGGTATTAGATATTAGCTAATAAATATCCCCAAAATTCCAGTTCCTTTGGGGTATTTTAAAAGGTTTTTAGGGGCCATAGTATAAACACAACCTCTCATTGTAAAACTTATATATTTCAGATTTGCATTAACTCTTTTAGCGCGGCTGTCGCAAAATTGCGACAAGTCTACCACCTCTAATAGCAGACGATACTATGTGCGTATTGGTGGCTGAAAACAGCCTTGTTAGCTTGCGGCATGTTTGTGACACCATGGGGAATCCCCGGATGTATAGTTTTGTATATGGTACTGTTGAAGTATTGCCGCAATCTTTGGTCGAAGTTAGTGGATATTTCGCAGATTTTCGAGCTGAAAATGGCTAAGAAATGTTATACTCTTGACCAGGCATTGGATATGGTGACCACTGATAGCAATTCAGGAAGTAAACTGGAGTTTTCATGGTTTTGAGGATAGTGAAAGTGACGATGATTTGGGGTATATACAGGGGAGCTCGTGCTAGAGGAAGGGCTAGGGGTAGAGCAATGAGACAAAGAGGTCGTGGAGGGCGTAGGAAATCTGCTGTTGATCATGATGCAGGTTGGCAGAACTCTGAATAAAAGATGCCAGAAAAGTAGCTGATTATATTGGGGCTGATGGTTATGAAAACAAGCCTCCTATTGACTTCATATCATTATTTTTGACTGATGAGTTTTGGAACCTTGCTGTCGCTGAAACAAATACGTATGCTGAGCAGTATTTAGATTCTCATGGCCCTAATTCATCCAGAAGTCTTGTTTCCATAACTGGAAGCCTGTCACAATTCCTGAAATAAAAGCCTTCTTCTCATTGTCATTCTCCATGGGACTGTGTGAGAAAGTAGAAATTGAAGATTACTGTGCCAAATGGTGGGTAACTGAAACTCCAGGATATGGAAAAATAATGCCATGGGATAGAGTTGAATGGATTCTGTCCTTTTTTCATTGGGCAAACAATGATAACCATATACCGAGGGGTCAGGATGGACACGATCGATTTCTCAAAATTCACTCCTTGATTGATCTTCTGCTAAAGTTCAGCCAGATGTTCTATCCAAGCAGGGAATTATCCCTAGATGAAATAACCATAGCATACAAGGGAAGAAGTATCATGAAACAATACAATAAGAACAAACCAGACAAATGGGTGTACAAAGCTTATGTACTCTCAGAATCAAAATCAGCGTATGTCGTGGACTGGCTTTTGAGCACGGGGAAAAGGAAACCGAGGACAGATGGGCGATGAAGAAGATGAGGCTACTTTGAAAACTCACAGAATAGTTAGAGAAATGATGAGGCCTTATTTTGGTCAATGTCATGGAGTATACATTGAGTTATTATTCTGGGGTGCCTCTAGCAAATGAACTTGGACAGTGGATATAAAACGTTGCGGTATTCCCCAGGCTTTGAACAAAACCAACTTCCCATTACGAGAAGGTGATGACCCTGTGTTCATGAGGAATGTAAAACTGTTAGCCCTTGCTTGGCATGATGCAAAGCGGTTGTACATGCTAACAAATATCTATGGGAATAATTGTGTTATGAAACAAATCCGTTCTAAGCAGCTAAGTGCCACTGGATTTCACGATGTAAAAAAAAAAAACATACTATGTGGACAGATACAACAAATTCACGGGGGGAGGGGCAAAATGGATCAAAGAATTTTGCAATTTTCAGTGTTATGGACTATGCGTCTGAAATGGACATAAAAAATAAAATTCACAATTTATTTTCTGCAACTAGTTTTATTTGCAATATAAGACAGGTAGTTAACTCGGAGTATGGCAGTCGTATATGTTGGTGCACTGCCCACCCAATTGATGGCTTAGCTGAGGCTCACATAGATGTAGATGGCGTCCTACTTGATACCGAAGCAACCTTCTGGTACATTTTATTTTTTCCATACCCTTACTCTCTTCCATGTTACTCATCATGTTTTTGCACCAATTTTTAATTTGTAGGTTACGGACTGGAAAACGGTGGAATCACGTGTTATTTGTATAACAAATTGCCACAAAAAGTGAAGGTGATTTATCTTGAATCTCTGCCGTGGTTCATGAGAGTTTATTTCAACACTGTCAAAATCCTGAGCAATGGCGTCGTCATCAAACCAAGTAAGTTGAAAAACCCTTTCGTTTTCATTTCAGTTTTTATTGGAGAAAAATTAGAGTTCATGCCTTTTTGGTTTCAGTTTCGTTTAACTTTTTTTTGTTGTTCACCTCACTGAAATTTTAAAATCCTCTTTGATATTCCGATTCCATTTTTGCAGTGGCCATCAATTATGTCCAGGGCAAAGACCGCGTCCAGCCGTACACTTTAGAGGTCATCATAGAATTGCCACCAAATTCTGTCAGTTCTTTGTCGTTTGAATTTGACCGTGCCTTTTTAAAATGGACTGAATATCCACCTGATGCCAACCACGGATTCTACATCAACTCTGCTATACTTTCCGTCTCTCTGCCGGTAGCCACCAACTACACATCACCTGGACAGACATCATCCGTCTTGATGGACAGGTGAGTGTTAAGATGAAGATTTTTTTTCCAAATCACAAACTCCATACTACGAAAATAAACATTTCTTTTTATTGTTTTTAAAAATCTATCGTGGCGGTGCTAACGTGAAAACCAGGAAAATAGAAATGGTATCTGTTCACGTTGTGAAAAAAATGTCTTATTTGCAAAGTTCATACCTATTTTCCACAACATAGACATTAATCTCTTACTTGAATTTAGAAATGAAACCTGGAGATACAATTAAAATTAACGTCATTGACAACTCGGACATAATTTCCTGTCAAACTAGAAAATTTCTATAAAACCAAACACATCTCATCATTACTTAGCAAAAACATAATGTTGCTACTGGGTACTAAAACGTATTTACTCCTCCCCAGGAGTTAGGCACAAGGCCAGTTTTATCTTACTCCCACAAGTAAGATGTGACCCAAGATCGGGTCGAGCAAGTGGGGTTAAAAGCCAGCGCTCGAGAGGTGAGCACTCTGGCCATTTAAAAATTGCCTGGGCAGCCCCGTCGGCATTCCCCGGTAGGGGCGCCTCAGACAGTAAGCAATAAACTTACTCCTCCCCAAAGAGGGGAGGCGAAGCCTGGGAGGGTGGACCTCCTAGAACTGCACAGGACAGGCGTGCAGTATCCATCGGAACAGATACTACACTTTGATCTTAGCCAAAAGACCAAGCAGCTCTAAATAATTACATAAATAAACAAAAAAGGGATGGAGTCGAATTGAATGCACAATTTCTCTCAAATGTGATTTAAAATTACCATCACAAATAATTAGTACAATACAGGAAGGGAGAATACTCTTCCTTTTAAAAGTCAAGAACGGTAACTCTTTCTTTATACTAAGCAATTGCTACAATATTGTGCATGTTCTAACCAAAACTTTATAAATATATTTTTTATGATATTAATAAAAATAATAATTTCTTCCCTATTTCTGCTATTTTCAGATCGATTGAAAGTCATACAATGGCCTATTATAATAAATTAATAATGGAGTTTATGTATCTGTCTGCCTGTCTGAAACCGAACCTCTGTCAGAGTACTCTTAATTACTCTGCCAGCTTCTATATATACTGCTACAAAAACTCGTCCAAACACCATGCGTTTTTGCAAATTTACATAATTAATTGCTTTTAAACTTCTAATAAATTAATATTCGGAAATATATACTCAGAGTTGATTTATAAAGAATTTCCACATTAGTAACTGAGATTTTAGTACCCAGTAGCAACATTATGTTTTTGCTAAGTAATGATGAGATGTGTTTGGTTTTATAGAAATTTTCGAGTTTGACAGGAAATTATGTCCGAGTTGTCAATGACGTTAATTTTAATTGTATCTCCAGGTTTCATTTCTAAATTCAAATTCAAATTTTCCTCATTAGTAATCTTAATAAAAATTATTAATATAATTAATTAAAGACCTTTTAGACAAAACCCATGCCAGTTTACGAAGCATATTACGACTCAAGGGAAAAAATTACTTAAAAACTTCAGCCAGAACAGATACTACACGTTGATCTTAGCCAAACGGCCAGGTAGCTAGAAAAAAGTTTGCAAATAATTTAAAGTTAATTTTCAAAATATTTCTTTGGGTGAGAGAGGGTAAAAACAAAAATGGGGGGGGGGGGTGAAAATTTTTCTTGTTTTTTTTTCCTTACAAAACATATTTTTAGGAGGGTTGGCGTGGGTGAAAAATTATTTTTTGGGGGGAAAAGAAATTTTTTAATTTTAGATTTAACTAAAACCATTTTTGATCCAAAGCAAAGAAAATCAGTGTCTAACCACCCCAAAAATATTAACATTTTCATTATATATAGATCAATTTGAAGTTTTAGTAACGTTTCTTTTCGATGACATTTTTTGTTAGAATTCTATCTTCTACTTATAATATAACAAAGAGGTTCTCGGTCTGTCTGTCATTCTGTCTATCAAAACTGTTTTTTTGATATGACTGTGGCGCCATCAGTTTATGGGTGAGCGTTCATTTCTGACGTGGCAGCCTAGCAAAAATAGACGACCATAGGGAGGCTATTTTTGGCTATTTTTGGCTAATTATAATATAAATAGTAATTATCTTAATAATACTAATAACAATAATACTGATAATTTCCTTTCATTTTATCAGTTTTTTGATCTCATTAAATGTTCTATTAATAAAAATAATAATACAAATAATATAACATTTATAATAATATGAATGATTAATTCAGATAATAACATCACAAATACTAGTAATTATCTTAATAATAATAATGCAGAGAATTTCTTTTGCACGTATAGTTACACAACACCCGTTGACTTTCAACATTTTGTAAGACGTCACAAATATTTAAAATTAATAATTACAATCAGTTACTCAATTATCATGAGCAATGAAAAAAAAAAAAAATTATAGATACTCCCAGGCAACGCCGGGTCAGGACAGCTAGCATAATTATAAAAGAAAGAGAATGTACTTTTAATTTTAAATAACTGAAAACAAAGGAAAATCATTGTTACGTTTGGAGACTGAGAGGAAAAGGGATTTACATGACAGAAAATCCATGGTGGTTAATTAAAAAAAAATAAATTAAAAATAATAAAAAAAAATCTAAAAAATGTAATTTTCTTTTACGTTATTGTATTTGTGATTTCAATAAATATTAAATTTAAAATATATATAATTTAATTAAATTATGAAATTCGAAGTTACGTTTATCCAAGGAAAACACATAAGGCGTTAACGTGTTTAATAATTTTATATGTTTAGATAACATTAGACATAAAATAATGCAGCAACACCATTTCAAAAGTTACGGCAGACAAAAAAGAAATGTTTCAGAAGTTTTTAATTAATATTTTTATTATTATTACATGTGAAATGTATTTATATAAATAGTACAGAAATTAAATTGCAAATAATTTATCCTGAATTTGTCCATTATGATGGGAAGAGTGGAAATTAGTTATGTCACACATTCAACATGTACATGCAATAAAAGAACCCTTTTAAATGAGTTATGGTGTGTTTGCTGAAAAATTATTATTATGCTTTATTTAGTAGCTATCCAAAAGTAAAGTTTATTCTATATCTACAGTTTGTGGCTGTAGTTTTTTTTTTAGTAATTGCAATAAAGATATTGAAACTTGTACATTCTTTTAAAGTTGAAGATTTATTAAACAGAATAGTTTGTTAAAGACGGAAAATTCGGGGAGGGGGAGTATCCTCTGTCACCCACAATTATTGCTAAAGCGTTACCCCCTCTCCCCAAAAGCCATTTTGTTTCACAAGGCGCATCCTTGAGCAGACATTATCCCGCCAATCTTCTGAAGGAACTCACTTAACCGAGGACCACTAACCCCAGAAGTTTCCACTGCCACTAGAGTAAAAAAAAAAAAAAAAAAAAAAAAAAAAAAAATTTATCTACAAGAGAATATTTATTTATTTTTTAAACTCTCAGATGTGACCGAATTGATACGTAAAATGTGTCGCCACAGGAAAATGATAATCCCATGCGGTCACTTTCTGTCACCCAAGGGCGAGGCTTTTGAATTTGATTTGAAATGTTTTCTGTTTTCTATAGAAATAAGTTTTTCTTTTTTTGTTGTTGCTTTAACTCTACTGATAAAATAACCCTTTTTTTTCTTTTCTATGTTTAGTTTTGTTGACGAGACGGACAATAAACAATTTTTGGTGCGTCTTCACACTGAGAGTCTGTTGTTGTCGTTACCCACCCCAGATTTCAGCATGCCATACAATGTCATCTGCCTTGCGTGTACAGTGATGGCCATAGCGTTTGGTTCGATTCACAATTTGACCACTCGACGTCTCGTTGCCAGAGATCCCGATGTTAAGACAGGAATCTTCCATAAGATGAAGACGTTTCTTCTCAGATTATGGCCAAGGAAAACGAAAGCCAAATCTTCGTGAAATGGAAACGGAGAAAAAAAAAAAATCAAAAATGTTAACTTATTTTTCATTCTGTATTTAGATTTTTACCAGTTTTTCATTCATTCCGAAATTTTTTTTGTTTTTTCTTACTAATTCTTTTTATAAAATTGAAAAAATATTTTTATAAGAAAAAACATTTTTTTTTTGTTAAACTTTTTTAATAAAAACAAAAAATGTACAAAACAATATTTGTTAAAATTATTGCCACTTTGCTGTTTTGTCTTTCTGATTTTCAATGTATTCTCGTATCATCCAATTCTGCCAATGCAGTCTCAATTTTAGAGATTCTGAATAGCGACAAAATGTCAAAGATGGAATGGAAAGAGTAGATATTCCAACATGATGCAAACGAGTTAACTCGTTGATTTTAATATTTCGTCTTTGTTATTTAATTGAAAACAAATATGAGAGATAAAAAGGGAGGGGGGGGGGAGAAAAAAAATTGAAAGGAAAAGGGAGGAGTTTCAACAATTTTTTTGAAAGATGTTTGCTTATTGGCAAAGAAGAAAGCAGATTAAGAAGAGAGAGAGAGAGAGACAGACAGACAGCCTCATGATGTTCAATAATAGAAGGAAAGGGGTCTATGCTTGTTTTCAGTGGTAAATATTAACAAAAAATTAACACATTTCTTTGTTTTTGAGACAAAATATAATCTAATCATGAGTTAATTGCATTGTGTTGGTATATCCGCTTTTTCCATTTTATCTTCACACACGCACACACACTGAATAATAATAAAATGCACTAATATATTATCTTACATTTTTGTTTCATTACTTACTTCAACATGATTAGAACTTAGTAGTATAAAATATACTAATGGCAAATATGGTATACAGGAAAGTTTGTTTCATTCCACAAAGGAATTCGTCATGCCAACTACAAAAATTAACATTCTACCAACCCTTTTATAGGCAAATATTTTTTATAGTCACCTTATACCAATTAAAGCTATTAGTTTTTTTTATTTCCTATATAAAACACTCGCATTCATACCCCCCCCCCCCCCCCCAATGCTTTGACATCCCATTCTCAAGGTATTGTCGTTACTTTTAAAGTTTGCGTTTGCACAAAAAAAATTATAATTTAGTAGCTATCCCAAAGTAAAGTTTATTCTATCTAAACCAGACACCCACCAAAAAACATCTTTTCTAGCATTCACAAATATCCGGGGACTTAGGTTTCTACATCGTTGATGTTGGTTCTTTCTTCTGACAAACTCTCCGGATATGCTAGCACTAAGTGAAACAAACCTTCAATCCTCAATCTCCTCACACCATTTTGACATGACTGAATACCTCCATTATACCGTAAATACTCTGACAAACATATGCACGGGCTAGGAGTTTATGTTCGGAACACCCTTCTCTTGACTAGAGAACATAGGCTAGAATAAGATGGTCAAGCCTACATATGCTTTAGATTAACCCTGCAGTACAGTGTTAGTTACTTATATTTCTTCTACCGTTCTCCTTCGACCCAGGACTGTACCCTGCTTAACTCTGTCTCTGAAAGCATAAATATAGCACTTTCACTTGACATGAGCATGCAAATACATGTATTTGTTTTTTATGCACACCACCATGACTGGCTCAGATTTTCCAGCTATGCAGACGCAGCTGGTAACTCCACATATAGTTTCTCCATAGCTCACCCCCTCTCACGTTCCCGACCCGCCTCTCTGATCGTGTGGACCATCAAGCCTCACTTCTCGACCGGTTCTTGACCTCACTGTCCAAGGCTTTTGTGATGAATGCCCATAGCCTGCTCAGGAATGCTAATCACCTTGTGGTAATGGTTGATATCACCCTAAAATCTCAATCCAAAGCTGAAGAGCTGTTGCTCAAAACGACAAGATACTTCAAGCAGGCTGATTTTGATTCCATCAGAGACGTTTCTTGGAGTGGAATTTTTCTCTCTCTGCTGGTCAATGCGCAAATGAGGCAACTGAATGGGTCAAAGCAGGCATTGATGCACATGCCCCCACGAGAATTCTACAAGCTCCACTCTCCACAAATTCGCAGCTACTATTGCTCAGAAGCAGCAAGCATTCCGACAATACAGCCACCATAAGTCTACTTCGAATAGACAGAAATTTGAAAAGTCAAGAAATAATTGTAAGACCGTGATAGCTGAAGAGAAGGTATACAGAGATAATTAATAAACGCATTCAGTCGCAGAAACTAGGTTCTCGTGATTTCTACTTGCACAGCGTTTCGCCTTAAACTCCACCTTAGACTCCGCAGACCACTCCCTCCCTAATTTCCCACTGCAGACAGAGCCACACTCGATGACCTGGTAATTACCCCATCTCATGGACATCATAAAGAACCATGACATCTCTAAAGCATATGGGCCTGATTTTATACCTCAGAATTATTGCTCCATCAGCCTACTCCCGTTTTCTGCTAAAATCTTTGAATCCTTAATCAATCTAGCAATAGTCCGACACCTTGTTAATACTAAACTTCTTTCTGACCATCAGTATGGATTTAGGCACGCAAGGTCTACTGCGGATATCCTAAAGGTCACCTCCGAACACATACCATACACTCGACAAGGCAGGTGAAGCTAAGGTGGTAGCTTGATATATTCAAAGCCTTTGACAAAGTCTTCTCATAAAAATCAATTCATATTGTATTACTGGATGAATATTTAATATAATTAGATCCTTCCTATTCAACAGAAAGATCCAGATTGAACGGCCATCAAGGACAAACAACATGACATAAATGCAGGTGTGCCCCAAGGATCGATCCTTGGACCTTTATTGTTCCTGATTTTCATAAACGACCTCTCTGATAACATTGTGTCTAAGATGAGTATATTTGCTGACGACATTACACTCTATTCTCGTCATGTTGGTAAAATGGACGCGCACATATCCGAGGCAATGGCTAAATCCTTAGAAAGTGACCTCCATACTGTAGTGGAATGGGGTCATGGATGGATGGTAACATTTAATGCTGCTAAGACAAAGCTTCTTTCCTTCAACAACTACAAGAAACCTCTTCAACTAGCAATTGCCATGACATAACTTCCTATCTGAGAGTCCAACTTTAAAACTCCTCAACCTAACATTCACAGGTAGCATGAATTGGAATGAATACATAGAAGACATTGCATAGGCTGCTGCTAAGGTGGGCTCTACCATGCTAGAAAACTTCTTACACTTGACAGTATCATATATCTTTACAGAGCCACCATCTGCTAATGCATGAAGTATTATTGCCACATTTTGGCTGGTGCACCATCCACTAGTCTCTCCCTCCTAGACAAGGTCCAAAAAAGAGCCTCTAATCTTATAGGTCCCTCACTATCAACCAAACTCCAGCCCCATCACCGTAATGTTGCATCCTTGTACTTGTTTTACAAGTACTTCAATGGAATGTGCTCCAATGAACTTGCTGCTCTGGTGCTCCCTCGACGTAAATACACGCGTCCAACCCGACAATCAGCTAAATCCCATCCATTCACTGTAGAGGTCCTCAGATGCCAGAGAGCCTTCTACTCCAAGAACTTCTTTCCCTGAGCTGCCAGCCTTTGGAACTTCCTCCCTGTTTTCCCAACTGTACCGACATGCAGAAATTTAAAACTAATGTGAACAAACATCTAGCTGCACAGCTCCCAATTTAGGATGATCCCCTAAAATTTCACCATAATTCTCAGTAGCCTTGTTTGAACCGAACTGTTATATAAAAAAAAAGTTTATAGTAATTATGTTTCATGTTAGTGTCAAGTTTTTTTTTTTTTTTAAATAATTTTTATTTGACATTTAGAGATATTTTTCCATCGACTTTTGGTCTGAAACTCTAAAATACTTTCTTGGTTTAAATCAAAGTGTAGTATCTGTTCTGTCGGAGGAGGGGCTATTCTTCTGGACTGTGGAGGAGAGATATAGGATAAGAAGGGATAGAGAGAGGTAGAGTGAGAATTTTTAAAAGAAAGTTGTTATATACACTTTTTAACGCTTCTATTTTATTATCCATGCTCCTGGGCAACACCGGGTAGCCATGCTAGTATTCATTAAAGAGTCCATGTTCAGGTCTCATTTTAAAGATCTGGAAGGTTAGTGTCACGATAGATTAAAAAAATTAGATCTATTCATTTTTTTTTTTTGCTAATAGAATAATATTTTTGGAACAAGTTGTCAGATTAAATTAAGAATGGCAATAGCGTAGAATATTTTAAGATGGAATTCAGAGAGCATTTTTTGGGGGAACTATTCGATGATATATTTAAAAGAATTTGATCTGTATGTTAATGTTGTAGTAATAGTGTAAAACAAATTTTTTTTCGGTCTGAATTGAGACGATAACTAAAGAGGCACGACAAAAAAATAATAAAAAAAAGAGTTACTCAGTATTATGTATCCGTCCTGCGGCAGGAATTCCAACGAGTGAAATAATAAATTAAAGACGAAAGCAAATTTAAAAACAGTTTTAAAAATTTTTAATTATAATTTTTTGTGTTTTTGATAATAAATAAACGAGAGGTGAAGAAAAGACGGTCCTTTGGCTGTGTTGGCTCTGATTCATATGTAAATCGTGTAGACCTGATCCTTTTCCACAACGTCCAATTGCTAAAAAAAAAAAAAAAAAAAAAAAAAAAACGCAAGATCATTTAAGATTAAAATAATATTATAATCCATTAACTATATATACCCAGCATTGCCAGGGGTACAGTGAAGTCATTTTAGTTTTGAATTTTTATTTGTTTGCACATTTTCTAAACTTATACAGAAAATAAATAAAATTTTAGTTGTAAAAGGAGACAACTCTTATATGCTTCAATGAAAAATATGAATTATTTCCCTTGCTGATTTTTTCATTCTTTTTTTTTTAGCGATTAGCTAAAAATGCTTCGCATTATCAGGTATCTGGGCTGAACTAAATAATTTAAAAAACAAATTGTAGATAAGTATTTTGTTATATTGTCAATAACACGATACAACAATAGCAAATGAAATTGGCTGGTCAGAAGCAAATTTGGATTTGTCAGCTTGAAGGCTGTTTGGAGTTTGAAATTCCGACAAGATGATTTTATATATGAGATAATGTGTATCTTTCTATCTCTTTCCGTTCAACATTAAAAAAGATCTTCGATTTGAAGATAAGCGTGTTCACATTAGTTGAAAGCTTGAGCAAGAAAGGTATTATAAGTTATTAGTGGGACCCGTGAAAATTCCACAAGCTATCCTTCATCTCTTGTATATTGTTGCAGTGCTTAAAAATATTTCCATTCCATGCATGTCTGACGTGAACGCAGACCCTACAATATTATTTTACCACCTTTTTTCAAACTGAAACATACGTCCTCTGGTTAATGTAGTTTCAGAACATATCTGGTTATGTTAGTCTATTTCCAAAACCCCTGTAGAAGTTTGTGACATATTTTCATTCTATGGACGTCTGCCACACATACAGACCCCCACAATATTATTGTACCATCTTTGGACAGAACAGATACTACATTTGATCCTAGTCCGAAGGTCAACAAAGTGTATTTTAGTTTGAGTGTCACGTTCGACAGAACAGCGACAGCAAACAATTACAAAAAAAACAAAAAAACTTTAAAAAAAAAAATTTTTTGGTGATCACACGATTTGATTTTTTTAAAAGAAAGGGTGGAGGGTGATAACGTACGTACGGAAATTAAATTGCTAAAGTGTATTATCAAGGGAGGCGCGAGAGCACTCTATCCCTTAATAGACTCAAAAACGGCCTATGCTAGAAATCTCATTTCTTTGATCAATCATAACTAAAAAACCAATAAACCTAATTAGTTAAAACTTTGCACACAATTTTTATTTGATAGGTTCTATAAGTGTGTAGAATTTCAACATCATTAGTCATGGCAACCCAGAGATCCAGAAAGTTCAATCATGAAATCATCTTATCTGTGTGTACGTAGGTATGTGTCACCCTGTATCTCATCAACTATTTGATGGATTAAGCTGATTTTTGGCAAAGATAGAGGTTCTAGTGTCTAGTTGATGGCATTCTAATTTCAGTTTACCATATACCTTGATTAGTCAAACTACCAACTATATCAGTTATGAGAAGGCATTGTATTGAGGCATAGCCTTTACAAAAGTAGTGACATTCCATGATAAATGCCAGTATACTGAAATCATATGCCCTTAATAGGGTTAAGATGAAAATTCATATACACTAAATGTACAAAAGCAAGGAAATTCCCAAATTTTTACACTTTTATTGTCATTAAGGGTATGCGAGCACAACAGGGCTATGTATTTACTGGTAGAAATTTTTCTTCAGCGCACTTCACACACTTCATCCACTCATGCATAGAGATTTATACTGTAGTGATGTGATAATGAAATTGTTTGGTTGATATGTAGTCATACCCTTAATGACAATAAAAGTGTAAAAATTTGGGAATTTCCTTGCTTTTGTACATTTAGTGTATATGAATTTTCATCTTAACCCTATTAAGGGCATATGATTTCAGTATACTGCCATTTATCATGGAATGTCACTACTTTTGTAAAGGCTATGACTCAATACAATAGTCATTTTTAAGGTTTTTTGGAATTTTCTGGAAAACTAAGGTATATGGTAAACTGAAATTAAAATGCCATCAACTAGACCCTAGAACCTCTATCTCTGCCAAAAATCAGCTGAATCCATCAAATAGTTGATGAGATACAGGGTGGCACATATGTACGTACGTACGTACGTACGTACGTACGTACACACAGATAACATGATTTCATGATTGAACTTTCTGGATCTCTGGGTTGCCTTGACTAATGATGCTGAAATTCTACACACTTATAGAACCTATCAAATAAAAATTTTGTGCAAAGTTTTAACTAATTCGGTTTATTGGTTTTTGAGTTATGATTGATCAAAGAAATGAGATTTCCAGCATAGGCCATTTTTGAAGTCTATTAAGGGATAGAGCGCTCTCGCGCCTCCCTTGATTATTGTAATACTAAAAATAACATGTCCTCAAATACCTTACACACCTAATATTTATGAACATAATTCGAGATTTATTTCCTTACCTGATTTCTGTACAATTTGATGACACAAGCATTAATTCCTTGTATTAAATGTTTGTTAATAAAATTGTAGTCCCGATCAATCGTCTCCTCTGGTGTCGACATAAAAAACAGCTGCAGGAGAGAAAATAATAAAATCAATAAATAAATTGTAAAAAAAAAAATGGTTTAGAAAAAAAAAAAAGTTCTTAATCATTCAAAGATTTTAACTTAAAAGGTTTCATTAAAGAAAATCGGAAACTTTTGTCTATGAATTCTTGTATTTGTAGATGCATTCACGAGGCTCTGTCCGGCCATCGGTATGTCATGCTTCATTTTTTTTCTTTTTAGTAATGAGTCACTACTCATCAAGGCCAAAAAATACTCACGGTTAATGAGATGTAATGATTGTCAGTCAAAAGATGAAAAACCTTATGAGAGGATTGAAAATGATTAATGGAATGAACAAAGTTTTATTACTTATGGAGACGGTTTATGACAAGGATCTGTTGATATTGGATTTGAAGACCACCATGTTGTTATCTGCAGGGAAGCAGTCCCATGGTAATGTGTTCTACAGATGAGAAACCCTTGCGAAGAAGCTCTGTCCATGGAAATTCCACCTAACGCTAGGCACACGGAGGAAAAAAGGAAAGATATATTTTGTGGCGGTAGAAAATGAGTTTTTGCTGTGAATGTCTTCCAAGGTGGAACCAGATATTGGAGCTCAGTCGAGCACCTTCCATGGAAATAACGATAGAGTGGAGCGAGACTAGCGAGACTGTGAGAAAGAGGTTGTAATGAACAGTTTGAAATAATATTTTTGCCGGTCTGGTACACTTACATTTGAGCAACCTTTTCATCGCAGAACGCGCAGATTGAATGGACGCATCTTATTTTAGATGCGTCCAAATATTTATATATAACGCTCGATCCATCGGTTGGTCTGTCACGCTTTTTTAGATGCGGCCACACAGCTCTATAACAGAGTTGCTGTGTCGTACTTCAGTTTCAAAATCGTATTTTCGTCAGTCTGTCACACTTCATTTGAAATAGCATTTTCTTTTCACTGAAGGAAATAGAAAATATTGATTTATCGGTGAAGAGTACCTGTTTCAATTGATTATCAATTTTGATGAATTCTAGCCGACACGGAACATATTTTCGTTTTTATGTTTCAGACTTTTTGAAACTAAGAGTGATAATTCAGATTATTTGACCTACACATGGACCTGTGGCATAACGGTTAAAAGCGTTGATTACAAGGCGATCCATGGTACTTAATACATAAAAAATAGCACTTCTACCCGGTCATGGCTGATGGAATGAGAACAATCTACTCCCATGGATTAAATAAAAGGTTCAGTTCAAAATTCCATATAGGTTCTAGAGTTTAACATAAAGATTCCCAATTTTGAAAGGATGCACCTGAAGAATCTCGAAGTTTACGTTGGCCGAAACGTTGTGTAAATAACATCAAAGATGAGAATAGTAGTTGGAATAATTCAAACTTTCGTTTCGTTTAAATTTTAGTAGTGGCTTCAAAATCTGTATCTTACTATGATATCCCAGCTGATTGAGTCCCCGGAGCGTTGTGGATCGAGAAACACTTATATCAGCATGATTTCAGACCTTGGAAATTTCACAATTGGTAAATTGATTGGAAATAAGGATCCGATTCAGCTGACATTCATCTATTGCTGTTGTCTTGGGTGTAGAACCATATTTGGAATGGCATTTGAACAAGTTTGTCTTGTAATCTTCAGGATAGATGTTGAGATTGGATGCTCTCAGTTTGTTACCTCTTTTTGAGTTTTGCCAGCTTCCCACAACGCATGAATGATGGCTTTGTATGCCTCTGCCATATCCTCAACTCTTGCCATTTATGATACTGATGCTGAACATTGAAAGTTTCATTCTTTTTTTACACCAAAACTTTGACACTTATAAAATTACCTCATATGTAAATCATTAAATAGATTTAAAATATCACTAATGAAATGCCATATCATTTACGTATACCAAATTGATATACTGTTAAGAGTAAACTGTTAAATTTTAAACAAATTTGAGCAAGAAATATTAAAGCTATTCACAAAGGACAGAATATAAATTGGTGTAGTATATACAAGCAGAGAAACCCGGTATTGCCCGGGTAGGAAAGTAGTTCTTAGATTGTAGAAAACGAAAGCAAAACATGTACGTGAATTTGTTAGTTTAAAAAGTTAAAAGTGCAAAAAGTAAAAACATTTTTACTCTATTTTTCTGCTCAAAAACTTCATTAAACTTATGGTAGATTCTATTGCAATTTCTCCAAAATCATGCACTTAGATTGAATAATAATTACGATCATTGAATTCTTCGTAAAATCTTACTGTGTAAATAAACAACTGGTAAACAATATTCTGTTTTACCCATAGATGGGATCCTGACAAGTAATACCGTCAGAGTTAGAGCGGACTTGAAAGTAATGGCAACGAAGGGATGGCATCACAATCCCCAAAGCTCTCAAACTAGGATCTCACCAGCGGATGTAGTTCAAGACCGTAAATAAATAGAAAGTTATGGATATAGAAAAGATGCACATCATCTACGCGTCGTGCAGATTATTACCTCAGCAGAATTTGAATCAGATGGAGTGACAATATCACAACTTCCAGATGAGATGCTGCTCAGGTCGGTTGAGAGGGACAAACTGTTAGTCGTGGCCCAAGAATTAGGAAATGCGTCAGAGTCTTTATCAGCTGAATAAAAAAGAAAAGAAAGGAAAACAATAGGTAATAAGTAAGCGGATAGGCAGTGTAAAAGTTTAACAAAATAATAAAAACATTTGTATTATATTCTAATATATAAAGTAAACTTAGTCTCTTTATCATCGATAGCTTACTTTCTACAAAAGCAAAATTTGATTCTGGTTCGTCAGTTTTTCTTGTGGATCGTTGCAGCATTTTGTTAAGAAGAATAAAATGTCATTCGATTTAATTCCTTTCAGAAAATACTTTGTCTGGGTAGGCATTATTTTCAAATGTACGTTATCTTAAAAATATAATGTAATTCTGTATTCGTCAATAGAGAGTTACTTCTCTTTGATTGGAAGAAAATAAAATAATATTTTAGAAAAAAATATGGCATAGTTAAAAAAAGAAAAAGAAGAATTGTAAGTAAAAACACCACAGGGGTAGGTACAGCAAGTTATATGTATATAATAGTTTTCTGTCTGCTTTCTATTCATTCCTTGGATACCCCCCAGCCAGATATTAATTATTATGTCTCTGGGGTGGTTTAATTTAATTTTTGGATAGAATAACATAAATCTTATGATAAATCCTGGTCACATTATGCATGCACATGCCCTATAAATAAGCAAACAAACACAGAGAGAAAGAGAGAAAAAGAGAGAGAGAAAGAAGAGAGAGAGAGAGAAAGAAGAGAGAGAGAGAGAAAGAAAGAGAGAGAAAGAAAGAAAGAGAGAGAAAGAAAGAAAGAGAGAGAAAGAAAGAAAGAGAGAGAAAGAGAGAGAAAGAAAGAGAGAGAAAGAAAGAGAGAGAAAGAAAGAGAGAGAAAGAGAGAAAGAAAGAGAGAAAGAGAGAGAAAAAGTAAGAAAGAGAGAGAAAGAAAGAAAGAGAGAAAGAAAGAGAGAGAGAGAGAGAGAGAATAGATAAATGTAAATACAGTAAGATCCATGGGGAGTTACGAATCAGCCTACCAGTCTGCGATACAAGAAATTCCGATCTCTCTTTATTCTATCTTAATCTAAAAATGTCTTCCGATGATATGAAATTGATAAAAAAAGTGTATTTAAAGCCTCCAAAAGAATTCTACAGTGGACATTTGTGGCTGCCAAAGAAAACCATATCTGGTCTGAGTGATGCAGCAAGAGAATGAGGACACGCGGCGGACAGATGATAAATGCGAGAATGATCAACTGAAGATAACATGAAAGATATCTTAATCTTTGAAAATATTTTGCTTTGTATAGAAAAAAGAAAAAAAACTTTTGTTTTAAAAAGACAGTAACGGTTGGTTGTTGATGTTTTACGGCATGTCAACCCTCATTGGCTCATCTTATGCCAAAACCGTACAAATGTTTTGTATACGATTCATTTGTTTCGTAGGCGCATATTTTGTAAACAAACAGTCTGTTATGATAGTCTATATTTAACACAGATGCTGCCACTCCTCTGGGTCAGAATGGACTTGGGAATAGTGATAACTAAAGGATGACTCCACACTCCCTCCAAATCTCCCAACTTGAGGCCTCATCACAGGATGCAGTTTTATGTCATACCCAAGACGGGGGGTGAGGTGGGGAGGAGATCTTAAGTAGTTGATACAATTAGGAAATAGGGTTCGTAGGCATCTACTTTTCATCATAATTTTTGAGGCACTGTCAAGAGAGTTTCAGTTGGGCTGTCCATGGGAATTACTCTATGTTGATGACTTAGTTATCATTGCCGAGTCCTTTAAACAGTTATAGGATAAACTGGAAATATGGAAAAACGGTCTGGAGGTCAAGTGTTTGGGGGTGGACTTGTCTAAATCCAAAGTTATGGTGTGCGGCTCTGGTTTACAATCCCTAATGGACTCTGGTCAGTATCTTTGTTCTGTGTGTCGGAAGAGTGTTAGAAGCCATACAATACAATATAACCCGTGTCTATTGTGGGTCCACAAAAAGTATAGTGATCTGAAGGGTAAGTTAGTCCCGAACCCCAACTTCAAGTGTAGGAGATGCATGGGACAGGCGCATTCTATTCACGGTCGTCCCCACAAAGAGATAGTACTAGATGACAATACCCTGGAGGTAGTAGATTGTTTCTGCTATTTAGGAGATATGCTGAGTGTGGGTGGTGGATGTGAACTCAGTATGACCACAAGGGTGAACGCAGCATGGGCAAAATTTTGTGATTGTTGCCTCTGATAACATTGTGTGCCATCCCTCTTTACATTTGGGGTAAGTTGTATAGCAGCTGTCTGGAGTGTCATGACCCTGACTGCAGCACAGTGATAGATCTATGATTAGATGGATGTGCAATGTAAAATTTGACCAAACCAAACATATCAGGTTAGAGGATTTGCTGAAAGTGCTACATTTGCCCAGCATAGAGGTTATTCTAAAGATGAATCGATTACGCTAGTATGGTCATGTGGAACGTTCATCCTCCTGGATAAACCGTTACAGAAGCATGGATGCCTTAAATCACAGGAAGGTTGGCTGTCCAAGGAAAAATTGGAAGCAAGTGATTAGACAAGACCGCACATTATATTTGAGACCGTAATGTATTCCTTCTTTAGTAGTTCAGACTGAACCCGTTATTCAATCCATGAGGGTAGATTGTTCTCATTCCATCAACCATGACCGGGTAGAAGTGTTAATTATTATGTTATTCTTAGGTATTATCGCCTCTAGTAACGATTGGACTTTCAACATGGACCGGTGATGCAATGATTAAGAATCAGTTCTAAGCGACAGTATTCCTATTGTCAACAATTGTATACAATTAGTTGAACACAAGTCATTAAATTTACTCATAGATGGAAGTTCAATCCCTTACTGCAGGTGATAATAACTAAGAATCACATAATAATTAAACTTCTATCCGATCATGGCTGAGGGAACAAGAACAATCTACACCTGTAGATTAAATAAAGAGTTTAGTTAAAAATTCTGTATACGTTTCCGAGTTCGACAAAGATTTCTAAGTTCGAAAAGATGCACAAGAAGAAAGTTGGAGGTTATATCAGCCGAAACGTTGCGAAAATAACAACCAAGATTAGAATATTAGTCCGAATAATCCAAATAATCTAAATTGTCAATCTTCATCTAAAATTTTTTTAAACATAATTCCTATATAAAGGGGTCATAGGAGGCTATCACAAAGCAAGAAGTGAAAATATACCGGTGGTGAATTGAAACAAAGTGATTTTTTTTAATTTTATAAATTTATTTTGTTATTATTTTTTTTAGTAAATCTTACTTGTTTCAATATCAAGTTATATTTTGAGGTAAGACCTCCTTATCAAATTGTAGATATTTGAAATCTGAAACTTGTGTGGTCTTAAGCATGGGTGATATTGCTTTTCTTTAGAAATAATAATTTTTATTGTATACAATTAGTTGAAGATAAATCACTAAATTTACCAATAAACCCGTAGCTGATGCCATAGTGCGTGTCGTCATTCATTAAACCAATTATGCACCCTACCCCCTCACAAGAAAGAAAGGATAAAAACATCAACTTACTTTGTTGACAAGACAATGAAGCCAAATCTTCTTTTGATAGGATTAAGGAATGTTTTGGAGAATTTGTTTCAAGCAGTTGAGTCCCTGTAGTTGAGGGATCACAGACATGTTTGGTTATTTCTATCTTCGTCACTGGATATTGTCGGTCGTAAACATTGCAACTGCGAAAAACCTTAGAATGCAGAAGTTTATAAGATGGCTGCTTCGGACTGTACATGAGCCAAGGTTTGATGTATGCGGGTTGATTGAGGAAGGATTCCTGGCTGGATAATGGATCAGGGCTGGTGAAGAGGGGGAGGTGACATGTTTCTCTTAGTCTGTCATCCTCTTGCTGCTTGGTGGGTTGATAGCTAATTGGTGTGGAGGTGATACTTGGTTGTCGGTCATCCTTTTCAGGGAGAGGGGAGGAAACATGGGTCATCTTGAATGGTTTAATGTCTGGGATCTGCAAAAACGATACAAGACTTCTAACTTCTACTAATATGAGAGACGTGTGTTTTTGCCTGTTTCTGTTCCTGTTAAATACTCTTATGGTATTAGATAGAAGAATGTGAAATTTGGCTTGGAGAAACACTTTTCCGCAATTCTTTTTTTTTTTCAATAATAATTAATCATTTAAAAAATTTTTTTTTTATTAATATAAGATTAAAAAGTTGTGGTATTTTTAGAATTTGCATGTTCATACAAAAATAGAAACATGTGATTGGTTGACGAAAAGGAATAGGCAGAGTAGACATTACTAAGGCAGTAGTTTATATGGTGTCAATACCTGAGTTCGAATCTCACGTAGGTATAAAGGATTTTTTTTTTTAACTGGATATGTGTTTTATAAATCTAAAGAAATTAACATAAATTAATAGCATAAAAAACATTACATAAATCTTTTTTAAATACTCACGGAGTGGGTATAAACTATTTGTAAAAATTCTTTCAAAACTTAGTAAATTAGTCTTTGCTATTTTGTTAACAAAATTAATAAATAAACAAACGAACATGGCATATGTATTTTCTTAAATCAATATTAAATATTTCTCCTCATTTTTCCTTTAAAGACATAAAAAAATAGAATTAGGAACAGAAGTGTTTATATCAAAAAAAAAATAGAAAAAGAAAAAAAAGGTCATTTCTGAAGAAAATGTTGGCTACTTTTCTCAGAAACTTTTCTCAGCAAATCAGATAGAGACCATGACTAAAGTGGAAATGTGAGGAAAGACAAAAAAATACTTGTAGAATTGGAAAAAAAGACAAAAATTGAAGTAATAACTTTTTTATTTCTTTAAAGATATGGGCAATTTTTTTTTAAATAATAAAATTTGAATTTTGTTTTAATAATTATATTTTAATAAGATTTTCTAATGGAATACATTGCTCCCTCGTTATATCATGCTTCACTTTTCACTACATCATGGTTTTCAAATCGTACATATCTAATTTTATATCGCAGATTTTTCTCAATATCACAATATTTTCGAAAAATGCAACAAACATTTTATTTTAATTATTTTTTAGTGAAATAAACCAAAAATAACAATATACTGTAATAAAAAGCAAATTAAAGTAAAAAAAAATAAAAATAGATACATATGTACATTTAAGCTTTGCAGTTTCATTTTTTTAGATATCTAATTCCTGACAACAGCAAATTCCCACCTCTTCACTGTAGAGGTCTCCAGATGCCAGAAAACTTTCTACTCTAATAGCTTTTTTCCTCAGATTGTTTATCCTTTGGAATTTCCATCCTGTTCTCCTGACTGTACAAACATGTAGAAATTTAAAAGTAATGTGAACAAACATTTAAATATGGCCCCTAATTCAAAGTAGCCCCTTATGTGTCAGTGGCAATATGCCTTGTTTAGGGTGAATAAAAATAAAAAAATAAATGTATGTGAGAAGAATGTGTGGATGTTGTATAATGGTTTCAAATATGTTTAAGGTGGAACGCATTAACCAGCGATAAGTGAGGTAGTACTATACTATAAAAAATGGAATTTACCAAATGGGAAAAATAAATTAAGGAAAATTTGCCTTGACCCCAAACCTCACCTATGAAGATCGTTATAAAAAAGTAAAACATCTTTTGAAGCCTAAAGGCTCATACATTTTACTTTAATTCAATGTTTGTGCGTGACAGAAATCGATACGTCAACAGAACATTCAAATTTAACTTAATCCTAGAATTAAGATATTTTAGCATGTTTTTTCTGTTAAGAAAAAAGCCTTAGAGAAACAAACGTTGATTAACTCACATTAAGTATAATATATATATATAGTTATTTTAATTATAACAATAATAATTATCCACCTTAATATCACATTTTAATTAACCCACGGCTATTTCAACTAGGTTTTTCTTACATAAGTTGGTGTTCTTTATAACTATTTAAAAACATAGCTCTGTTTGATTATTTCAAAATGGCGGTCTGATTGGAATTCTGTCATCCTATTGGCAGAAGAGACTCATTGTGAGTGTTATTTGCTAGTTTAAAAATTTTTTTTCTCCACTAACTCTCTGCTTGATATGACACTTTATATATGCCTCTCATTTAGGTCTCTGAGGAACAGTGAGTAAATGAGGTTAATGGCTGCATTTTACTCGTTGAGAAACAACTGTAAGACCACAAGCAATTCTGCCATGGAAAAATAAAAATAAAAATAAATGATTTCATTAAAGACTAAATTTATCGGTCATTGGAATCAATCACTATATATATATATAGTAATAAAGGTTAAGTTTGTATCCACAGGGTAAAAAATCTGGAGAATCTCTACTGTGTTTATATAATAGTTCTCAATGATAAATAGAGCTATTTATAATAATATATGGAGAAATGGCATGAAAATGATACGATGGATGTGTAATTTGAGTCTCAATGATAGGCTTAGTTCTGATGAACTCAGAGGAAGATTAAATATGGAGATACGTGAAGAACAGGAGACTTCGATGGTATGGCCACGTTGAAAGAATGAAGGAGAGTTCTTGGGTCAGTAGATGTCGAACAGTTAAAGTAGCAGGTCCAGTTCACAGGGGAAGGCCAAGAAAAAAATAAGATGAAGTGATAAAAAATGGACTTGAAAGAAAGAGGGATAAATACAGACCTGGTCAGAGATAGGTTATTTTGGAAGTCAATTTCTTATAGCCGTCTCACACATGCCAGCATGTAAAATGGACATTAAACTGAAGATGATGATAGTTTTAAGTCTATACAGCATTGTTCTTTTCCGCCAACGTATTTTCCCTCACAACAAAATAAGTTTTTTTTTTTTTTGTGGAAGTGGCTCCAGACAAGGCATGAAGCTACTTGATGTAAGGAGTTAAAGAAAAAAAAACAAAAAACAAAAAAAAAACTACTCCAAGGTCAAAAACTAGCCAACACTAAGTGTTAGATGGATATATTCCGACCCAGAAAACAGCAATTCTTCTCTTTTTGTCAGAAACATCGCTCATGGAATGTGAAGACTAAAGGACACAATAAGGGAAGCAAGAGTTACGAGGCTGCCGAAAGTAAACCCAAGGTCCACTTTCTACTCTCCTAGTTGATTAGTATTGCGTATGGTGACCCCCACCTCATCCTCATTCTTTTCTTCCACCCATCATCACGATCACAACTCCTTATTTTCTATAAAACTATCTGAAAAGATATTGAGTTCTTTATATGTAGAAAGTCTGCTGTCTTGATTCGACTCCATTCTGATAAGTTAATTTTAATGTGAGGGAAGGGAACGTAGGATTTTCAAATATCGTAACAAGTCAAGAATTTTAGACAGTCGCCGTTAAGATTTGGGAATCGAAACACGTTTCCAATTGTATAGCAATTCAAAACAATTATTATTAATATATATATATATATATATATATGCACACATAGTAGAAGTATGAGAATATACTCATGTCAAGTAGCTTACTTGCCATAAGTATATTTTCATACTACCATCGTAAGCTATTTGCCTGATGATTTCTTCCGGAATAAAACAAATATTTTTTGTAGCTTATTTGCCATCAGTATATTTTGACACGTATTGAGCACTATTGAAGTAAATACTGAAAATATATATACATAATATAGCTTCTACACAAAATATTAAGGTCGATTGGTTTGCTTTAAATATGTGTCTGCGTTATTATTTCTATTAGTTTGTTTACATGCTTATCCATTATTCCACATACTAAACATTTCATTTTGTCTGAAATTTAATTTCATGTTTTAAACTCCCTCATACGTAATATATATTAATTTTATAACATATGTGTATATACATGTAATAGCAATATATTTGGTCAAGTTTGGTTCAAATTTTTTTTATTCACCTTATTTTTTCAAAAATAGCGCCATCATCCAAGTGTTTATGGGCTCTCTTTTTTTCGATAGCTGCTCATGGGTAACTTTAAACAACTCATGTCTTTTTTTCACTTTTCAAGTGTAGACTACAGGTACAACGAATCGACAATGTGCTAACCCCCTTGTAGACATGTGATTGTTCCAGCCGTTAAGCAAAAATTGTGGACTTTGTGAAGTGGATCTCATTGGTCAGTCTGAGTGAAGAAATATGTACTATGTGATTCGGCTAGAAAGAGACTCCAGCTAGAAGCAACTCTTAGTTAAGGAAAGGTGGATATCCATATAGTTTAGATAAATAAAATATAATTCTATTCACTGTCCTTCCTCTAGGTACACGTCCTGAGGAAAGAACCGACAGCAAATGCCTTCAAACATTGCTCATTAGAAAAGAGAATCAAACAATGACATCACCCCACATCCACCGTGGTCAAGACTATACAACACTCTAACAAAGTGAGCTCAAAATGAAATGAAGACTGTTCATTCTGAAGAGTTATTTACTAGTGAAGCCTGCGGGAGAGTATGACTCACAAAGTATGGACTGACCAGTGAAAGCCGGTGTCATACAAACACCAGCATCACTCGTCAATACAACATTACAATATTACTCAAAACTTAATCAAATAATAAATTATTAAGACAAAACTTTTACAATTCAAAAAACATTAAATTATTAGTCGTTCAAACCTGAGGACTTGATTCTTGTTCACGCAATGTATTTTGCAGCCAATCGTCTGATGACATCTTTTGATTTGGATCCGATCTTCCCAAAGTTCTTTTAGAGATTTCAGAATGTGCCAAGAAGTTTTTTTTGGCTGTTTCCTGTCTCGGTGGTACCTCATTTTGAGATGCCACCTGCAGTAGAGAAGGCTCTTCCAGATGCGTTTGCGAGAGTCGTATCGCATCTTCTAATATTGGAGGCCGATTATTTGAATCTAGTGGTGATTGCGCAGGTTCCATCTCATTATCAAAATTTTCGCATTGTGGTATGGAAACTTCCGTTTCCATCAGTGACAGCTGGTCCTCTCCTCTAAGTTTTGCTGTCCTGAGTGGATTTTCTGGTGTTGACTGGGACGGTACGATTGGTGAGCATTCTTCGGAAACTTTCACCTCGGTTACCGGTGTCTTTTCTTGTAACACTAAAAAGGAATCAACCGTTTCAGGCTGCTGCTGGTGTAGATGGCCAATTTGAAGTTGACTTTTTGGTGTTCTCTGTTCTGGTGCCGGCCGTTCTTGTGTTTCTGCTGATAACGCAATTGAACGGGAATGTAATTCCTGACTGTTGGAAATGATTGCAGAAGGGGATCTATTTCTAAAAAAGAGAAAAGAAAAATCGTATGTGATCCATCATCATCATCATAATTATTATCATTATATTTGGTTTAACATATGTTTTACATGCTGGCATGTGTTGGACGGCTTTTAGAAATTGATTTTCAAACTAACCTCTCTCTGGCCAGGTCTTTATTTACACCCTTTTCTCTCAAGTCCATTCTTATCACTTAATCCCATATTTTCTTTGGCCTTCCCATATAATCTACTAACTCAAGAACTCTCTTCCATTCTTTCAACATGCCCATACCATTGAAGTCTCATTTTCTGTGCACATTTTCCTATACTATCCAGATTTAATCTTCTTCTGAGGTCTTCAGATCTAAGCTTGTCTTTAAAACTCACATAACACATCCAGCGTATCATTCTCATGTCATTTCTATTCATGTAACGCATATCCTCAACCCTCTCTGGCCAGCTTTCACTTCCATACATCATCACAATGCATACACATGCCCGATAGACTTTTCCATTGGTTGACAGTCGTAACACTCTGCTGGTGAGTAAAAGTAGAAGTTCCCTGAACTTACTCCATCCACTCCTTACTCTTGCAATCAGGCTAGCACCTGCTCCACCCGTATCACCAAGGTAGCAAAACTTCGACAACCTCAGTAGCTTCGCCATCCTTTCTTCTCACTTAAGTTCTCATCCATCTCTATTGTCTTATACATCTTGCACATAAACTGGTTATCCTCTCTCAACCTGCCAGTAATTACATTGCACTTCTTGTGTACCCAATGCTTATAAGTACTACAAAAGAATTGAATTGCACCTGACTCCTTTTCTACAAACTGAGCAGGGGGAGCTTTTCAACACTACAACACCTGATCATCACTTTGGACTTGGTAACATTCACTCTCAGGCCTTTATTTTCTATAGCATTCCTCCAAGTAGGTCTTCCATTGTTTCACAGGCAAGTACTAAATAATACATCATTCTCCCGAACAACCTGTACAAAACTCTTTGGACAATGCTTCTAATGCACAAATAAAAAGTAACAGGCTCAGTACAGAACCCTGATGCACTCCTACTTGAACATTAAAGCTGTCAGTAAATGTGCTGTTTATTCTAACACAACTTTGAGCATTTCTGTACATTGCTTGAACAACCTTCACAAACCACTTGTTTACCCCTAGTTTATGTAAAGTCCACTAGACAACCGTACTTGGAACTCTATCAAAAGCTTTCTCCAGATCCACAAAAGCAAAATACAGGTTCTTTTTATCAAGGTACTTCTCTAGCATTTGTCTAAGGATAAATATAGCACTAGTACTTTGCCCAGGCATGAAACCAAACTACATTTCATCTATATTCATCTGACTTCTTATTTGCTGCTCAATTATTCTCTCAACCACTTTCAGGGCCTGATCTATCAAGTTTTAACCTCTGTAATTACCTCTATCTAGTGCTTCCCCATTTACCCTTGTAACAATTCACAATTGTACTATATATAAAGCAAAGTTGTCTGTATGTGTGTGTGTTGTGGCATCATAGTTAAACAGTTATCCGATGTCCTTATTGATATAAGATCTTGAAACTTTTCCTTGCCGATCATAATGTTCAGATCTTTATTCTGAGACCCACTGCTTTTATATTTGCTGTCATTTTTTCATGGTTTTGTTGGTGCATGTGGTAACACCAGGCCCAGACTTATTTAACCTGTGATCCTCTCACAGCCATAGTGCTTATGTATCCCATATGTAGAAATAACTGCATCTATCACAAACATTGTATGTGTCAGATGTTTACAATAAAGAATGTTGATTAGTATTTGTTTTCAATCGCCTATAACTCAGAAACCAAGCGTTTCCGGACCTATATACACATACAGAACATAATCCCGAAGTTATGCTATTGATTTCCCAAACACCCTGTATATATACTAGTAGGTATACCTGACGCTGCCTGGGAATGATTAAGTATCCCTTGTGTACTCTTGCTTCTAGTCCTGAACCCCCTGTTAACATTTTTTATTCTTATTGTATTAATTCTATGATATTTAATTTTTAAGTTGAAAATAAAATAAAACATTGTCTTTACTGTTTATGGATGTCCTCCACAAAAGCAAATTACCCATTATTGAAAAACTGCCTGACACAAAATAAATATCACCATTAAATATCTCATAAAATTTTACTTGAGAAAAGAATGTGTTTGATCTTGGTATAGGGCGTTGTTTTTTTAAATTGTATCTCTGAATAGAGAGATAGACAGACACATCACAAATATAGCATAGATGTTTTGAATAAATTACTGTGGCACAAGGCTGGAAGAGGTGCTTCTTTTTGCATGGCCTTTGACAAATCCTGGGGCAGGGAAAGATAACACATTTTCTTAACATCCCCCCAAAAATCACCTTATACCCGATTAAATGCCCCTAACCGCTGTGGTGATAGTAAGTTGTTAATCAGAACTCCCCAATGCCCATTTCTGGAGAAGAGTCAGCCTTGTTTTGAAAATAACCCAGGTTATGGAGTATAGGAAGCCATTTGCAAACTGACAGTCAGTAATGATTGAATCAGGATCATTATTTAATTTATAAAACTATGCAGATTAATGATAGTTTGTGGAAGAGGAAGTGATGAATAAAATAAAATATCAACAAAATAATTTTCTTCAAAATATAATAAAAAAACAAAACAGAAAAAGGGCAAAAATAAAAACATTACAAAAACAAGAAAAAAAAAATATGACCCCCTCCACTGGAAAATATTGAAAGTTGTTTTACATACCGTGAATTTTGTGGATGCAATGATTGTTGACTGTACAAACTGTCATCAAATAAATCTGGGCTGGAGGAAAAAAAGAAAGAAGTCAAATCTCAGAAAAAGACTAACGATGGGTCTGTTGTTGGATTCTATGGCATGTCAACTGTCGTTTAGTCATTTTTATGCTGAAACTGTACATATGTTTTGTATAGTGTTGTGTCCGGAAGAGATTCTATTTAGCCCACAAATAGAAACCTGACAGATATTACCTCTGAGGGTCAGAGTGGATCTAGGATAATTGATAATTAAGGGATGACTCCACACTCCTTAAAGGTCCCAAATTGGGGCCTGACCACAGGATTATAGGGTAACCCCCTAAAAGAAAAATGCTACCCATGGAATTGTTAATAAAATTCACAATTCTTTCTATAATCCAAAAATATTTTGTACAAATAAACTTCAGTCAATGCCTGACTTGTCCACCAAGTTTCAATCATGAATATCCAACAGTTCTGGAAGTAGAATCTTCCTTAGTCTCAATAGACAACACGTTTAAAATGGGATAACAAGTTTGCTATCTAAAAAAGCTGTATATGCTTACACCCCCCTCACCTTTCCACTTATGAAGATTATTATCACAAGGAGATAATCAGATCTTGATGCAATTAAACAACTATTATGTAAATAATTGTGACATGATTAACAAGTGCGACTCAATAAACTTATTGCCTTCTTGACCTGACGTGGTCGAATTATTTATTTTCCTTTTACAAGAGAATGTTTGACAACCTTTCGATTTTCAGCAATCTGGTTCTACAACAATTAGACCAAGACATGCATCAACAATGGTCCTTGGTCAAGGAGGAGAGAAGTGAACAATATTTTTTATGTTTTAATTTAAGGTTTGCCGTCTAGCCTACACAAATTACACGAAATAATACATTTACACTAAGATTTCTAATCAAGTAATGGGTTAATTATATTCAGTGATCGTTAATTAATGAATATTGAAAATTTCATTACAATTGGTTGATTTTCTGAATTTTGATGAAATTTTAAGTGAAGAGAGGAGTCAAAATGTCCATAGTCTGACTGTTCGACAGATCTGGTTTGTTGCTTTAGAGCATGACGTTATTTTCCAGTGCACTATCCTGGTTATTACGACGGCCGTGGTTTGGGTCAATTAATAGACATGTGCAGTAACGTTTCTTTTATTTTCTTAATATGTTACTGTTAAAAGCGACTGTATAATTTTACTATGACCGCATTTTAAGTAAGGAGGTAAAATATATATATATAAATAATAAAGTTAAACAGTGCTCCAGAACAACTGTGAGAACAATGTCTTTTAGGGGCTTCCCGACAACATTGGGGATCTACCTGTCTACCCAACAAGATGTGATGCGATACAAGGTCGGTTTAATGTAGGAAGTAGTCCAGCCTCCCAAGGGTGCACTTTAAAATGGGTATAAAACAAATAACTGGTCAGATCCGTTAGCATTCACTGTGGAGTGGGCCTCTTGAGAACAGATACTGCACTTTTGTTTCAGCAAGATACCCTGTCTCTACTCATTGGCCTTTTGGCTAAGATCAAAGTGTAGTATCTGTTCCGATGGATACTGCACTTCATAGATCGGTATTGTCTTGGCCTTCGGGGCTTGATTTCCGCCGGTCTATGGGTCTGATCTGTCCTGTGCAGTTCTAGGAGGTCCACCCTCCCAGGCTTTACCTCCCCTCTTTGGGGAGGAGTAAGTTAATTGCTTACTGCCTACCGGGGAATGCCTACGGGGCTGCCCAGGCAATTTTTAATGGCCAGAGTGCTCACCTTCTCGAGCGCTGGCTTTTCAAATCCCACTTTCCGACCTTGTGTCACATATTCCTATTGTGGGTAGGGGTTAAATAACGCCTTTTGGCTAAGATCAAAGTGTAGTATCTGTTCCGATGGATACTGCACCCCATAGACTGGTATTGTCTTGGCCTTCGGGGCTTGATTTACGCCGGTCTATGGGTCTGTCCTGTGCATTTCTAGGAGGTCCACCCTCCCAGGCTTCGCCTCCCATCTTTGGGGAGGAGTAAGTTTATTGCTTACTGCCTGAGGCGCCCCTACCGGGGAATGCCGACGGGGCTACCTAGGCAATTTTTAAACCCCACTTTCCCGACCCGACCTTGGGTCACATCTTACTTGTGGGAGTAAGATAAAAACTGGCCTTGTGCCTAACTCCTGGAGAGGAGTAAATAAATACTCCATAGGCCCGAGGGTGGGATTCGAAGGTAGGTAGTACTGACTTTGATTTCAGCCAATATAAACTAGGTTATAGAGTTATCTACCTTTGCCCCTTTAAAGGGGAATAACTCATGAAGGACACCAAGATTGTAGGCCTGCTTTTTTTTTGTGCTGACATCATAATCTTTGGTTCCTTATTGTAAGGCATTCACAAGAACTCGTCTCTCTACCACAACTGAAAAGAACTTCCCTTTATTCTTCCATGTGTTGAACATCAAACGGAATTTCCATGAATAAAGTTTGTTTCTAATAACTCCCCATCTGTGGAGCACATTATCTTACTTTCTCAGATTAGGACTCACGCTAAAATTGACTTGGCGTTGGTACTTTCTGGATGTTTACGTAAACCGTCGGAAAGTACCAAAGTGGTTAGTCAATCAAATTACGAGAAAATAAGCAGTCAACATTTCAACTGATTGAAACGCGAAAGTAACAAATGCGAAATAAATTTTGATCAAACCTGCAATGAATTTTAGCGAGTTAGCATAGGCTGTTGCGTCTCCTGAAGGAGTAATTAACTTTTATCAGGAAAACAAAAAACTGATCACAAAAGAAAAAAATGCAAAAAATGTTGAAATAGAAGTAAGATTGTAAAACGAGCCAAACTTAGCGATAAATACATTTGCTGATGTAGTAACGTAAAATGCAGATGTTGGATATCAATAAGTGGTACTTTTTTCGAACAGGCTCGATTAGACATCGGTCAGATACTAAAGTTAATCTATTTGTGGTCTCAAGACATAGCAACCATGAAAACTGCACGTCACGAATGCAGGATTGGATCTATGACTACGGTTACTGATTGGCAGAATTTAACCCTAGACAGTAAACCTAACTGCACCATTTTTACCTGATTACAAAAAAGAGAAAATGTGTATACTTTTCTTGTACGAGTTCAAATTTGGTTATAATGTCTCCGACACCCGCCCCCAAAAACAAAAAAATACAGTCGCCAATATCAACAGAACAAGAGAAGAAGGGTCCACAAGTGATCAGACAGTATGAAGATTGTTTAAGAAATTCTATAATGGTAATGAAGGCCTTTAAGCTAAAGAAGGTAGAGGACGGTCATGCACTTTTTTCAATTACCGTTTGAAAGCAACTTCTTAACAAAACACACCTCAAAGTGTTAGAGTAATGTCTAAGGCAGTTTATGTCAGTATTTTAACATACTCTTACTATCTGAAGCCAACTGGTAAGGCTAAAAATTGTTCTTGTATTCACAAAAAATTCAAATGACAGTTAATATAACTTTGGTTGGAACTATGATTATTTTCATAATCTATATGTGTAAGTATTAAGTCAAATAGAATAAATTAGCCAAACTGTATTTTGCTTTGGATTGCATTTAATTAACTAGCAAAACCCATTAACAAATTTAAAAAGGGTAAAAAAATATAAAAACGCCAAGTTTAGAAGATGACAAATTTTATTCTGCTTAGAGAAAAAAAAATTAAACATTCTTTTTAGGTGAAATAACAAAAGTTACAAGAAATGGTTGTGGAAAACAAACAAACGCTTAAATGCAGACACACACACACTCGTAAACACACTGTACATAGACAGACACTCCATACTCCAGCCTTCGGATTGGGATCAAGGTGTACTATCTGTTCTTCTAGACAGAGACAATTTTTATCTTTGTGCAAATCCAGAGTGTTTCATTTTACCCACATTTAAAAACCAACCTCATATCACATCCAGTCCGTCATAGAGAGGCAAGGCACACTATACATACAGATACACATTTTATAAGCGCGCACACACACACACACACACACTTTATGTTTAAAACAACACAATAGTATACACCATAGTATAATTGAGGGGAATTTTTTTTTTTTATATATATATTTTAAAAAATATCTCTTTAAAGTAAGTTATTTTTCAAATATCCTTTTCATTACGAAATTAAAGTTAAGAATTTTCGGATAAAACATTTACCCTTTTATTGGTTGGAATCCTATCTGATAAACGACAAAAACAGTTGTTACTCATTATTAGAAGTGCATACAATGTTTGTTGTTTTTTACAGCCAACATATGCATTTATTTGTGGCAATCAGATTGGATACCAACGAGTTTGTGTTAATTTTGATTGAAAAAAGGTGAAAGTTTTATCCAAAAATTCTCAAATTAAATTTTATAATAAAAAAAAAAA
>OY744522.1:129143822-129183822 GCA_963556195.1 Sepiola atlantica
AGAGAGAGAGTTGTGTGTGTAAGAATTCTTTTCCATCACACACTGCTTCATTCTGTCTCACACACATATCCTTTTTCTTTTCTCTCTCTCTTTTTCTCATATACAAACTTATAAAAGTACATAATTTACAGGTGAAACAAAAGGAATAAATAAAAATTTAAAAACCAATAAATAAGATTTGGGGTGGTGGGGAAAGAAGGTGGTTATGTCGGCTATTAAAACGGTAAAAGCCTTTTTCTGCCCTATGTTCATCAAAAAAAGAAAAAGAAACGATATCAAATGAGTAGTGAAATAACAAACCCTCCCCAGTGACTATATCAATAACAATGGTACATATTACTTAGCTGCAATATGTTTTTTAAGTGTAGAATGATTCACAAAAACAAAAGTTTACTTAGGTATAATTGACACAGTTAGATCGCAAGCTCATCTAACATCGGTTTGGTTTGCTTGTTTTGTTTTATGGCATATCAACTCTTTTCGGGTGATTTAAATCCAGTTATTTGGGATTTAATATTTTCAAATATTTTATAAATAATTTTATTTTATGTACAAATAGTTTGCAGATTCATTTGTTTAGTATAGATTTTTGAAGTAAATCCTGATATTGAGGTAGCGGATTGGTTATTTTAGTCACGTGACTATATAGAAGAGTTTGAATTCAAAACATTTGCAGTTTAATTGTTAGCGAGGAAATACATGTTGCATAAGGTCGTATCACCTCTGATGATAGCCAGAAGAGACTCATAGTTAAGAAAATAGATCCATAGTCAAGTTAATAAAGTATATTCTATGATTAAAAGTTTGTTGTTGTCTTCTTCATGTATGAACATGTTTCATCTACCTGTCCGAGAGAGAAGTCTCCAGACCACATTGTCAAACTTGAGAGACGAACAACATCCATAAGCACCATCAAAAACAACACATGCACTAAAAAGATTTGGGAAATACTTAATATTTGAATGTTCAATAATCTTTTAATTATGGAACGCAAATGCTTTGTTAAAACTAACCATACTAAGTTTTATCTAATTTTTTTTTTTAGATGAAGAGTAGGTATCACAAACCAGCCTAGTTTAGAGTGTGAAAACAGATACAGTGAAATTCCCTTCAATTCCAACTTGCAGTATCTCGCTTATTTTTGGGGTTATTTTGATAAAATTTAGATGGAAACAATCTTTTCTCTTCATAAATTTACAATTCTTTCTCTTGTATCATTAATAATATCTTTTCTGGGATATTTCAAGTTAGGTTATTAGTTTCGGTGACTGGCGATTTATTTTTTAATGTTCGTGTTTTCAAATTGGGTGCGCGCGATATTGTTTATCCCTATGCATATAAAGATAATCCCATTTTAAAGAAAAAATGCCATTCGTCAATATGGTTGGCTTAAAATATAGGGTTTTACGTGGTCTTTCACAAAAAATCCAAGTTGAAAAATTTAATGAATGAAGTTTTGGGCCTATGATCAAATTGTTCTTTTGTTTTTTTGATTTCTAATCTGCTATGAATTATAATAAGAAGCTTCAATGTGTTAGCGGTTGAAATGAATCTTATATGAACAGTCAAACTTGTGCTTCGGCGTCTTTTTGCATCTTTTTTTCTTTCTTTTAGTGATAATCGGATTTTGGCCAATGTTTAGTCTGGTTTGATCTAATAATTATTGCCTCCATCATGATTAATTTTCATTTAACACCAGATGACATTACATTTTTAAGGATCTTTCACTTGTTTCAAGCCTGCATTTTTAGTTATATACAGTGAGAATTAGCTTATGAATCAATAAGCATACAAGATGGTAAATTTTATAATTTCTAACAAAATTTGAACACTCATAATTCAGTGGCTAATTGAGCTACCAAAATGAATTTGGTACTATTGTTTATGCTTTGGTCTATGCGGCACCATTAAAAGTTAAGTTTTTAGACATAATGAAAATAAGATTTTGGTTTAGGATATGACGCATTATCATTATCTGATTGACTTTCTGGCAATTCCGTGCAAAAACCCCAGCATGAAAACAGAAAATTGAAATTACTTTCAATAAAAGTTATATCTTGGAAGGGATTTAACAATACCAGTAAAATTTTCCTGCGAATCCATCTAGCGCCACTAGGTTTCAATTAGCAAATCCAATTATCATTTACCAGGGAGGCAATTTAAAACATAAACCTATACTCGTGTAAACATTCACTAGGCGGCATGTTTAATGTTGCATGCAAATAGCAGACTTGCTACGGATGACAGAGGTTCGACCAAGAGAGGAGGAGGAGGGGGGGGGGCACAGAAGAAATTGAATTTTATTTCTCTTCGGAAATAAAGTAATGACCCTTTAAACAGGGATTCATACTGAGAGAAACCTACTTGAGAAAAATAATGTTCATAGATTGTCTGGAAATAGGTCCTTTTGGGTGGACACTGGCTGGCCGTTATCGCTAGTGGATATCTCGAATAGTCAGTCTCTGGGTGGCTGAATGTGGATGACTGAGAAAGACCGGAATCTAAGATTCCTGGTCAGGGGAGGGCAGTTAGAGTCGGCACTCTGGGATTGAAGCAGTTAGAGTTGGACGTCTGAGAGTCAGTTGGATTTGTGTGTCTCTCAGAGAGAAGTGGGCTTTTCAGCTCTAAACAAAGGAACTTTTGTTTTGATTTGGCCGGACACACATCTCATTTTGCAAGTTTGCTATTCAACCTAAGAAAATGAATACCATCACAACCTCCATAGGGAAATAAATCTTGTTAATTGTTTTTAAACTGGAGTTATGTTTTTCTTTGAAGTCAGAATTCTTTGTTACAACACTGACTGAATCGAACATCAACTTTGGACCGGCACAGCAAGCGAGACGATCACCACCTGTGCAGTGGACGCACACATGCATGTTCATACGAAGATCAAACAACTTTTCTAGAGTAAAATTTTATGAGGTATGCAACGGTTATATTAATTTTATATTAGGTTTTTTTTAACCATAATATCATGAGGTTTGTGTTTGCACCGGACATCTATAAACCACAAAGATGATGTCCTACTTTATTTTAGAAATCAAAAAATAAAATGGAAATATGGGGTTCAGGGCTAGGATCATGAGTATACAGTGTTCTCATTACTTTTTGGGCAACACCAGGCGCTTCAGCTAAATGAAAATGGGAGAAAGATGAAGTAATTACTGATCTTCCAGTGACAAATTTTTCAATTTGAGCAAATCAATAAGTAGTTTTAAGATGTAATGAACAACTTAAACGTGACTGACCGACCATTCAACAGATGGACAAAGCCTCTTGTAAGCTACTTAAACATTTTCATATCCATCTCAGAAATTTCAATCTACAGGTTTGGTTTGGTTTGGTTGTTTTACAGCATATCAACCCTTTTCAAGTTATTTAATGCTGAATCCGATCATTTTGGTGAAGGTTTTTATGCTTCAAGTTCTTTATATGTTTAAGTATTTATTCATGGTGTTTGGTTGAGTGAAATGGAGGAGGAGAAAGAGAGGGGGAAAGAGAGAAAGGGGGGAATAAGGGAGGGAAATTGTTTTGTTTTCTGTTTTGGATTTTGCAGAACATGATTGACTTTTGCAAAAGAAAAAAAAACAAAACATCAATGTTTGGTGCATTTTGAGTAAGGAAGTCAATAACTTCAGACAGCCTGATTTGGTAGCGCCAGAAGGTTTTATTTGACCCATAGATGGGGCCCTTACAGGTACTACCACTCCGGGCCAGAGTGGACCTGGGAGCAATGCCAACTAAGGGGCAACTCCACATTCCCCGCAGCTCCCAAAATGGAGGCCTCACCACTGGATGTCTTAAGGTCATACCCAGGACCCAATCTGCATGTTTAGTGACATGAATGCTATTTTAAACTTAAAGTGTGACAGACTGACGGACAGAGCCTTTTATAGAGATGCGTGGATGCATCTAAAAATATAAAGTCAAAATACAAAACAAAGCATCCCCCCCCCCCTTCCCCACACAAAAAAGAAAACAAACAAACAAACCCCAAAAACAATTAAAATTTGCAAAACAGTTTTAGGCTCTAGGTGTAATGTGAAGTTACTCCAGATACCTGGAGAGGTTAAAGCTGTGGTCGCAGGCCAGCTGATCTTGAGTGTAAATGGGGCAAAATATTGTAAGCATTTCAAATAATTCCTGTTCTGTGAAGACGGTGGAAGTCCTGTGGCCGCTTTGCTGGACGGGGTTTTCTTCTTGGTTGCTCATTTTTAATTGAGAGGAAAGTTTTTTCTCTTGCACAAAGTCCAATAACATTTCCGTGGCTGCTGAGATTTGAGGGAACTTTTCACACTCTGCACAAACCAGGATCTAAAAAAGAGAGAGAGAGAGAGAGAGAGGCAGGAAAAATAAATATTTAAGCCAAATATAAAAGCTGAATGAAATGGTGTACTTTCTGTACAAGGAGCAAAACAAAAATAAAATATCTTGTTTAAAAAAAAAAAAAAATGTACAGATATTAAAATGTGTGTATGAATAAGAAGTAGCAAACAATCCGCCACTCCATAATAAAGAGCAATGTGTATTTATTTGTGTGTATATATATATATCCGTCCCATCACATAAAAATAACTACCAGACGAATCCATTTCAAGTATTTATGGGAATTGAGAAAGCAAATCTATTTCCATTTTTTAAAATCTGTTTTCTATATCGATTTATACATTTTTTCTTTCCTTTTTTCTTTTATAAAACTTTCCAGTTTGAGAGGTTTTCGTTCTCTTTCTTTTTTGAACTTCACCAATTCAGATGAATATGAATATTCGTGCAAACACTGGCAAAGGATAATTTTTTTCTATCGTTTTTGATGGAGGGTGTACACTTGTTATATATATATAATCTATATTTGTAGTCTCTGTCCTTCTGTGGATGTAATTGAAAACAAAGTCCTATACCAAGATCAAACACAATTTTTCTCAAGTAAAATTTACGACAGAATCCAATGGTGAAATTAATTTTGTATTAGAGTTTTTTACAATCGAAATAGATGGAAAACAGTGCGGCTTTCAAGCACTGAAGTCGATGATGGATGCTCTTTTTCTATCGCAACTACGCAAGTTCGTTCGTTCAACATAAAAAGCAGCTTTTTCACATCTTCATTGATCTAGAAAAGACTTTGACAAGATGCCAAGAAAAGCTATCCTCTGGGCCCTCAAGCACAAACTTGCTCCCAAGCAACTAGTGAATGCAGTTTCCCGACTCTACTGCAAATCAACCATGACTATGAGTTTAGCTGGTATGCTCTCTGAACCCCTAGAAATAATGGGAGGAGTGCACCAGGTATCAGTACTTAGTCTACTCCTGTCCATAATTGTCCTTGATCATCAACCGGTTTATTTGGTGAATCAGGCCACAATTAATCCTCTGATGAGGGTGGGGCCTGATTGTCTAGTCGTATTTCAACTAGACATAGGTTTTAATGAGCTGACAAAAATCTGCAGAAGTGGTGCTCCATGGACGGTCCTGTCTGCAGATAATATTGTTGAGTGCACCCAGTGCGACAAAAGTGAGTATAACATTTAACAAGTGGAAATCGGCGCTTGAAAGGGACGGCTTCAGGATTAATATAATAAAAACAAAACATATGATAACTGACGCTAAAGAGATGATATCTGTCCCACAAGGCAGTTGTCTGTAAATTTGGAACTGACTAAAACTCCATCAAATTCAAAACAGGCAATAAGTGGTGTCACAAAAGGTGCTCCAACCTGCCGATGCTACATGTAGCAGATGCAGCTAATTTCACTTGTCGAGATCCGAACCCCATGGAAACAGAAATTGTATGATGTGCTGAAAGAATGAATTCACCTACAATGGGCGAACTGACATGACCATAAGATGACTTATATTCGTCACATGGAGAGTCTTCAAGCAGCTGTCGACAATTTTACAAAACACAGAGATTCCATCGTATGCAGGAACGGCAACATACAACACACATATCCAACAATGTCTATCAAAACAATCCTCAGACTATTCCTGAACTTAAGACCATCAAAGCCAAAATCAAGGCAGTGCCAAGAAAGAAATGTATCAGACTTATTGACAATTTTGCATGTCATATCCAGGTGTGCTTATCATTGAACGGCAATAAACAGACTGTTGGACATTTATGACTGAAATTTGGTGGACAAGTCAGGCACAGACTCAAGTTTATTTGTACCAAAAATCCTTGTGTGAATTTTATTAATGATTCCATGAGTGGCATTTCTTTGGAGGTCATCCTGTAAAACCAGTATTGTTTTTTTTGGCATATCTGAATAAATGTATTAAAATCTACTCATATGGCAGGTGCAGGCCACCCAGAGATACTTTAGCGGAAGTTTTTATTCTAATCATGGCAAACCGAAAATTTAATATAAATTAAGATAAAAGTAAACTTTCAAATTTTTTAATAATTTGCATTATTTAATTAAAATTTGGACCCTAACAAAGTGAAATCATGAGTTATAACATAGTGAATGACCATGTTTCAGACGAGGCCGATCTGTTTGTCAGATATTTTAGAGCAGAAATCCTCAACCTTGGTGTCGATAAGTGTTTTTCTTCAGATTGTGAAGTAAGAATTATCCAATTTTAATTGAGGAGCTATACTGTAATAAGATAAGGTGAAGGGGGGGGGGCAGTTTACAATAAAACCATGGATGAAGGCATCTCGACTCAAAACCATGTAATAGAGAAAAATAATAAATTGTGGAAAGATTATTTGAAACACAGTAGGTTGGAGAATTTGTGAAACAATTGTTTGCATGGGTATTCTTTTTGTATGACATCAATCAACGGACAATGGTGAATGAAAAATCTGGTAATCAAATGATTTTGAAAAGCGGGTCAAGTAATTTAAATTAGAAATATTGGATCAAATGGATTTTAGGCACCCCAAAACAAACAAATACGAAAAGGAAAGCTTCGGGCTAACACTGGTTGCTTTCATTTCCGGTTACTCATGCACACACAATGAACTTGTAAGCAGACAGATAGTACTCAAAACTTTTTAAAATTAAAACTATTCTGCATTGATTGGTTAATATACCCCACTCCCCCTTTTCTTAAAGTAAATATGAAAAACCAAACAACATAGAATAGTTTTAATTAAAAAAAAAGGTTTACAAGAAAAAAACAAAAAAAAAAAAAAAAAAAAAAAATCGGCGAAGTGTGTGCAATTTTCTTTGTTTATACTTTTTATAAATAAAATTATTTATTTGTTAAATGTCATTTCGTTTGTTTATAGATTTTCTTTACAGAAAAAATCTCTTTATGTTTTTTTTAATATACCCCTTCTTTATGTTTTTTTAAATAAATAGAAAAAAAACAAAAACAATGCAGAATAGTTTTAATTAAAAAAAGTTTTGAGTATTATCCGTCTGTTTACAAGTTCAATGTGCGTGTGCGAGTAATCGGAAGTGAAAGCAAATTTTTCATCTTTGTTTTGGAGTGCCTTAAATCAATTTGATCCGAAATATCGTATTGAAATTTTAAACAAGGGACAATGGCATATGGCGGATGCATATGCTTGTTTTAAAAGACAAACAGAACAACAAAGGCCAGAAAAATATCGGTTTAAGGAAAGTAATACACACAAACACATGACTATTGCAGCTTGCTATCGGTTGAAAGCATTTCTAAGCGAAAAGTGAAAAAAAACACTTTCCGTGTTTTACATACAATAAATAAACATAATTTTTTTTCTGCAACCAATAACGTATGTTTCATGTTTACGTTCACAGAATCAGCAACAGACAGGGAATCAAAATAGAAGTGTTCAGGTCGCGATCCCTGTCAAGTAATATTTACTATTACCTGCGAATTCTACCGAACACTTTGAAGCAAGCCAAAAGATGCGCCAAAAAGATGAGTGATGTCCATAAGCTCAACGAATGTCAGTAAATTATCAACCCGAAGTATGAAGAAAGGCCAATGCCCGCCTCCAAAACCAGCAGTGACTATTATATCCTTAAACATTGAAGGACTATCTCCAACCAAAGAAGAACTTATTGCAAAACTTTGCAGAGAGCATCAGTGTGATATTCTCTGCCTACAAGAAACCCACCGTGGACCCAAACATCCCCGCCCTCATGTGGATGGAATGACCACCATCACAAAAATACAACATTAGAAACATGGAAGCATCATACTAGCCAACCATTCAATCAACAGCAAAAAAAATCGATGAAAATAACATCGAAGTCCTAACAGCTGAGCTCAGAGGAATCACTATCACCTCAGTATATAAACAACCTCCCACACCACTTGTGATGCCAAATATGCCATCACCATCTGGGAAACCAAAGATTGTGATTCGCGACTTCAACAGCAATAGCACCCAATGGAGATATGCTAAAAATAATGCGGATGGAGCTGCAGTGGAAGCATGGGCCAAAACTAACCAGCTTAATCTGATCCACGATGAAAAGCAACCAAAGTCCTCGAACAGCAGAAGATGGATATTGCGTTCGCCAGCCAGAGTCTCACTGGATTGAGCAAAAAAAAACTGGTCCTGGAGCCACTGTCCAAAACACAACACCGCCCCATTGGTATTACAGTCAATGCTGAAATCACCCCAGCCACAGATTCATTTCGAAGGAGATTCATTTTGAGAAAGCGAACTGGCCTGGCTTCCTAGAGGATCTTGAAAGGAAGATTGCCCATCTCCCAGTAGACCCAAAAAACTATGACAGCTTCACCAGGTTTGTGCACCAAGCAGCCCGGAAGAACATCCCAAGAGGCTGCCCTACCCAATACATACCAAGACTCGATGCGCAAAGTAGCAAATTATATGAGCAATAACAACAGCTCTATGAATTTGACCCCTTTGCTGAAAGCACCATTGAAGTAGGCAAGACACTCATGACCTCTCTATCAGAAAGCCGACAATGGAAATGGCAAAATCTGCTGGAGAAAACTGATATGACGAAAAACAGTAAAACGGCATGGAGTCTAATCCGGAAAATCAGCAACGATCCATCAACTCCAATGCAACAGCAGTGCACCATCAGTGCCAACCAAGTTGCACATCAGTTGTTACACAATGGGAAGTGCATTACCAAACAGCAAAGACCAAACATAGATTGACTTCAATATTCGCAGAGCACGGGAATGACTGAACCGTTCTTACTTAAAGAGCTTGATATCAGCATCAGTTCCCTTAAGGTTGGTAAAGCCATTGATCTAGATTATATTTTCACAGAGGAGATTAACCACTTTGGACGTTTGACATGAAAATGTTGAACAACTGCATGTTAACAAGAAGGATCTCAAAGATCTGGAGAAAAACCAAAATCATCACTCTTCTCAAACCTGGCAAAGACTCAGCGCATGCAAAGAGTTACCGCCCGATCTCCCGGCTATATCACTTGTTTAAGCTGTTCAAGCGCTTAATCCTCAACAGATTAGTCTCAGTTGCTGAACCAGCCATCATCTGCCAACAAGCAGTACTCTGGCCTGGAAAATCAACAACTAGCCAACTCCTGAATCTCACTCAGCACATCGAAGATGGGTTTCAGAAAGGACTGGTAACAGGAGCCATCTTTGTTGATCTGTCTGCTGCATATAACACTGTAAACCACCAACTCCTCCTGAAAAAGATCTTGGAGCTGACAAAAGACCTGGCACTCATAGACCTAATTGGAGCCATCTTAAAAGACAGGTGCTTTTCTATTATCCTAAACAACAAAGCTGCTGGCACCGACAAATGGCTTACCTCAAGGTAGTGTGCTGGCTCCATTACTGTACAACATCTACACTAATGACCAACCAATGAGCCAGAACACTGAGAGGTTCATCTATGCTGACGACCTTTGCGTAACATCCCAAGAGAATACTTTTCAGTCAGTAGAAACAAACCTCAACTCAGTCTTAAATGAGTTACTCCTCTACTACGAGATTAACAACCTGCATGCAAACCCTGTAAAAATTCAAGTGTGCTCGTTTCACCTCCGGAACCGAGAGGCCAATTGACCCCTAAACACCACGTGATCTGGAATACAACTTGAGAATCGCACTAACCCTGTCTACCTTTGACTTAACCTTGAATTGCACCCTCTCATTCAGGGAACATGTAAAGAAGACAAAAATGAAAGTCAGCTCCCGAAACAACATCCTACGGAAACTGATCAACTCTAAGTGGGGAGCCACAGCAAACATACTAAAATGTACTGCCTTAGCCTTGTGCTATTCCTCTGCAGAGTATGCTTGTCCCGTTTGAGAGAGATCAACACATGGCAAAAACCTAGACTCGGCATTGAACAACATCTGTCACTTGATCACTGGCTGTTTGAAGCCCACCAACCTGAATCTTATCATTAGCATTGTCCCTTCAGATGTGAGACCAGAAGTTGTCAGCCGAGTAAAGATCACAAAGGCTATCAGTGATGAATGCCATCTCCTTTATGGACGTGAACATACGGTCCAACGACTGAAGTCAAGGAGAAGTTTCCTCAGTCATGTCGAACCCCTAATAACATCTCAGGAAGAGACCAGACTACAGCTGTAGACCAGACTGCTAGAAGATGACCCCCTTCATAACGATATGGGAATCCCTGCTTCTGAGGAACTCCCTCCCAGTTCAGAGGCACCCTGGCTCCAGTAGAAAACACTAAACCGCCTGAGAACGGGAATGGGCCAATCAAAAGTTGCTATGAATAGATGGGGCTACAAAACTGATACAACCATCTGTGAATGTGGAGAGGAGGACCATACGATGCAACACTGTCTGGTCTTCCCCCTACTGTCAAACCGGTGTAGCTTGAAAGATCTTGCAGAGTACAACACTTGCAAAGGACTGCATAAAAATGTGTGAAACTGTCATATGACCACATGCTTCTAAGACATGCAAAGAAGAAGCAACAGACAAACAATTAAAGGGAAGCTACTTCTCAACAAACGAATAGTGCGAATCTGGATTATTTCCCTTGAATCATTTTAAGTTTATAATTTAGGAGTTGATAATCATAAAACCTACTTAGGGAAGATGGTGAGAAGTGACGCTGATATTATGCCTGAAATCAAACGGCGAATTGCGCTTGGATGGAGAGCCTTTTCCAAAGTAGACAACATCATGAAGAGTAGAAAGTCCACGATGAACATTAAGCAAAAAGTGTTCAATGAATACATCATACCTGTTATGACATATGGTAGTGAAACATGGGCACTTAATAATGCAGCGATGGAAAAGCTAAGAGTGGCACAGTACAAAATGGAACGCATTATGCTCAGCATCAGTTTACATGATAGAAAAAGAAACACCTGGATCAGACAGCAAACTAGAGTAAACGACATCATCACTACCATATGAATGGCAAAAACATAGATGGGCAGGTCACCTTTCGAGATGTACAGACAACAGTTAAACATATAGAGCGATAGAATGGACCCCCGAAGCAATGGAAAAAACCTAGAGGAAGGCCAAAAACTTGGTGGAGAGACGACCTCGATAGTCAACTAGGTCCTACTTGGCCACGCCTAGCCAGAGATAAAACAAGTTGGAAAGAAACCAGGGAGGGGTTCCTCTACCAGGAGTGAAATAAAAAGACCCTGATGATGATGAATTGTAAAACCCATCATCTTATGATACATCTAAAGTAGAAATGAGTAAAAAGATCGCTTAAAATGAAAGTACACAGTTGGGTTATTTCCCTTTCTCAATGTTTCATTGCATTAAAAATTCAATGGAAGGATAAGCTTCTGTGCTAGCTGTGTGCAGCAGTTTACTGCATGTATGTTTTCATTAAGACACAAAGCTGCCTTTGCTCTCACAAGTTGGAAAGTTCTTGTATAGTTTTTTTTCTTCAAAAATAATTAATTTATGTTAGTTTTGCATGTTACTTAAAAGAAAATATGCGAAAATCTTATAAGTTGTTCTGTTTAAGAAGTTGGTCTCATTTTTGGGTGGGATTGTAGTGATCTGAAAAAGGCAATGCGAGGAAGCAAATGGTGTCCATTTGAACTCCTTTTCTCTCTGCATTGACTGATACCCTTTCTTCGTCTCTCACATAGAAGAGAAAATCTTGTGGAAACACACTGGCTGAAAACTTCGGCCAATCAAAACACGACACACCAGTGACCAACGCGAGAGTTGTCGGACACTATAAAGCAACAAAAAGTCTTGTTCTTTCTCTCTTCCACTTTACTGACAGCAGCACAAACAGGAGATTTTAACATATTTTGTGTGAATAAAATATATAAGAAAAAAGCCCTAGAGCAACAAATGTTGATTAACTAAGCTTTCGGATAATAGAGTGGAACATCTCCAAAAATCAAAATCAAAAATTTGTACCCATACCTCCTCACTAATGCTCAATTGCCCTACTTAAAAATCAAATTGATGACCTGTGGGGTGTATGCCCCATGTTGAGAGCCACTGCTCTAAATCCTTGGTAAGACAATTAGTCTAGGTAAGGTAAGATATTGCTTAATGGCACATCAACCCTAAGGGTCATTTCATGCCATGAATGTGGAAAGGAATATCCTTCATTTGAGTTTTAAGGCAGTGAGTCATTTATAGGCATATTAGCTTTGGTATTTAAAAATTGTTTGAGGTTAGATGCATCTTGTTGCTCCTGTTTTAGGGCCTAAATTTCAATTTTGGTGGTTTTATATGTTTTTTGTACTGAATTTTTATCGAGTATTATTCATAGTGTTTGGTTTAGTTCTTTTGTTTTACGGCATATCAACCCTTTTCGGGTTATTTAATGCTGAATCCGGTCATTTTGGTGAAAGTCTTTATGCTTCAAGTTCTTTACAAGTATCTATTCACAGTGTTTGGTTAAGTGAAAGGGGGGAGGGGAAGGAAAGGGGGAAGAAAGGGAGGGGAAATTGTTTTTTGTTTTGGATTTTGCAGAACATGATTGACTTTTGCAAAGAAAATAAAACAATAAAACATCAATGTTTGGTGCATTTTGAATCAGGAAGTCAATAACTTCAGACAGCCTGATCTGGTAGCGTCAGTAGATTCTATTTCATCCATAGATGGAGCCCTTAAAGATACTACCACTCCGGGCCAAAGTTGACCTGGGAGGAATGGCAACTAAGGGACAACTCCATATTCCCCGCAACTCTCAAGTGGAGGCCTCACCACTGGATGTCTTTTAAGGTCATACCCAGAACCAATTAGTCTAGGAGAAGGACAATTCCAAAATAACACCAGTTGTGACAGTTCTAAGAACGTGCCACTCCCATAAGCTGCTATTAAAAAGCTAGATAATATTTTGGAGAGGAATTGGTTGTCAACATTCAAATTTCGAAGTGGGCGCTAAAATAAAGTAGCGTAACTGATTAAAAAGATAACAGAAGAGTCGGATCATACCCTTTCAATTATTGGCGGCAGAAGCTGCGATTCAATTTGCTGCAAGAAACGCCGGCAGAGTTTCTTAATGGATTCCATGAACTTTTGACCAAATTCGGCATTGTAATCCTCTTGGAGATAAGCACGGAGTTGGTTAGCATTTGAAATCAAAGAGAAAATAAAGCAACGGAAATTCTTGTGATTTTGGTTGAATTTTAACAAAGTTCGGCCTTCTTTCTGAAAAGGAAAAAAAATATACTTCATTATATATATATATTTATTTAAAAAAAAAATTATATAACAAAGAAATTTTTGGATTCATTAAAACATTTCTAGAAGTTTCTGTCAGTCTGTTACACTTCAGTGTTAAATATTGCTAGATACCTTAGATAGCCTAACACATCACGCAATAAGTCCCAGGCTTAACAAATAAAATGACTTTTGGGCAAAATTTGACTTTATTCATCAACATAGTCTATCACCCTAGAAAAAGACCTATTCCAATGCGTCTAACAATTCGGTGCCCTTTTTTGTAGAACGATTTGTCTTTGATCTAATAATACATCTCAGTTTTCAATATCACTTCTTCAATGGAGCCAAATATCTTTCCATGGAGCATTCTTTTGAGGTCTGCAAACAGTCAATAGTCGCTTGGGCCAGATCTGGAGAATGGGATGGGTGCAGAAGCAATTCGTAGTGCAATTAATGTAGTTTTGCCATTGTTGCATTTGACTTGCGACACTGCATTGTCTTGGTAAAAGAGAACTTTTTTCTTCTTCATTTGTAGCCATTTTTTAAAAAAATTTCTTCCTTCAAACGCATTAATAATTCTAAACAATATTTGCTATTGATGGTTCTTCGTTTCTCACGGTAAGCAATGAATAAAATACCTTGCACATCCCAAAATATGGAAGCTAAAACTTTGTCTGCTGATGTTTACATTTTTATCACTTTGGATGGCTTCCACCTGCTGTTGTCAGCTAAGCTGACTGCCGGTTTGACTCCAGAGTGAATTAGTGGATCCATGTTTCTCACATATTGATGCAAACAACACTCTGAATCGTTGACACATTGTTTTTGATCGACTGTGAGCAAATGCGGCACCCACTTTAAACACAGCTTTCTCATCGACAAATTTTCATGCAAAATGGTGGATACACTGTCTGCTGATATCTTCAATTCCTCTGCTATTTCATGCAACTTAAATTTATGATTGGCCAAAACGAGTTTCTTGAACAACTGCCAAATTTGGGCGATCTGAGTGGTCAGCATCATTTGTGTCTGTACGATCGCATTTAAAGTCAGCATACCACCTCTTAACCATTGTTTCTGATGAGGCAGAGTCCGAATAACACTTATCAAGTCATTGCTTTGCTTGAACAGTGTTTTTTCCCATGGGAAAGCAACGCTTTATCAACACATGAAATTCAGATTTTTCCATTTTAACTGTAATTTGTAAGCTAATAATCTAATTGGGCTCAAACTTTGACATGTGCCATTTGAAGGTTAGTACTTAATAAAAAATCATAGATGTTTTATTAGTGGAGACATCTATATGCCAGGCCCGGAACTTGTTGAGTGATGTGTTAAATATTGCTTAAAATATATTAGTTTGGGTTGATTTTGTCTTGTGTAAACAGGATATATTATAGATGGAAAGGTCAGCAGAGTTTAAACTAATGACTTTCTTGTATGAATCAAAATCATTTGTTGATATTTAGCCGAATATTACATCAGAAAGACAATTGAGTGAGTGGTAGTTACAATTACGTTAGACTTTGTTTAAATTTGACCATACTTTTTTGCAATCCCACCTGAAAATGAGACAGAATTCTTAAACAGATCAACTTAGGTGTCATCATCGTCATATTGAGTCTAACATGTTTTAAATGCGGGCATGTATTGGATGGCTTTTAGTAATTGACTTCCAAACTTACCTAAATCTAGCCAGATCTTTATGTATACTTCTTTCTTAAATCCATCCTCATCATTTCCTCCCATGTTTTTCTTTATCCCCCCTCTGCTACTTCGACTGTTCTATATCTACTAATCCAAGAACTCTCATCCATTCTTTCAATGCGACCAAACCAACAAAGTCTCCTGTTTTGCACTCAGCTGACTGCCGGTTTGACTTCTTCTGAGGTCATCAGATCTAAGCCTGTCTTTAAGACTCACATTACGAATCCAATCAAATAGGAAATATAAGAATTTATTAATTTATTTATGCCTCTATCGGCACATGATGCAAATAATGTTTAACACGATGCATGCAATCTCGTTTCAACATGAAAATGATTTGTTTCATTATGAGGCTTTGTCAGTCGGATTTCATGTTTAAATAGCATTTTCATTGAATGGACGCATGTTATTCTAAATGCGTCCAACCATCTCTATAAAAAGCTCTATCCATCGGAAGATCTTAAGTTTGAATTAGCACTTCCTTTGAATATTAACACTTCCTTAACAATTATTAACATTTCTTTTGAATGAACACTTCCTTTGAATGAACACTTCCTTTGAATGAACACTTCCTTTGAATGAACACTTCCTTTGGTCTGTCATTCAAAAAAAAAAAATTAAAAAAAAATGACTTGCTATGCTTCTTTGGATATCCCTATTTTTAACTATCTTCTCAATTCACTCCTTTAAAAAAAATTTTTTTTTTCACACAGATCATTTACACTATAATTACAACAACAAACAGATTGAATTCTGTTAAATATTTCACAGGATAGTTCCCAAATATGCTCCCTTAATTTCTTTTACTATTATTTCTGAATTCATCTAATTTTATTTCAAAATGTTCTACACCATTGCTGTCCTTAATTTAATCTGGAAACTTGTTTCAACAATCTATTACTCTATAAGCAAAAATATTCAATTGGTTAATAGATCGAGTTTTTGAATGACTAAGTTTAGAATAGCATTTTCTTCAGTCTATAAAGCTTAAGTTTGAAATAATATTTCTAGATGCGTTTAAATTTCTATAATAGATTCCGTCTATCGCTTAAATTTGTAATAGCATTTTTGTCGGTCTGTCATGTTAAGCTTGAGATAGCATATTTGTTGGTTTGTCTTGTTTAAGCTAGAAAAAAACATTTTCGATGGTCTGTCATTCTTAAGCTTGAAATAGGTATCCCAAACTGGCCTGTTTATGCTGCGAAAATAGATAAAAAACAGTGACATTTTCGTAAAATCTAACTTACGATATCTTGCCTATTTTTCAGGTTATATCTATGAAATTACTATGTAAAAAAATGTAATCTTTCCTTTTTCTAATTATATCATTTTTTTTCTTGTACGATTAGTTTTTTTGTAGGTTGATTTGAATTATGTAACTATTTTAATGACAAATGCGTTTAGTTCCGCATTTTTTCAACAACAAATTTTTAGTCCTATTTTTTTTTTACATCTGCTCTGTTCACGATATTGATTATTCAACTTTGAAAAATCATTCCATCTTATAAAAGAAAGGTTATTCTTCAATTTGGTACGTGAAGTATAGAATTTAAAATTAATTTTCATGAAAAATTTCCAAGTTGAAAACTTTAGTGAATAAAATATAAAAATTTAATTTAAAAAAATTGTCATTTATACCATTATACAAAGCAGGGTTTACCCAATAATAATCAATAGAAATATTTAAAAAATTGTTACATATCGCAAACGGCTTGAATATAAAAAGAGCCCGTGTTTTGAACTTTTTGTCATTTTCCCGAGTGAAGTTGAACACACGGAACTAGAATTCAACTCCATCCTGCCAGACGAAAATCAACAGCGAGCTACAAGCTATAATAGACATTTCACTGTTTCTAGGTAAGTTGAATTTTTTTTTTACTTATTTATATAATATTGGTATAAAGTAGCAATACCCACTGACTATAAAACGGTTTGGATAATCACAGATTTCAAAGGTAGTTCTACTAAAATAGTCATATTTTAAAAACCAAAGCACATTTAGTTCTTAAAATACCACCATTTTGTTCGGAAATGAATATCCTTTCACATGTATCAATAAATAATAATCTACATCATATATCTAAAAAGTTTTCAGCAAATAAAGTCATAAAAATGTTGAAGCCATTTACGTCACTTTTTAAAAAAAATTCCCCTTTCTTTTAAAAATGCTGTACCATTCGTGTATGAGGAATTTCGTCATGAAATTTGGAAAACAATCAGGAAAAATATCAATTTCAATTATTGTCGGGGTACAAAATTAATTGATCCATTATTTTTTTTCTAATCTTAAAAATAAAACTTGAACATAACGTGTATCGAATATTCAAAAAAAATTTTTTTTTGTACCCCAAATAGTAAGTAAATCAATCTTTTAACTTATTTTATGCATTCAAATTATAATGGTATGGTGTTTTGTCTTTCGGTAGTAGTAATTTTGGATTACCCTATCCGAAAAAATATTGTCTCCTTTTAAGCAAAAGTCAACAATTTAACTAGTCTTGCTGATATAGCAATCAATCAGCAGCAGCTAGTTATAAACAACTTCGTAAAATTCGTTTATGGAGTTTTGAAAAAAAAAAAGAAAGACAAAACTACTTTTTGTGCTTCAAAAAGTTAATGCTATCTGTGGTTCTTTTATAAAAAATACTTCAAGAAATACTGGTTTTCAAATATACTCAACTTTCAAACTTTAATTCTAGTAATAATAAGTTGCCAATTAAAAAATTAATAAATAAGATTCTACTTTTTTTAGGCAATTACGTGTGAAAACCCTTAAAGTTTTGGCGGAAAAAAGACCAAAAAGTAATTTAGAATTTAGAGTGGGGGGATCAGTTTAGCATATAAATTTAATGTAAAATGATCTCCCATTTCTTGGCCATTCTTGCCTAGTGCAATTTAAAAAATATTTTTTCAAGCTGAAAACATGATATAAAATAAATAATTACTCTACCACTAACTCTAGGTTCGAGTGACAAGCCCACCTCCTAAAAATGCATTCTCTTGAACGTACCGTACCATTAACCTTAAACCTGAGTGACAAGCCACCACTTAAAAAATCTCCCTTAACCATGGCCTACATAATATAGTAAACTAGTTTACTATTACGATGGCCACACAGTAACCCTAAATCTGAATGGCAACCTCCATCCAAAATAAAACCCCTTCCTTAACCTCATCACTAACCCTAAGTCCGAGTGGCAAGCCCACATCATACAAAAAGGCAATTAAAACAACACATAATTGTCTAAATTTTTTTTTTTTAAATCAGGCCCCCATAAAGAAAAATGCACAGGAACGCATGGAAAAAAAAATTATTAACTGCTCTGAAATGCTAGAATGGTCTGGAAATGGTGAATTATTTTACATTAAATTTACGTGAAACTAACCCCCCCCCCCCCCAACTCTAAAATAATTGTTTTTTTCTCTCTGCCAAGTTTTCAAGGTGTTCACACATAATTGCCTCTAGTGACAAAGACCATCTTAAAACTACACAATCATCTTAAAAAAAAAAAGAAAATAAAAAAGAAAAACTGCCTTCGTGATGATGAAAGTAAATAGAAAAAAAAAAATTTTTATTCGGAAGTTTAGCGAAACTTTTTTGTTAAAACTAAAAGTTCCGTAAAAAATAACGCTTTGTTTTGTAATTTAAAAATAACAGTAAATTCTCTTATTTGTTCAGAAGTTTAGCAAAATATTTTTTTCTTTAAAATAACAATTAGAATACTTTTTATTTAGTCAGAAATTTAGCAAAACCTTTTTAGAAAAAGTTTTGAAAAGTTAATGAAAGTTGAACTTGGGGATGTTATTGACCCTGTAATAACATACTAAGTTATTTGGATATAATTCTGATGAAGTCTGGGTTTTGTCTATTTTGAGTTCAACTTGTTACCTTCATGGTTTTATGGACACAAATGAAAACAACAAAATCATTTACATAGGCAAGATATCAGGTTTATAGAGCAGTTCTTTAAAAAAAAATTCATGAAATATTTTGAGATTCTTTTTTTAATATTTCTTTTTTGATAAGAGAATTGTAAATGTTTAATTTCAGCTTTTTGCTTAGTTCTGCAAACTCTTTTCAGATATGAAGGTGGAACAGTCCAGATTGATTGGACAAATTCAACAGACTTTTATGAAAGCTAAAGTAATTTTTCCTACCAAAGGAGAAGCTGAATTGAAAATCTTTTTAGATGCTTCATATGATGCCTATTTTGTAGTTGAAGAACTCTCTGCAATCGGAATCTCATTGCAAAAACTGGAAGATGCAACACTATTCCAAAGTGTTCCTAATGACATCACTGACAAATGGGGCAGTTCTTCAACTTCATTATTATTCAACTAAAAAACATCTAACGTTTAACATAATGGTAATGTGGCTGAATCACCTGTCTGTAAATTACAATGAAAATTATTTGTTTGCTATAGTAAATAAACTTTCAAAAGAATGTAAAAAAATACAGGGCTATAAAAAACCCTGAATATCTATTTCAGGGGCGAGCATCTCAAGAAAAAACTCTAGATTGTCATTCTCAGAATAAACCTCATAATTTAGCCTCTCCAGAACAACCATCTGTTGCTGGCAAAATGATGACGGTACTTGAACAACCCCTTAAAGAATCCCAGGATCAGCTCTTCAGCATGGCTGTTAATTTCCAAACAACAAGAGCACAGTATAAAATGGCTTCTCAGAAAATATCTACGCTAAGCAAGGAAAATGTTCAACTCAAGATATTAAAAGCAAGGCTTCTAATGAAACTTTCTAAACTTAATAAATCAGTTAAAGAGAAACAGAAAAATGTCATTCAAAGCAAGACGTACAAAAAAGAAATTATAATTTAATAAAATATAATTGTAAAATATTTGCATAAAATAAAGAACAAAAAAAAAAGTCAAGTTCTTGGAGAATGAGGGACTAAAATTGAACAAGGAAAAAGCATATTTGCAAAAGACAAAGTTTCTTGGACAAAATAATTGAAAATTTGAAGAATGAGGCATATCTAATTCATGACTTATTTTAACTTGTATCAGAGGAAAAAAATCACAATAACCAGGAACAAGATTATCAATATCTTCACTGACAAAGTCCGCCTAACTGTTATAGGTCTTTAAGAAATTTATAATAAGCCTTTGTTTAAAAATTGACCGCTGATTTCTTTTCTATAACAGATTTCTATGTTTCGATGGCAATCCCTTTTTATTTTTTTTTACATGCCGAAAGTTGGATAACCCTGCAAAATCTTCCAATATTAGAAAGAAAACAACCTTTTTTATTTTTTTTTTAAATTCCTCATCCTAAAATTAGTCAAGTATAAAAGTTTCAGGCTTGTAGTAACTTTTTACAAAAAGTTCGGTAAGGTGTACATTTGACCCATTTTTCTGGCCAACTGCCAAATTGGGCCTCAGGCCATGTTTACATGCTAGAAATAAGAGGTTTTTATGGATGTACTAATGAAAAAAAAAATAGTTTAATCTGTATGATGTTATGAATCATAATAATAAGTTTCAATGTGTTAGCTGTTAAAATAAAACTTCTATGAACAGTCAAAGTTGCTCTTGTGTATTGTTTCCGTACAAGTTTTGTGACGGCATGTGATTTTCATTAATGTTTAATACTGGGTATATCTAATAATTATTAATTCCATCTATATAAGCTTTCTTTTAATGAACTATGGTATTATATTTATAAAGAGTTTTCACTTATTTAAAGCTTTTATCTTCAGTTATACACTGATTAAGTTGGCCTTTTGTTCAGTATCACACAAAACGCGATGTCCGACCAACTTTGAATGGCGATAACTCAAGTACTAATTGAGATACCAAGATAAATTTGGTATTTTTTTTTTTTTTTTTTTTTTTAAATCTTGCAGCACTATATATGCGTACCTAAAAAGATTTGCTATATTAAAAATTTAAAAAAAAAAATCAGTTAGGGATACCTACTTGAAATAAAATTTTGCTGGTCTGTCACGCTTAAGCTTGAAATAATATTTCTGTAGGTCTGTCATACTTAAGATTGAAATAAAATTTTCACTGGTCTGTCTTGCTTAAGCTTCAAAATAAATTTTCAATGGTCTATCACGCTTAAGCTTGAAATAACATTTTCAATGGTCTGTCACGCGTAAGCTTGAAATAATATTTTCAATGGTCTGTCACGCTTAAGCTTGAAATAACTTTTTCGATGGTCTGTCATGCTTAAGCTTGATATAACTTTTTCGATGGTCTGTCATATTTAAGATTCAAATAACTTTTTTGCTGGTCTGTCACACTTAAGATTGATATAATATTTTCACTGGTCTATCTTAAGCTTCAAAATACATTTTAACTGGTCTGTGATGCTTATGCTTCATATATTTTCAGTGGTCTGTCTTGCTTAAGCTTGAAATAAACGTACAGATTCGATGTACACATCTGACGAGTATCTGTTCTTGTTGGTTTTATTTTATATTTTTTCTTTAACACACTGGTAGATTCATCTTAAATATCTACTCTGAAAGCTCCTAATACTGTCTATGCAATCAATTATTTATGTGATAATAAAATCCGTCAATATTATTAGGAAAACTATTTATATTAGTTACATTCTTGACTAGTTCTGGAAATTGGCTTCAGAAATCCATTACTCTCTCGTTAAAGAAATCTCGCATATATGTACACAAACGGGACCTTAAACACGACAATTCCATTAACGCTCTAGTAATACACAGAAACACTTTTAATCACAATTTGGGCCTTACAAATTACACTCTCCTCAAAACCGAACACTCTCTTTCATGTCGCAAATGCATGCAAGACGCGACAATACTTCTCTCATCACCATCAAACATTAACCTCAGACTAGGATCTTATACCTTAAGCAAACATCTGGCAAAAGCGGCATTGAAACAATGCAATATATTACATGTATGCAGGTTTGAATTTACACATATATATATATGTTAATTAATTTTTAAATATATATATGTTAATTAATTTTTAAATACTATGCAGACATGTCGTGCTGCTGTTGGTGTATTTGCGTTTCGGCTAGCTGTTGATATAATTAAATAGATGATAAAGGTTTTGTTCTATGTTGTATCTTAGCCTGATGATACTCATTAGTCGGGTAACGAGGTGCATTTACTTGTCGAGGTATTTTTACATAACCAGTGTTACGCTTGCACGTATGTGTGTTGTGTGTATGTACGTACATGTGCAGCTCTACTTGTTATTGAGTACTATTAAATAAATATTGTAAGGTTCACAAGTTCATCCTTTTTAGTTTGCTCTGATGGAGAATATGGTTGGAGTGTGTGTATGTATATTCATGGATATTTACATATATAGTTATATGCATGTATATATATATATATATACCTTCCAATTATAGTGCTTATCCTGGCTAAAAATAACTGTGTCCCCCCATCTCTAATGCCTTTGTTGGCGTCTTTACTTGTCTTTCCTTTTCACATGACCAAACAAATCCCAATACTAGCTTGTAGGTGCGAAAAAAAGAAAGAAAAATAATATCGTCTACTTGCTAAAAATATGTCTCATACTTGTTAAAATTTCTCGTATGGACCAATCACATCTCGCTGTACGTTTGTTCCTTTTCCTATGTCTGTGCCACTATCGAAATAAATTTTTTGAAATCTTCACTTTTTCTGAAGACGAACGAAACCAGTCAAATCTCTTATTTATTGTTTTTCTATTGTATTTAAGTCTGTTTTCCACACATTTTGTCTATCATGGCATTTCATTTTCATGACATCTTGTGCATTTTATCCTAATATATATATATATATAAGTAGCAATACTAATCATCTAGAAAAGATTAGGTTAAAAGCTCCCAAATATTCATATACACAAACCTATAGCGCAAGAGTTAATGATGTTAATTAAGAATTGATTATAAAAGACAGTCTCCTGGAGGATAAAGGTTCAATCCTTACTACAGGAGATAACTAAGAATAACCTAATACTTTTACTCAGTCATTGCTGATGGAACGGGAACAATCTATCCCCGTGGATCAAATAAAGCGTTTGGTTCGAAATTTAGTATAGGTTCCAGAGCTTGACAAGGTCGAAAGATTACATCGGCCACAATGTTGTGAAACTAACAACCACGATGAAAATAGTAGCAGTCCGAATAATCCAAATAATATAATACATTTTTACTTACAGACTTTTTGGATTTTGTTGTACGTGGAAAGTAGGTGTTTAATTTGACAAGAGCTTCACTTAGATCATCTTGAAGCGTTTGGAATAATGCCTGCAAAAATAGTAAAGAAACAGCATTGAGACACCTGCATAACAGGAATTGGACAGGTTACAAATTCCAAGAATAATAAAAAAAAAATGTCTGTTTAATCTCGAACTCAATAGTTCGTTTTCAGATGTGTTAAAGAAGGAAATAGAAAAAGAAATAGCCATCAGATCAAACATTGTAGATCGTTAGCAGCCAGCAGGTAAATTGGCACAACTGGAAAAAGAGGAAATAAAATCATGAATGTTTTATTCAACGATGCACATCCCGTTGACATCTCGGCCTTTTGGCTAAGATCAAAGTGTAGTATCTGTTCCGATGGATACTGCACGCCTGTCCTGTGCAGTTCTAGGAGGTCCACCCTCCCAGGCTTCGCCTCCCCTCTTTGGGGAGGAGTAAGTTTATTGCTTACTGTCTGAGGCGCCCCTACCGGGGAATGCTGACGGGGCTGCCCAGGCAATTTTTAAAATGGCCAGAGTGCTCACCTCTCGAGCGCTGGCTTTTAACCCCACTTGCTCGACCCGATCTTGGGTCACATCTTACTTGTGGGAGTAAGATAAAACTGGCCTTGTGCCTAACTCCGCGAGGAGTAAATAAACATCCCGTCTGTTTGATGTATAGCAATCTAAAATAACAATAAGTTCCATATTTGGCGATTACCCCATGAAAAAATGATACATTGCCATTAAACATAACAGGTTCATTGTGTGCAATATGACTTAAAGGTAAACACATGTCAAACCTGTAAGGATTATCTACCTCCTGGGTAATAAAAATCTATTCCTTCTTTATCTAATGTCGCCTTTCTTTGTGAAATCCACCATCACGTTTCAATTTTGGCCCCAAGTGTTTTTAACCAGAGAGAAAAAAAATGACGTAGAAAAATGACAGCTTTTTTTTTCTAAAAATCTAAAATCTTTTAAGTTAAATCCTTTTGTTTTACAAACATTAGAAAAAAAATGATTATCTTTTATACAAATTACACATTTTAAATTTAGCTCTGATCAAATGTCTTTGAATAATGGACCGATTTTGTGATGCTATGATTGGGTGTTGAACATATACGGTACATTAAAAAAATATTTTGTAAAAAAAGAAGAAAAAAAAAATTATTATTACCCGGATTTAATTCCTCTCACAACTAATCAAAGGGCTATAACTCTTCAAACCGATTGAGTGGAGTTATTCTCCTTAGATATTCGATTTTTTTCCTGTTGTGATAACGTACACCTTATATTCAAATTAATGGTGGGTATAAAATGTCGATCAACAATTTGGCCCTTTCTTTATAGACGGACTAATATACTGCCAGAGTACACCTACCTTGCGATTTTTTGGGATTAATCACTATATTGACCCGTCTATTAGTTCATGTTGTTTCATGCTGATAAACTAAGGGAGATAACTTATATCGATTTTATGATAGTAATTTGTAATAGTTGATTTAAAACATTTTCTATTAAAAGAAAAAAATTTTTGGTTGAGATTTTGAAACAAGCAAACAAAAAAAAAACAGATTAAGAAACAATGAAACAACAAGATATAAATAAAAAAAATGTTAAGAAAAACCAATGAAACGCAAACAATATTAACGAATGAATTCAATCAAATGAAACATGTTCTGTCGGGTTTCTAACAGGTTCCTCTTTCCGTGTGACCACAAACCTTCATTTAAAATTGATAAAGTTCTTTTCCTTTATTAAGATATATATATTTTTTTTGCGGAAAAATCGTAAATCTATTTGTCATACTTAATATTTAAGAATTAAAAACATTTAATTTTCAATGTTAATTATTTTTTAACGTTTCTAAAAAGAGCGGGGGGGGGGGCAAAATCGTAAATTTAAAAACATTTAAATTAGTAAACAAACCTTCGATTGAAAGATAAGTTATCTCCTTATTTACTTTTCAATGTGTATTTATCAAAAGGTACGTTTAGGCGAGAAACACACAGACACACGATACAAAGTCCAGGAACAAGCTTATTGTTGCAATGAAATAATCGACTACACAAACACTTTGAATATCACAAGGGGTTCTTGGTCCAAGGGACGGCACTCTGTTATTACGCGAGTTACTTCCCTTGATTATATTAAACCATTTCTCTTTTCAAGAAAGTTGCATTCTGACAGTAACAGCAAATTAAAAGATGAAACTTCATGATCTTTCAAAGATAAGCTTTTTAAATTTGTCAGTTTAAAGTTTTAATCATATTTTGTCAAATGTTGAATTATGTATTTATTGAATAAACGTAATATTATCTTTTAAAAATTAAAACTGTCATATTGTTTCTTCTTTTTCACCAGTAATCGTCTCAGTGGTTTTATCCGTTATCCGAACTCCATGGGGTGAGGTGAATCGGGTCACCATCTTGAATTTCGTTAGGCCTCCTCAGTTTCGAGAGACTATGAATACCCCCAATAAAGATGCCTGCACAGAAAATCTATAGTGAAGCAAGGGTTGCACAATCCAAACCAAACTTCTGAACCAGCATTGCTCGAATCAAATAGCAAACAGTCCAGTCCAAGATAAGCAAAGAAAGACTAGTGTTATTTCGGAGTTTTCCTTCTCCCAGACCAGTTTCACAACCAAGGCTTGAGAGTCTAGTCTACCCTATCATTTAATCCATAGCTGGAAGGAGGATATTTGGATTCATATTTTTACCAAAAGTATTAGTGAAAGTGATGTAGCATGCCAAATCCAAAGTCTGCACCTGTAACAACTACATGTCACTTCCCTTCTGCAATCAACCATATTTCGTACAAATAAACATCAGTCTATGCCGGACTTATCCACCAAGTTTCAGTCATGAATGTCCAACAGTTTTTGTTTTATTGCCTTTCTTTTCTTTCTTTTTTTAAGCACACCTAGATACGACATGCAAAATTGTTCACCACAGAAATATATTGTTAAAAACAAGAACATAAGTCAGTTATGAGACTGTATACCTCTGCCTGATAACGTAAGGTTGGGCCAAAGTCTTACCTGGGACTTCTCCATATTGTATGAAGTATTCCCGAACTCATACCATGGAAACACTGAGAACTCAAAAACTATTTATCTGATCAGGCTGAGATTTTGCATGGTGGTTACTGTTATTAAAGAGCATCAGATCCATACATGAAGTTTGGAAAAATCGGAAGTTAAAATTCTGTCAAAATTTCGACCATGACCAAAGGTCAAGGTCATATAATTTGATTGGTTACACTTAAGGCCTAAAATGAATCTCTACGATGAATAGAACCGAAGTTATCGCCAAAGTATGACTTTCATCATTTCCTTGACCGAGATATCACAAAATGAAATCAGTTCTTATTTAGACCATGACTGATATTTTGATCCGGTTTGGTAATGATTGATCAAGCGATGCTGAAGGCTAGGCTGTACACAAACATAGTGACAAATAAACTCGACGAAAAACATAACCTCCATCTTGGCAGAGGTAATAATGACAAAACATTTTATAGTATATAAAAATATTTTTGTTTTGTAAAAAAAAAGTTATTCTTTTGAAATCATATTGTGAGTATGTGCTAAACCTTTTCGAAATTATACAGTACTACACCTCCTCCCTCAACTTCATTAAATTCGATATGAACGAATTTAAGAATTTTTGCTCATATGACTTAAAATGTGTTTCATACATTATCAAAACGAGAACAGTAGTCAAAAGAAAAACAAGCTAAATAATAAAATAAACTCCTCATCACAAAAAAATTCAGACAAATTATTTTGTCCTCATTCAAAATGTTTCTAAAAATCCTGCACAATAATCAGTAAACAAGTGTTGTGGTCTATTGTTAAATACTGTAATTGAGTGAGAGGATGAGTTGTCTGTCCCTTCCATCACTAAGTCAGAGGGTGGGGTTGACATCTAAGCCGGAAGAGGGTGGGGTTAACATCTAAGCCGGAAGAGGGTGGGGAGTGACATCTAAGCCGGAAGAGGGTGGGGAGTGACATCTAAGCCGGAAGAGGGTGGGGAGTGACATCTAAGCCGGAAGAGGGTGGGGTGACTCTTTTCTACGGGGTTTCAGTCGAGAAGGATGTGCTTGTTTCATCGCTGTTTAATGATACGCACACCTGAATATGACGTGTAAAATTGTCAACACTCCTCTCTTGACACTGCCATGTTTTTGGTTGTAATGGCCCTCTTCTGTTCATGAATCGTCTGGGGGATTGTTTACAGAGACATTATCTGTTAAAAAATCTGGGAGGTAATAATCCAGTGAGTGTGAAACCTATTCAGGATAACCCTTCTACTGATGAAACAATCACCAAAGTGTCCACATATATCATTGAAAGGGACATAAAACAAAGACTGTTGGACATTTATGACTGAAACATGGTGGACAAGTTAGGCACAGACTGTAGTTTATTTGTATCGAATATGGTTTAATTGCAGAAAGGATTGTGAATTTTATTAATGAGTCCATGGATGGCATTTTTTTTTGGGGGGGGGGGGGGGTTGGATCCTGTACAATAATTGTCACCATTTTTGAACTGTAGCTCTGTTTTTAATAATTTACTTCTGACACAGGGGCCTTGTTCTTGGATCTGAGTGAAGTATTATTCTGTTTGATCATGGGAGATCATTCTCCCAGACATTACCTCATCCTTTAAAAGTGGTTATTGCCAGTTGCCCAAAAGTGCCCCTACTGGAGAATACTGACAGGTCTGATCACAGCAAATTTTGCACCAAATAGAGTGGCCCCTTATTGAGGGAGCTAAACTGACACTATGTCTAACTTTGCTCAACTGGGAGGCAGCACAAGATTATTTACTTCCAAAGTGGATGCGTGTTTATTCTTCAAAATAAGTACAACAATAGTGTAATGGCATATGAGGCACCACTAAATACCAAAATTTGACAGAAAATTATTTCCGTGCCCAATCATTTTAGAAAAAGGGTTCCCCAGCTTTAAATGACGGTAAAAGTCAACATGTCGTTAAACAAAATAAGCCCCCCCCCCCTTATTAAACGCTAGCATGGCTACAGGGTGTTGCATGGACAACAAAATAGAAGAGTATAAAAAGTGTGTGAACCATCTTTCTTTTAAAACGTTTCTCTCTACCCGGTCAAAAAGGATTTCCCCTCCTCCGAGCGAGAACACATACTACTTTGATCCTAGCTGGCAGACCAAGAAAAAGTATTTTGTTTCGAGTTTCGTACCAAAGGTCGACGAAAAAAAAAATGCTCTAAATTGGTGAACAGACAGATACAAATAGCAATATAAATATATGTATAGAGAATTTACTGACATCAAAAACAGGATTTTTTTGTAAACACTGAAACCAAATATATGTTTTCTCTAGAAAATTTGGTTTCCAACTTACCCACGACTTTTATAACTGAATTCACTTAAAAAAGCAATTGTCGTCTTGTTTACGTTACAAACAATACTAATACTTCAGTCAGTTGATGATGATGATGATGATATTTACATTGAATATATACTGAATCATCTTCCTTAGTAGTACTCACAAAGTAAAACCTAGTTAATACATCACTCAATAAGTCCTGGATCTAACTAATAAAACAACAACTTTTAGGCAAAACGCAACTTTATTCATCAACATTGTCTCTTTCTAGGGTGATATCCTGATTCCACCGCTTCTCTAACAATCCGATGCCTTTTTTTGGCAAGCAATTTGTCTTTGGCCTCAAAATGCACCTTAGTTTCCGATATCACTTCTTCATTGGAGCCAAATTTCTTTCCCTGCAGTATTCTTTTGAGGTCTGCAAACAGACCGGAGTCGCTGTGGCCAGATTTGGAGAATAGGGTGGGTGCGGAGGCAATTCGAAGTGGAATTCATGTACTTTTACTATTGTTGTAATTGACTTGGTGAAAGAGCACTTTTTTTTTTCTTCATTTGGGATCGTTTTTTTTTTTTTAATTTCTACCTTCAAACGCTCAATAATGCTATATAATATTCACTATTGATGGTTCTTGCTTTCTCAAGATAATTGATGAAAATACCTTGCAGATTCCCAAAATATGGATCGTTTTCAACTGCTGCAGTTCACTCAGCTGACTGTCGATTTGAAGTGGTGGATCCATATTTCATCCATTATCACATATTGATGAAAAACTTTTTGTTATGTTGAAACAGTTGCCAACAACGCTCTGAATCATTGATGCCTTGTTTTGCAATCACTTTAAACACAGCTTTCTCATTGACAAATCTTCATGCAAAATGGTGAATACACTTCCTTCTGATATCTTCATCTCCTCTGCTATCTCACGTAACTTCAATTTACGATCGGCCAAAACAACTTTGAGAATGTTTTTAATGTTTTCTAGAACAACTGTTAAATCAGGCGACCTGAGCGTTCAGCATCATTTGTGTCTATACAACTGTGTTTAAAGTCAGCATACCAACCCGTAACCATTGTTTTCAACAAAGGAGAGTCCGAATAACACTTATTAAGCCATTGCTTTGTTTGAACAGTATTTTTCCCATCAGAAAGCAATGCTTTATCAACACATGAAATTCAGATTTTTCCATTTTTTTTTAAATTTGCAACAGTAGCTTCACTTAAATTACTGTAATTTGTAAACTAAGACTCCTACTGTACTCAAATATTGACATGTGCCATTTAAAGGTTAGTACTTTATAAAAAACACATTAGTTTTTATTAGTGCTGCCATCTATATGTCAAAAGTACAGTTAAACAGAAAGTAACAATTATTTCAGACTAGTTGACGTGTATTTATAAAAGTTATGTATAGACGAGAAAAACACACAATACTTTGTCTGATAGTTTTATTAATGCAGAGAAGATGAAACGTTTCTGGTAAGTCGTATTCAATAATACAGTCAAACGAATAAAAAGCGTGCAATGAATTTTACGTGATAAGAAGCTAGTCATATTTTTTTTTGAGTACCCACTTCAAAAATTGAACTATTAAAAAAAAAAAAAAAAAAAAAAAAAATATGCTAAATATTTGAATTACCTTAATCTTCAGTCCCGTTAATAATCTCAAGTAAGTTTTTTTGCAAACAACTGAAGGTGGAACGGCTTGGTTGATCGTCTCCACAAGTTCGATGGCGACATCAAACTCTGACAATTGCTCACTCTCGATAATCATGTTGATGGTGGCACAGGCTAGTCGAAGTTGAGGGACGGGCAAATCCTCCAAACGACCAGAATGATGAAGACTGATGGCTGTCAAAGAAAAACAAAGAGAAATGGTTCTTTTATCTGACTGTATAAGGATTTAAAAAATGTTATTTTTTCGTTAACATGTTTTTGTTACATCTGACCTTCTGACCCTGCCAGACAATCCTTTCCCCGCAGTCCTTGAATGTTTCTAAGGATCTTAAAATGGAAAATAACAATTATTTTAAATTATCTGAAATATCTAACCTTCAATATACAAAAAAATATATATTATATTTTAAAATGTATTCTCATTTTTTTTTTTAAGTATGGAATTATTTTTTCTATTCTGATGTTTTCGATTGGTTTATTACCTCAGCCAAGGAAGAGGTTATGTTTTCGGTTGAGTTTGTCACTATGTTTCTTTGTGTACAGCTTAGCGTCCACATCACTTGATCAATCGTCAGTAAACTTGTTCAAAATATTGGTTATTGTCTAATTAAGAACCAATTTAATTTTGGGATATCTGGGTCAAAGGTCATTGAAAAGGTGAAACTTTGGTTCTGTTCATCATAGAGGCTTGCTACTTGGCCCATATTGTAGTCAATGAAGTCCCACATCTTATATGACCTTGACTATAAAAAGATTGACCAAGGTCGAAATTTTTATGAAATTTCAACTTGCGATTTTTCAAAATTCAATAGTCACATCTGATGCTCTTTGATAATAGTAACCACCATGCAAAATTTCAGCCAGGTCAGATAGTTTTGGAGTTATCAATATTTCCATGGCATGACTTCGGAAATACTTCATACAACCTGGAGAAATAAGACCCAGATAAGACTTTGGCCTATACTTACATTGTCAAGCAAAGTTATGCAGTCTCATGACTGAGTAATATTTTTGTATTTCAATTGATTTTGTTTTGATTGTTTAATGACAAATCAACTCTTTTTAGATTATTTAATGCCTAAGCAGAATACCTATTTTAAACGAGAAAGAAGGAATGGCATCGTAACCTCAGAGAGAAAGAGGTAATTGGAAGGAATACATTTATATTATCCAGAGATAAATGTTACAGATTAGAAATTTTTTTCTTTTGAAAAGATCTTTTTTTAAGACTACTTGATCTTTTGGCTTGGAGCAAAGTGTAGTATCTGTTCAGTCAGTGAACGAGAAATCCTTCTAGACTGAGGCAATTAAATTTTTTCCCCCAATCCAGAGTACCTCTTTTTGGGGAGTTGGATTTTCCAACATTAAAAGCTGATTGTGTCTAACTTTGCTCTCATGGGGAGGCAAGTAAATAGGGACAGAGTACAATTCACTATGGGGAAATTGAGTTGCAATCCTGGGAGGCACAAACAGGGAGTTACCTGCATCTTTTCAGATTTTTATGCATAAGGTAATTTCATGTCAAATCATCCAGACCATCTCACCCATACCTCTCAGATTTTCTTCAAACTTTCTCCAGTTGTTGGTATCATAAAAACTAGACAATCATAAAAATGTGAGCTTGTAACTCCAAGTGGATTCCAAAATATTGCATTTTTAAGATTTCAGGTATGTCACGAAAGGCTGCAAAATTAGAAAATTACATTTTTGTGTATAAAATGAATTCTAGACTATATACAACGTTAAAAATCAGTACAGGCAAGCTTTTTGGCGCAAGGAATTTAAAAATCACACTTAAAACCTCTAAAATCAACTGTTTTTGAGTTATTGTACATGTTTGCCTAAATTTAGATGCAATATATTGGAAACTGCTTGGAGTTACAAGTTCAAATTTTCAGGATTGTGTAGTTTTTATGTTACCAACAACTGGTGAAAGTTTGAAGAAAATCTGAAAGGTATGGGTGACATTTTCAAATTTTTCTTGATGATTTGATATAGAATTACCCCATATGGAACACATTCCTAGCAGCATTTCTGATGTATCAATCTTTAATTTCTCTCATTATAACGAAAGATAAAGGTCTAAAAAATCAGCTGTGAATACAACTTACCCTGAATAATTGGAAAGATCCGATGATAGCAGGCATAATCCAAAACCCAACCTTGAAATTCTTCCTTGCTGACCATTTTTCACACACAAAGAACAAAAATTCTTTTGTGTAGATATTTATCGCTAAATTAGAAATAATACACCATCAAATGGAGATTCTATTTTCTTCTGTTTATTTCATTGTTTGAAGTGTTACCTAAATTTAAAACAAGATTGAAAATTTAAACAAATAATTTTATAGAAACAAGTAACTTTTAAATCTATTAATATATATATATATATATGTGTGTGTGTTTGGAAAATTAATGGAATAACTTCAGAATTATGTTCAATGTGTAAAGGAGCTTCTTGTTGGCTATAAAAGGAGCCACTACTGATCATGACACATATCTTTCTTCTGATCCCCATGGCTTTTCTATTTATTTAGTATGATTTTTTCATGGTTTTGTTCGTGTATGTGGTAATATCAGGCCCAGGCTTGTATTACCTGTTCAAAATAAGAGTTCACTATCACATATATTGTCGTATGTGATAAATGTTTATAATAAAGAATGTCGATCAGTATTGGTTTCAATAGCTCATAACTCGGAAACTAAGCATTTCCGGACCTATATACATATATAGAACATAACCATGAAGTTATGCCATCAATTTTACAAACACCCTATTTGTATGTCTATCTCTATTTATCTAAAGTTAGGTACGTGTATATATTTATATATTTGTAGGTACAGAATTCATTCCTAAACTAATTAACCGATTATTATGAATTTTAGAATACAGCTGCTAGGCATAAAGCTGCACAATGTGGGCTATATTTAGTCTAATGCAAAGAAGGAAAGAGGGTTGAAGCCCTTCATGAAAATTCAGATACCTTCGATTTAAAAATTTTTTAACAATAAGTATTAGATATCAATTAATATCAACTATATTTCCCAAATTTCAGTTTCTTTGGAATATTTTAAAGGGTTTTTAGAATAGCTTAATATGGGCATAACCTCCCATTTAAAAATTAAGCCTGATCCAAAGGTATTAGACACCGATTAAGCAAGATCCCTTAATTTCAATTTCTTCTCAAGACTCCTTAGTCTTAAATTTTAGACATTTTCCAGAATAAAAATCATGTAATGGATTTTTATCAAAATTTGAATAAGGATTCAGACATAAGGCTTAGTAACATTGTATGTTAAGTTTGATCTTTATAAGGGAACATAGAAGTGGTGCAAAACTGTTCTGTTTGGGGAATAAATTTTACTCATCCTGGGATGAGTATTCTAATATATATATATATATATATATATTATTTGTAATCAAACTTTCATTAGATATTGATATTTGATTCCAGAGCATGTATAAATAAACAATAGAATTTATATTCCAGCGACTATATATTTATCATTGAAGGGGTTCATTCTTTACGGTCGTTTCATGATCGATCCAGACAAACAAGGTATGCAAACATATCCTGAATTTTCTAAAAAGATGATTCATCGGAAAAAAAAGATCAAAACAGCATCCAAAAGGTCCCAAAGAAGAAAAAACAAACTTCCATTTGTAAATATGTTTGTGGGTACATCATTTTCAAAACAATGTATTTATAGTCAGATGTAGCACCATCTTTAATCCATGCAAAGCCAAATAAAGATATGCCTATACTTCCATATATACACCCGACAAAAAAAAAAAAAACAGTAATAAAATTAAAAAAGAAAAAATATGTTAATAAGTTCCATTGCTTTACAGAAGGCCATCGAATAACTGTTGCGGATGCCAGATATTTACCCGCTATTTCAGAGATTCCAACAGAGAGCTCTTTTTAGGATTCTAACCGTCTTCTTGGTAGGTTTAAGAGCTAGAGGCCATGGATGACTGGAAAACATAGGAATATTGGAAGAGAGTGACCTGCATTATGACAATTCGTGATAGATTAAAAATTCGTAAATCTTAGCTACAGCTCAATTCTCCTTGAATATGTGAACCAAGATCTTCGTTACTCCTCATACAAGGGTTGCATGGGCCAACTACTCACTGGCAAGACCAAAGAGAACCGTCTTACGAAAGCCAAGAAACTCAACAATTTAGCTGCCATGTTCTGGTTCTTCTCAGATGAGAACTTCTGTCAAGATAATTTACACAACAGCCTTTCTTTTTTGAATCTCAGTGGGGATATACTTGCCATGTCAAGCAACACTGATGATTCGTAGACGAGAAAACTTGTCTGCGGATTTCCATATATATACATATATATATACATACATACACACACACATATGTACATTATATATATATATATATATATATATATATATATATATAGTCACACACATGCATATACAAATCCATACACACACACACAAGAACTTCGACCGAAGTAAAATGAAACAAAAAAGCGAAAAACATTATTGTGAAGTTTATAATTTAGCATTTTCGGAAAAATCTTATTAACAAAACCATGTGCGGACACAAAGAAAAGAAAATTTTAAAAAAAAGAAAGAAAAAAAAACAAAAAACTTCCATTTGTAAACATATTTGTGGGTAAATCATTTTCAAGATGAACTATCCCAGGAATATATAGATAAGGAAGGCTCTGTAGACTGGCTGAATAGAGGATTGCTCCACTATGATCAGGAGAGAATGATAATGGCTGCCCAAGATCAAAGCTTGATGACCAATGCCTTTAAAAAGATGAGTGGTCTAAACAACGACATCAAGTGCAGGTTCTGCCACACAGAAGTGAAGAGTGTGAGCCACCTAACATCCAGTTGTAAGGTTCTGCTACTATAAAATGCAACACAACGGAGTGTGCAAATATCTTCACTGGACTATCTGTAAAAAATTGAATATCTAGTGTAGCAGCAAGTTCTGGGAACATATACCAGAAAGAACAGTTGGAAATAAGTCATACAACATCCACTATGACTATGTAATTCTTACAGCTACATATCTAGAAAACAGAGCTGTTAAACCTGACAGTGATGTGCAACAAAAGTAGCAACTCTAGTTGAAGTCAGTGTCAATAATGATGCTGGCTTCAACAGAGCTGAAATGTAGCAGATAACGAAATACCAAGCTCTTGTGTACGACATGAAAAGAAACGGGAATCTCAGGAAGATCGCCATCATTCGAGTAATTATATAGGAGCAACCGAACTCATGAAAAAGAATTTAAAAAATCACCTGGCGAATATATCCGGTGAACCAAGTGCAAGAGATACAAATAATTGCAATTAAAGGAACTGTTAGAATCTTAAAAAGATCTCTCGGTTAGAGTGTCTGAAATAGTGGGTGAATGTCTGGCATCTGGTAGGATGCCCCATCCCCAGCAAAAACAAAAAGATAAGAAAATTGAAAAAAAAAAAAAAAAGAAAAAGAAAACTTGAGTGTCTAAGGTCTCTCTCTACAGGGGTTTGTCAGGACAACCTGGCATAAGGATACTTCCCCCACAAGTAAACCCTGACTAAATATTCAAAATAATATAGTATTCGCAGCAGAAATAAGATCCCTTATGTATGGTTACCCTACACTGGCTTATACGAGAAATTTAAATAGTAACAGAACTAAGGTGAATACTCCACCAGACCAGATGAATTCTTGTCTTGGAATCCGGTAAGACCAATAAACCACAACAAATATATACTATAACATAGTTAACTGGTCAATTGTTTTGAGGAATATTAATGTTCTTAACTTTGTTACTAACTCAAGTTTGAGAGGTAAAGGAGAACTTCAAGCGAATATCTATATATCTCATATAGAGATCAAGTGTTAACCCCAAGAAGGAGCCCTTTGATTTCTGAAATCTTCAACTGAAGTAAAATGAAACAAAAAAATATATAACACATATGTTGATTGCTTCATCTTCACAGATGATTGCCGTCCTGACGATCAAGATCTCTGTTGTCAGCTTCCTTAATTCTTTCCAATGGCTACGTAGGTGGCTCTTAAAGTCAGAAGCTGATTTAGATGACCTGAAGTAAAGGTGACATTAAGTCAAGTGTTTTCACTGGGTTGCTTTGTAGAATATTGTTTTTGTGTATGCGTCTTCAGGGCGGCAGTTGACCTGCATTTTTTTTTTGTAGTGTAATCAGGCTGTGGAGGCAAAGGTATATGAGGATGTCTTTTGTGTGACTTCAGGTGGTTCACGTATCCAACTTTGGACAATAGAATACGATCACACGTCTCACATTTCCAACTAGCTTTACTAGCATTTAGGTTCTTCACACAACTTCGGTTTCAGTTCTGCATGTTCAAAATTCTTCGCCTCTTCATACCTTACAACCTTCCGAGACAACTCTCCGCCATTCATTTCTATTTTCAGATATCTCTTCCCAGTTTTGAACATCTATTTTGAGCTCCTTTAGATGTTTTTTTTTTTTTTTTTAATGCAATCTGTGAACCTTTTCTTTAGCTTGTGCTGTGAGCGCTTACCAGCTCTTAACTCGCCATAGAATAGTTGCTTTGGCAATGTGTCCAGCCCAACGCATCATTAGTTATCATGTTTCCAATGCTTAGACAGCCTGCTCTCTGAAGGACAGCAGTATCCGATGTCATTGATTGCCATTTTATGTTAAGGATCCTCTTTAAGCAGCTCTGATGGAATATTTCAAGCCATTTCAGGTGGTGGTGATAAATCAACGACTGGTGTGTGGACATGTGTTAAAAACGCACAGATGTCCTAGCAAAACGCATAGCCTCTCCCAGTCAAACCAAACCCAAGATACATACATATACACATACATATATATATTTTAGTAGATGAAACCTATAAAAATAATGAAAAAGAAAAATGTGGTTCTTGGTTATGACAGGGACGCCTAAGTAATTGTTTATACAGAAGGCAATGTGCAGCCGGTTTTCAGTGAACCCGTCCGGGCTGCAAAGCAATAAAGTCTGTTTGTGATGGCTCCTTCTTTAGTGATAGTCATCTGACCATAATTCAGGTCGTACGCATCTTTTATGCATGGGCATATGATTTGTCACAAACAAATATTCAACGCAAGGCACAGTTAGGTTCCAATAGGACAGTTAGCGATTGGTGCAACTTTTGTCGTGATGTTTGTGAGGCATACCTCATTCGGAACCCTTCACAAGTCGGTGGTATTACAGAAAATGGGGAGCCCTTAATTGTCAAGATCGGAAATATCACCGAGGCCAGTGGCTTCTGGGTCATTGGATATTTGGGGGAGTGGAGCGAGAATCGGGAAAATGCTTTTATCTTGAGATGCCGGACAGAAGGGCTGCAACATTGGATACAGCAATATTGCAATACATTCTTCCCGGTACACAAATCGTTTCAGATAGTTGGGCATCATATGCTAACTTGGCGAACATCGGTGGCGGAAGATACGCACATTCTGTAGTAAAGCGTTCAAGGAATTTTGTGGACCCAAACAATGTCCACACTCAGACAGTGGAAAGATTTTGGAGTCACTGTAAATGAAAGTTGAGACGACAGTGTGAAACGAGTGAAGCCTTGTTCCAAACATTTATGTGAGCACGCCTGGCGATGGAGTATGTGTGGTACGGACACATTTGCGGCATTGATAGTAACTATCTGGGGAGAATATCCACTGTAGAAACTAATAAGAATGTAAAAAAAATTTTCTCAGAATTTTTTTTTTATGTAATATGATTTGCTATGGTTCCAAAAGTTGTAAGTTATTTTCACAATGCTTCGGCCGATGTAATCCCCGACATTCTTCAGGAACTTAGGAATCTTCTAGTCGAACTTGGTAATCCAAACAGAATTTCCAACTAAACCCTTTATTTAGTCCATAGAGGTAGATTGTTCTCATCTGCCAGCCGTGATCGAGTAGAAGTGCTAGTGCTAATTTATGTTATTCTTAGTTATTATCACCTGTAGTAAGGATTGAACCTTCAACCCCCTCAAAAGACGGTTACTTAGACCTACTGATTAACCGACGTTCTAAACAGTTATGCCATGGGGTCATGCTGACGGAATGAGAACAATCCACTCCTGTTGATTAAATAAAGGGTTCACTGTTCGGTTAGAGATTCCGTACAGATCCCCAAGTTATAAAAATGTACCTGAAGAAGGTTACATATGTCGAAACGTTGTGAATATAACGATCAAGATGTAAATAGTAGTCCAAATAAAAACAAATGTAACATACGAAAATTCCCGAAAATTTTTTTTTTTAATGTAATATGATTCACTATAGTTCCAAAAGTCCTCTCCTGAAAATATAAATTTTAGACAGTTCTATGAGCTTTTTTTACTCTGTACTTGGCCAGGAAGTGGGTGGTCAATTTACGTTAGATTTATATAGGAAAGTGACCCCCCCCCCCCACCAAATAAACATTTTTTTATGGAAAATGATTCACTATGGTTCTAAAAGTCCTTGGCTGAAATTGTTTTCCAAAATATTAAATTTTGAAAATGCTATGAGTTTTTAACACTAAAGTAAAAGAAAAATACAAATTGTTTGCAAAAACAAAGTTTGTTTGTTCACCAAGCATTCGAGTAAATATGTACAGCAAGACTCGAGAATTTTCGTAAGTATGGAAATTCTTTGGAGGTCTATCCTGCAAAAGCACCACCACTATTTTCATTAAAGTTAAAACATGAACAAATATATATATATATTTTGTGTATTTAGGCAGCATTTTCTCATTTATGCAAACACTGTTAAAAATAACATAATTCGTCTGTTTAATTATACCTTTTTTTATTTTTTCAATTTTTCTGATAGTCTTTTTTGTATTAAAATCAAAAAAAATTAATAAATGTTCCATAGGTTTAACGAACGTTTTCAATTCTTCGTCGAATCATTCTCAGGTGTCAAAAGCAAATGATCAAAAAAGCTGGAGAAAGAAGAGAATTTTAAAAAGATGGTTGAGAAACGCACATAGTTATGTTTTTGTAGATGTTCGTAAATTGATAAACTCTAGCTCAATTTACCAACATCTACAAAAACATAACTGCCTTCCCTCTGATTTAAGACAAATTCTAGTTAATAACACTAAAATTATACATTCCGAAACCAATTTAAAAAAATTAAAAATACTTAAGATATCTACATAAAAACACAACAACCTAAAATTAACCACATCACATATGAAACCAGTAGTAACATTTTAAAATGCTTAATGTAATGCCATCTAGCATTGCTGAATTTAAAATCGCCAACGACTTCATGGAACAATGCGGGTATTTGGCGGTTATGAACCGGCCACTAAATCTGGCTTCTTAGTCACACAGTCCCTTCAAATTAATGTTCCTGCTGCCATACATGGTGACAGAATATGGAGACCGTTCTATAGAAGTCAGATTTTAAGAATAACGTTGATCAAGTGCCGTCTTGTTTCGCGGGAAAATAAGTCACATAGCAGGAACAGGTGAAAGGTTTCAAAGAGAAAGAACCATCCTTAGGGGTCGTTGTGGCCG
>OY744522.1:129191322-129288822 GCA_963556195.1 Sepiola atlantica
ATCGTCGACACCAACGGATACAGGGCAGATCCGGAATATGTAAGGGCAATTCGAGAAATGAAACCCCCAACACCGAGAAAGGAACTAAGAAGTTTGATCGGACGCCTGGTATGGATCAGACAATTCCTTGAGACCCAGCTTCACGGGTCCATAAGGACTGATACTTTCTCTCAGCTATTGGTTCCGATACACGCGCTGAACAGGGACAAGATCAAATTTGGTTGGACAAAGGATGCTGACCGTGCGTTTGAGAAAATCAAAAAGCGATTATCCTCACCACCCGTCATATCTTTCCCGGACTTTACGAATCTGTTCACCCTTACGACAAATGCCAGCAACATGGCGTGTGGGGCAATATTAATGCAAGAAGCACCTGACGGCAAGAAGAAAATAATTGCCACTGCATCACACACCTTCAATGCCACAGAAAAGAACTGGTTGACAACGGAAAGAGAGGCATTCGCCAGAAAATGGGCGATTCTGAAGTACGATTACTTCTTACACGGTCGCACGTTCATTATCTTTACAGACCATACATCCCTGATATACCGCGATCAAAGAGAATTCAATAACGCCAAAATCAGGCGATGGCAGGAGGAAATTTCATCCTATAGGTTCATCCTTGAATACATTCAGGGTTAAACGAACGTGTTGCCGACATGCTTAGCAGAAGCCGAGATGCCGACAAGACCAAATCCATGCCGGAGAGCTCACCAGCTGAACGGACATTCAGACTACGGGATACAGGACTACATGTATACGTACCGTCTTGGTGCAAGGGGGACATTGATAACGCACAGCTCATGCGAGTTCACCACACCCAACAGAACACGGAGGCATGTAAGAATTTTACCAGAGTATTTTTGGCAGTTAGCTCGGAAGTTGATACGGCGGCTGACAACCTATGTGATCGAGTCAACATAGCAGCAGAGCAGTCAGCGGACGACACATTGGCGAGCATTATTAAGTCTCTGCACAACGGCAAGTTGGACAACAATTTCAAGATTGATGGACAGGACCATAGAACCGACATGTTTATGAAACACATCAGCAAATTCTACTTGGATGCTGGCACATCAGTTCTCATGATACGGGATAGTAACATGACGCCTAAGCTGGTGGTGCCTTACCGAGCAAGAAGTGTATATCTGTACCAGGCCCATGACTGTATCAACCATTCAGGAATATCGCGCATGCGACATCATCTAAAAGATTTCTGGTGGGAATATAAGAACAGGGACATACAGGCGTATGTTGAGTCATGTATGACCTGCGCCAAACGGAAAGGGAACTACGGTCGTCAGAATCACACTCATCCTGGCCACTGTAAAAGAGGCAAAAGACCTTTCCAGGTCATGTATACGGATTTCGTGGAGATGCCTTCGTCCAAGGGCAAGCGGTACATTTTGACAATTCTCGACAGATTCAGTCGCCATTTGACTGCGATACCGTGCGCAAGGGACCGCGCCCTGGATGCAGCGAGAGGTCTATACAGTTTTTTCCTGCGACACCGGGAAATTCCGTGTATAATTTCATCCGACAGAGGCACACATTTCACAGGTGAGGTCTACAGGTTGTTCTGCGAATTTACATCAATCAAGCAGGAACTGCACTGTCCATGGCGGCCCCAGAGCTCAGAAAACATTGAGAGGCAGCACCGCACTCTCAAAAACGCTATATTCATGTTATGTGAAGACCGGCGATGCGAGTGGACCGACATTCTAGAATCGGTGGTATCATCAATGAATGCTACCATCAGCAGCGCGGCGGGGGTATCCCCACATTATGTTATCACGGGTAGACACCTGAACATGGGACTGCCTCGGATCAACGACAGGGGCACTACTGGAAACAGCCCCACTGCCTATGGAATGCAAATAAATGCATTATTGAAGCAGGTGCACAACAGGGTATCACTAGCAAGCAATGAGGCTGATCACAGATTCGACAGTCGTCTGAGTCACTTGCAATTTAAGGACCCCGTACAGCCTGGTGATACAATCTTGCTACATCGACCGAGATCGGCGGTGGCACACAATTGTCATTTGCCATGGATAGGAACATTTGTCGTGGTGAAGTCAAACGATTCAGTTCTGCTGGTACAGGATGACAAGGGTGTTCAAGAATGGGTCCACCGAGCCCATGTACGTCGCATAGTTCCGCGACCCGACATCTTGAACTACGAGTTTCCACCACCTTTAATGGATGACCAGACAATCAGTCGGAGTCAACCACTTGAAGCACCCATAATCCACCAGTCGGACGCATTCATCCAGACAGGTCAGGCGACGCAGCAGGCAAGGACATTGCCAAATCGCTCTATCAGGGGACAGATCCCATCCCGCTTTCAGGATTTCATAATGCCAAACCCATTTTCGACGACTTTTTAAAATTTTCTTTTTTATCATTGTCACGTATTGTCATTCGGTGGTCCCGACCGGCGGCATTCGTGACAAGATTGGGGGCTGAAGTCCGGGAATATTTTCTCCAATTATAAGACCCGTTACATAGGGACAGACAGGTGCGAGGCAACGAGACAAAAAGACGCAAAAATAAATAAATAGATAAATAAATAAGTAACAAGATGTCAGTAGTAGCGGCCTTTCTTGATTCTCCCACATTCGATTCTTTGAAGGTATTAAAAAAGGATGATGTTATCGAGGTAGGGATAGCGTTAGGGTTAGATACGCGGCGGTCTATGAGGAAGCACCAACGAGTCAAGGTAGTTGCGGAACACATGGCGGACAACGACATCTTTGAAGAAGATGTGTTGGACGACCTTGTGTCAGGCCCGACCGCACTTTCACAGGCACAACTGGAGCTTGAGAAGGCTAAGATTGAAGCCAGCTCGCGTGAAAGGATTGCTAGAATAGAGCAGGAGACCAGACTTCGAGAATTGGAGGATAGGAGAACGCTACGCGACGAGAGGCGAAACGACTTCGACCTTGCTAAGCAGGTCAGACTCGTGCCGGCGTTTAACGAAGCTGATGTGGATAAATATTTCCATCACTTCGAGAAAATCGCCTCAAGCCTGAACTGGCCGCTCGATAACTGGACCTTACTACTACAGACAGTATTGAAGGGTAAGGCCCAGGAGATATACGCGTCTCTGTCAGCGGAGGACTGCGCCGACTATAACATTTTAAAGTCTGCAATCCTTAGAAGCTATGAGATGGTGCCGGAGGTGTATAGACAGAGGTTTAGGGGACGTAGGAAGGATGAGGAGGAAACGTATGTCGAATTCTTTCGTCAGAAGGAGACCTACTTTGATAGGTGGTGCGCAGCCAAGAGCGTGGAGGCAGAGCACGATAGGCTCAGGCAGCGGGTTTTAATGGAAGAATTCCAGCGGTGTGTCCGTGACGACCTCAAAGTGTATCTGAATGAGAGACAGGTCGACACCGCGTACGAAATGGCAACCCTCGCCGACGAATATGCGTTGACGCATAAGTGGGGGAAAAATCAACTGAACGACCCATTTGCTGACGGAAGCTGCACTAACCCTAAAATGGTGGCTAGTGCTGGTCCGAGTATGAGGTCCGGTCAGACGGAGTATCGACAAACCAACTCCAGAAATCAAACCCATCTTCCGAACGGTCGATACGCGGAACGATGGAGAGCCATGACATGTCACTATTGTGGAAAAGCAGGACACATAGCGGCTAGTTGTCCGACCAGGAAAAGGGACAACGACACTAGAGCCAGTTCCCTCGATAAACCCCAGGGGTTAGTCGCTGTAAAAAAGGGCCCTGTGAAAAATCACTCACAAATACCCATGAAGGGGTATGAACCCTTTATGTCTGAGGGAGCCATATGTGCCGTGGGTCAGCCCACGAGAAAGTCAAGGGTGAAGATATTACGAGACACTGGAGCGACACAGTCCGTAGTACTAAAGAAGTGCTTGCCACATGGTGCTACTACAGCTACGGGCGAAGTCACTACAATACGAGGAGTTGAGAATGGCCGTGTCAACATTCCAATCCACAAGGTCACCCTCGAGTCCGAAATTGTGCAAGGCCCCGTCGAACTCGGAGTAGTAAACAATCTGCCTATGAGAGGCATATCAATGATTCTCAGCAACGACTTGGCCGGTGATAAAGTCAACCCCCTTCCTGGAGCGAAGGAGATACCGAAGGCCGAAACAGTGAGACCGAGAACTCCCGGTGTGATACCATTGGTTGTAGTTGCACGGAGAAAGCCCCAAATAACCGGAGGAGGACACGCTAAAAGTAACGGCAATTCGCCCTACTCCGGTCCCCGAACTTTTAAAGTCGGAGACAAAGTTCTTATGCGATTGTCCATGACCGGCGACCCTTCGAGAAATCAATATTACGGACCGTACGAAATCGCCGAAAGGCTAGCGACTCTCGTTATGTCCTTAACACGCCCGACCGCCGAAAAGCTACACAGCGGTGTCATGTGGCTATGATGAGGCCATACGATTAGGTAGAATCTGTTTAACCCTGACCCCAAATATATATATAGCCGTCCAAATGTCCCCCCCCCTACAAAACAGTAAACTTAGATTAGGTTAGGTAAACTCCAAAATAGGGTTACGAAAAAGGTCTCGCGATGCGATATATATATATATATATATATATATATATATATATATATATATGAAAACTGAGACATGTAAGATTTGAACCTGTCACTCAGAAGGGGGGGAGGCCACCTAACATGGGTGCTAAATTCTGTATAAGTCTCAATTTTCACTTTGTGGTTTCCTTTGTTTAATCCAAGTTAATTGCTTATTTAATGATGTTATCTGTGCAAACATGAGCGCCAACAAAAAAACAATATATTTAACAAGTTCTCTGAATTCGCTTGCTTGATGTAACTGAAGAGATTATGGTTACAGAACATAAAACAGTAAAGATTAATCGAATATCTTGGAGGATAAGTCATTTGCACAATTTCAGCTTTCTCTAACCGTTTGGCTCCTTAGTCAAGCTTGTTATATATATATATATATATATATATATATATATATATATATATATATATATATATATATCAATTTTCTTACATTTTAGTTTTTGTTGGAGATGGCTATTTCAGAGACTTCAATCGAGAGATCTTTTTAAGATTCTAAGCACAATTGCTTACACTTGGTTTACCGGGTATATTCGCCAGGTAGTTTTTGAAATTCTCTTTCATAAGCCCGGTTTCTCCTATGATTACTGCAATGATGAAGATCTTCCTAAGATTCTAGTTTCTTTTCATGTCATACATACGTCATACGTTGTTATTTAGTTATCTTCTTCCTCTCAGCTCTGTTTAAGCCAGCATCATTAGAGACACTGACTTTGTTATATTATCAATAAGCGTATGATGACGAGAAAGAAGCAGACAAACACAGGATGGACCTTTAACTGATTGTAATATTCAATCATTTATTTTGATATAAACATTCAATGACACAGAGAAAGTTTGTTTTGATTCACGTCTTGATGCAATACTGCCTCAGTAATTCTTGGTCATTTTGTTTTTGATAATAAATTGTTGTGGGCTTTGATCGCAAATAGCCAGCTCTCGTCTGCCGAGAGAAATGAGATATTGCTGAATTGTTTGGGGGTTTATCGATTAATTTGTCGATGTGGATAACGGATTTGTGGATTATCCATTGTTAATAGTTCATTCTCGATTTGCCGAGTGCTGATGTGTCGGGGATCAACCCGGGGTGTAGTTATCGATTCATTGGTCTATGAAGATAACACATTGTGGATTATCCATTGTTTATAGCTGAGCTTCGATTGCCGGATACAGATGAAGAAATATTTCTTGCTGTGATATAGATGACCGTGGATTGTCTTGATTGCCGAGAACCCTTGGTCTAACGGCCAGGGTTAATTTGAATAGTCGTTTTTGATTGACAAGGGTCTCCGCCTGGCGAGCTGTGATTCTGTTCTCCTTCTGCTTGGGTGAGCTTGGGTTTTCCCTTATATTGACAAGTGCCCAGCTCCCATGGTGACTGTTCCTTATTGGTTGAAGGGATCTCATCAACGAATCAAAATTTAAGTATTTAAGCAATCAACATTGAGTATTTTAGAGAAAACGTTTTTTCTACTTTTGCTGTTTTTGATTGTTGTTGTTGTTGTTGTTGTTGTTGTTATTACTCACTGCTGCTATTTTTTTGTTTTTTGTTCGCTTGAAATAAGGTTCTAATCAGTTAGGCGTTATTGATTATCTAGGAGAAAAAAATTAATAAATCAGAATGAGATATTGCCACTGATCGTGTAACAACTTCAACTAGGGTTACTACTTTCTCCCTCGTGCCCCATATCACTCTGTCAGGTTTAACAGCTCTGTTTTTAAGGTATGTCGCTGTAGGGATTACATAGTGATAGTGGATGGTGTATGACTTATTTTCAACAGTTCTTTTTGGTATATGTTCCCAGGAATTGCTGCTACACTGGAAAATGGGTATAAAAATGGTTCACTAAATTATTGTTTACATCCTTTATATTTTTATTAAATTGATATTAATGAGTTTATGTGTTTGAAAATTTTATTCCTACAGCGTGTGTCTGAAAAGTAATGGGACTTTTGTCACACACAATTTATTTCAATTAGTAACAACGTATGTGTACGCAGTGTGATGATGTATGGAAGTGAAATCTGGCTGGTGAGAGTTGAGGACATGCGTTGCATGGAGAGAAATAATATGAAAAGTATATGATGGATGTGTAATGTGAGCCTTAAATACAGGCTTAGTTCTGATGATCCCAGAGGAAGATTAAATCTGGACAGTATAAGGAGATGTGTGCAGAGCAGATGACGTTGATGGTATGGCCATGTTAAAAGAATGGACCACAGTTCAACATGGTTTCCATCATCATCACCATCATCACCATACCCCCTCAAAAACCATAGTTTCCCATTTCAACGTAACACAAATCCTGCTCTACTATGCTTCTATTTCCTGCTGGAAGGATTCTTCTGGCGTGCCTCTTCAGATCCACCGTTACAGCCCTCTTGATGCTTGCCTTCCCTACATCCCTTCAAAGTGGGCCACCTTGATGATCCCTTTCAGCTTGGGGAAAAGAAAAAACTCAAGTGGGGAAAAGTCAGATGAATAGGGAGGTTGTTCCAGTACGGCCATCGACACTAGGATGCTCAAGGTGATGTGAACCGGTGCATCAAGGAAAATCTGGCAAACAAACTCTTTAGCTTATTTTTTTTCAAGTTCAATTTTGCATTTTTCATATCAGGCTTTGCCAAAACAAGATGGCCACCGCTGAAATCATTTAAAACCATCTTTCATGATTTCTAATTCAATTCTATGTACATCTTGACATATTGTTTTTATCGATCGAGTATGGACATTTTGAATGAAAAAGTGAAAAAGATTCCATTGTCATCATATATTTTGAACTTTTAGCTACAAGTGAATAAGGTAATAATTTTCCTTTGATCTGAGTGAATAAAGAAAAGAAAAAAAAAAGATATATATAAGTCAAATGAATACGGTTACATTTTAATTTTCTTTCGGTCTGAAGCCTTTTCGTAAGTGTTTATGATATTTTGTATATCAGTAAAATGTTTATTTTCGAAATGGGTGAAAACAATTGTTTGATAATAAATTGTTGTTGGATGAAATCTGGAATGTTTTCTGAATAATTTTTATTGATGTCTGATGATATCATGCCAACTGAACAGATACCCCCCCCCCCAAAAAAAAAAATAGGAAGGTAATGACGTCACAAAATGATGAAGTCATCCACCAACTCAGAAAGAGGTAGGGAGAAATATTTATCTAGATGACCCGTGACCTGAAGATAATTGGTCAGTCGACAATTTCTCTTTGCATTGGTCAGAGATGGCATAGAATTTATCTATGGGTAGACTGTTCCGTGTCTGACCGGTTGTGAGCAAGCAAGCTGGAATAAATGTTCGCATATAAAACGACACAGACATTTTTGTCTTTAAAAATATACTTTATTATAACTTAACTTACACTGTGGATTAATTCCCTAGCTAAAATATTAGATAAATCTAGAACCTTAAGTTTTATATCTGTCTTCATTCAATTCCATTCAGCTACTGTTTTCCACCTCAGAAATCTTTCTCATCTCAAAATATTTTTGCATAACATGATTAACCCATTTAAGAAAAATCAAGAGGACGACCACCAAGAAGATAGGCCAACCAGATAAGAGCGGAGACCGACATGCAGCTCCTGACAGCTAAAAGACTGGCCCAAGACTGTGATAAGTAGCAGAATTTTGTTTTCAAGCATGTGGTGAAGCTCTTTAGAGTATGCAAATAAGTAAAGTCAGTCAATCCAATATCCTTGAACACGGGCGAATGACGGGCCCGAGACTCACACTTGACCATTAAAAGTTCATAAATAAAAACTACTTTTATTGTTTTGTTTTGATAGTTCAAGCTGCCCCCAACCTTGTAGGGGTAACCTTTGTCCTTCACCACGTGCGAGAGATATAGCACCTCAAAGCCGACATTCCAGAAATCATCAATTTCATATGCCAACACAGAGAAAAATATTTTCTATACTTCCCAATCAAAAGTATGTTTAATTGATTCCTTCCATACTAGTATTGGGACTATTAATCGGAATTGAAAAAATTGGAACTTTTTGGGGTATTGGAATCGGAATCGGAAAAATGTGTGCCTATTTTCCGATGCCAAAAATGATTCTTTTAATTGTTTTTTTTTGTTTGTTTTTATTTAAAACTTAATTTTCCATTGCTGGTCCTAATGATAAATATTTATTGATTTTAAAACTACCAATAAAACTAAAATCTATAGATCATAACAAGTGTATTTTTACATTTATGAAAATATATGCACATATTATATGGGTTTTTACGGTAATCCGAAAATAAAAAAAAAACCTAACTCTATAGCTAAATATTTTGAGATTTTAAAAGAATCGGTAATTGTATCGGAATCGGGAAAAATATTTGAATCATCCCATCACTATTCCATACTTAATGAAAGCTAAGTTTAATCAACAAAACTGATATTATTAGTCAACATTTCACATCAATCATGGTTTCATAACAAGACCCGAAACCCCCAATAAACTAAGGCAGATGATATCACTTAAGATATATACATCGAGGCATCAGAAAAAAGAGCGTCTAAGCCAGACAGCATTAAATGAATAGTCCTCTTACATATAGCCGGTGAAAAGAGAATTGAGGTGTACAACATATTGTCATTCACAGACGTGGAAAAGGCAGGTACAGTGCTTTGATTCAGAACTTATCAAAGTCTTTATTTACTTGCCTCCCCACGAGGGCAGAATTAGACACAAACTCGGTTTTTAATGTGGGGAAAATCCAGTTCCCCAAAAAGGGACACTCTGTATTAGAGCAAAAATAAAAATGGGATCTTTCCTTCACTGACCGAGGACAGAACAGATTAAGTGTAGTATCAGAACAGATACTACACTTTGCTCTTGGTAAATAAAAAGAGTTAGCCCAATACCAAGAGAAACCAGAAAGTGAAACATTTTAACGGACATCATCTCACAAGCCGAAAATACAACTTTGGCCAACAAAAAGACAATATGATATGTGACCAGATGATATTGGGTGTATCAGTACCCAATAGAGTGATATCTGTAACAACGACGAAAAAAAATTAAAATAATCGTTGTACACGATATAATGCCTAGATAGAGATACATGCAGAAAAATATTTAAAAAAAAACAACAACCACAGAAATGACCGAGAGAATAAAGAACACGTGCGACGAGATAAAATAAGAATTGAGAACTGCGGCTATCACCACGAGAACAAAGCGTGCCTTACTAAAGGACAGACATGCAGACATCGCCAGAACGTGCGGCATTACAAATATATGTCAAGAAAAGAAGAAAATCCGCTTCATTATCAAGTCACAGACGGCGCGGAGAAACTATGAAAACGAATACTATAATTACTTTGTCGTCAACAGGGTAGAAGAAACACATGCGGCTAGTTTTGACGATACGCGGCGGACGGTGAAGTTGAAATTAGAAGGTTTAACAGCTACACTGAAACTTGATACTGGTAGCGATGTCAGTATTCTGTTCGATGTTGTTTTTTACGTATCAACTCTTGATTGGACAAAAGCTGAAACAAGCAGTTTCTTTCAATCAATCAAATGCAAGAAATATTCAGTATCGAAAACTAAACACACCGTTTCTCTTTCTTCTTTGTTCCGGTATTTTTCTTCCATACCATAAGCAGGTGGGTACGTTCTTAAAAGCTAACTTCGAACCCTGGCTGAAGGGCTTGGACAGATGCAACAAGAGACTTTCACGGACTACTAAACACAGCACTAGTATATATACACTGTTAACCGAACACGCTCGCATACAGGTTAAGCTAATGCACACACCCCACACACACACATAACATCTTCATGCCTATCTCATTTACACACACGTAGACGCACGCGGTTCCAACCGAAATAAACATGTGTACTAAATTTCTCCTTACACAAAAACAACTCTTTCACTCAGGAACGTTCCTTGAACACTTTTAACTCACATTCTTACAGAACTCTTTATCTTTCGTTGTCTTAAAAAGTTCTCAATAAAAGTTAATTATTTTGTATGGTTCGACTTTGTCATTCTTTCATTTGATATTGCCTTTCCCTCTACAATTCTACCATGTCACATTATAAAAAGATGAAAATAAACCCCGATATAAGGCCGACAAAAATACGGTTAACATCGTTTACTGGGGACAAAGTTGTGGATTGGGGTACGAAATGGCTTGTTTCATTTAATCCAGTTAAGACTCAGCTCGTGTCTTTCAATCGTAGGCGTGTCCCTTTTCTTCCTGAGATTCTCATAGATGGCTCTGCTCTTGAGGAGAAATCGACTCTGAAACTTCTTGGTCTTTCTCTCTCATCAAATCTTACTTGGAGTTCATACATTAGATACATTGCTCTTTCTGCTTCTCATAAAGTCGGTTCTCTCTATCGCTCCAAACACTTTCTCAAACCTGAGGCTATTCTCTATCTCTACAAATCTACAACCAGACCATGTATGGAGTACTGTTGTCATATTTGGACTGCTGAATCTCTGTTCCATTTGAGGGTTTTTGATAATGTGAAGAAACGTATCTGTAATTTGATTGGCCCTACCCTTTCTTCTTCTCTGCACCCCCCTCTCTCACAGACGTGATGTTGCTAGTCTCAGTCTTTTATATAAATACTATTATGGAATGTGTTCTTCAGAATTATGTTATCTATTCCCCGCTTCTTTTGTTCCAGCTCGTTTGACTCGTTGGTCTAGAGGTCTTCATAAATTCGCTGTTTTGATACCTAATTGTAATACAACTTCCTATTTCAGTAGCTCCTTTCCAAGAACCGCAGGCTTGTAGAACTCTCTTCCTGCTGACTGTTTTCCTCCTACCTTGGTCTTGGTCTCCCGTAGATTAAATAAAGTGTTCTGTTTGAAATTCCGTACAGATTCCCGAGTTCGGCAAGATGCACATGAAGAAGGTCGGAGGTTACATCGACCGAAACAGTGTGAGGATAACATCGAAAATGAGAATAGTACTCCGAAAAATCCAACTAACACAATTACCCAGCTAAAACGAGCGACATTATCGAGTCATTGACTTAATAGTGATTGTTAATAAGTGAGGTTCAGCAAACATCAATCTATAGCGGGAGCGGCGACACGGGTGGACGATTACACAATCGTCCAGTGTACCACGACTCTCACTAACAAGAAAAAATAAATACGAATGAGAGAGAGAGACATGTGATGAACGTGCCAACAACAAAAAGGGAAGAAAAAAAAAACTCGTGTGTGCAATAAAATACAAGGATTGTATTTGTTTCAAAGAAATAATACACGTCTCTTAAGAAAGAGTTCATGATTCAATGAATCGACAGGAAAGGATGGGTGGTTCCCGTAGGATAATGATCATCCTAATCTAAATGTCTTCTCGTCTTTCACTGAAAATTGTTGACGTTTGATGTTGCTGCTGCCACTATTACGACTTGCAAGATACAAACTGTAGATGATGATGATGAACGAGCAGGCAGACAAGAAAATGTTGTAGACATGGTAAAATGACACTGAATCGACTGGCAGAGATTCCGATGGCAAGAGTTATTAACGGAGACGGCACCGCGCCAAAGGAAAAGGCTGAGGGCTCCTGAGTGCGCGTCTCGAGTGAAGATTCTCAGCCTTTATATACGGTCGGGTCGACGGCTGCTGCTGAAAAAGCTTTGATGAAATCTGATTGGTCGACATAATTACGAGGTGCGCAGAAAGGCGAAATTGATCAAAGATCAAACATTCGGTTTTGTTAGAAGTGCCGAGTCGTAAAACAGGGGAGGGTGAGTTACGGCAAATTAATGAATAAGTGCTGGCCATTTCATTAAAATGATATAATTACTTTAAAAAATGATTAATTTTGTTAATATTTCAAATTACAACCCTTTGTTCCGATTGGAGATATCTAAAACAATAAACTCGATTTCTATATTAATACAATTGTATGGCAACTTCTTGTGCGTCTGTGTGTGCGTTTCCCGTCATTACGTGACTTACACATTGTTATTTTTTCAATTATTATTAATCGAATATTTATTGAAATCTAAAACGCAATAGCGTAAAATAAACGAAATAAAAAAAAGCGTATTAAAAAAAATCAATTGCGAAACGAAATCCACTAGAATACAATTCGTTACTTTGTAAACAAAGCAACCACTTTTATCTTTTGTTAATAGTTAAAAAAATTGAATTATTTCGTGATTCTTTGAAATGTGAAAGTAATATGCAAGTTTTTAAATTGTCTAATAGAAAGTCATTTCTGGCTTTAAAATTCTTAGCAAATCCTCATAATGATTGACAGTTTTGAAAGCAATTTGCATTCAATAATTTTATAAATAAAGATTAAAACAGCATTACCCTGACAAAATGAGTTATAGTTTTATAAGAATTTGGTTAAATTAATAATTTAATCACCAAACGATAGCGTAATAATTATATTTAACTTTCAAAATCCTATTTAAAGAAATAATTTGCTAAAAAAAAGAAAAAAGAAAAGAAAACGACATAGTTAAAAAATAATGTGAAACAAAAATGAAAGTAAAAAACTCCCGGGCAACACCGAGTAGTTACACTTAGTTATAAAATAAAATTGTGATTAAAAGTCAAGATTCTTCGATGACGTGGTGGCAACAATTGAGTCGATGGTGGTGGTAATAGTTTATTATAAAAAAATTGCAAATCTCAAAACCATAAAAGCAACGTTTGGCGTAAATGAAGAAGCCGAGTGAATCGGGTTAAAAAAAAGAAAAAAAAAAAACAAATGAAAAAAAAAGCAGACGATAATGACGACACGACAGCAGGAAAGAAAATGGCGGTTTTGTCCAATCGTCAAACTTGAATAATAAAAAATAAAACGGATTTCGGGCAAAAAGTTATACCGGTAAAGTACTTTTTATTTCAATATTTTTTTTTTGGTCATTTTATTGATCATTATCAAGTCATACCCCGGGGGTAAATAAATAGGAAAAATAAAAGAAATAAAAATAAAAATGAATAAACGATCAACAAATTTCGCAGAAGAATAAGAAAAAAATAGAGAATGAAAAAAAAAAGGTGAGACAAAAAAGCAGTTTAAAAAGTAATAAAAGGAAAATAATTGAATGAGAAGCAATACAAGTTGAATAAAAAGGAGAAGCAAGATGAGGAGGAAGAGGGGGAGGAGAAAAAATAAGGAAACAAAGGATGAGGAGGAGGAGGAGCAGGAGGAGCAGGAGGAGGAGCAAAAAGGATGATGACGAGGAAATAAAGGAGTAAGAGGAGAAAAGGGAAGAGGAGGAGAAATAGAAAAAAAAGGAGAAAGATGAGAAAAAGAGGTGAAAAATGAAGGGGGGGGGGGAAACGAGGAGAAAAGTAGACGAAAATGGAGGAGAAGAAAAAGGAGAAGGAAAAAACGAGAATAAAAATGAAGAGGGGAGAAAAGGGAAAAGGGGAATAAAAAGAGGAAGCAAGATAAGAAAAGGAGCAGATGGAAAAGAAGGGGAGTAGAAAATAGAAAAAGAAGAAGGAAGAGAAAAAGTAAAATAAAGAAGAGAACGAAAACGGAAGACGAAAATGAAGAAAAATAACAAGAAAAAAAGGATACGAATAAAATAATTGAATAAAAAGAATACAAAGAATAAATGAAAGAGTAGGAAAAGGGAAATAAAAAGAGTTTAATAAGAATTAAAATAATGAATTGAAAAAAAAAAAAAAGGCAAAGAAAAGAAATAAAAGAGAAGAACAAAAACGACTGAAGACAAAACAGAAGGAGAATAAACGAAAAGAAAGACAAGGAATATAAAAAAGAAGAAAATAGAAGAGTCGTAAAATAAAAAAAATTAATGAGAAGCAATACAAAATAATTGAAAAAAAAATGAGATGAAAAATAAAGAAATGAAGCAAGTAGAAACGGGTGACGAAGAAGAAAGAGGTGAATAAGAAGGAAAACGTGAATGCAAAATAGAAGAAAGTAAGTGAAAGAATACAAAAACAAAAGAGAAGGTAAAAAAAGAAGAAAAGAAGAGAAACAAAAGAAGAAAATGAAGAAGGAGACAAAAGAAGGAGAATAAAACAGTAAATAAAAATAAGATGAAAAATAAAACCGAAGAAAAAGTAGAAGTCGAAAAGCAAAAGAAAAAAATAAAGAGAAAAACTGAAAAATTGAATTAGAAATAATAAAAAAATTGAAGAAAAAGAACGGGAACAAAAGAAAGAGGACAAACGAAGTAAGAAAATGAAGAAACAGAGTGAGAAGGAAAAATATATAAAAAATATATAAAGAAAACAGAAGAAAGAGTAGTAAACAAAGTAGTTGAACGATAAAAAATAATTGAAGAAGTAGTACGAAAATAAATTAGAGATTAGAAGGAAAAGGAGAAAAGAAATGGCAACGAAAGACGGAAAAAGAAAAGAAGTTGAAGACACAGAAAGAGAAGAGAATACAAAGAAAAAAAATGATGAAAACGAAAACCAATGAAACAAATAAAAAAAAATTGAAAGAAAATGTAAATGAAACCAGTGAATGAATTAAAGCTGACAAAATTTAAAGAGAATTGAAAGAAAAAAGATGAGAAATAATTCGAAAAGTAGATAAGAGAAAAATGAAAGGAAAAGAAATCGAAATAAAAAGAGGAGGAGAGGAAAGTGAGGGTGTGGTGGTGGTGGTGGTGGTAGTGGAGGAGTAGAAGAAGGCGGAGGAGAAGAAGGAGAATGGGAAGGAATTGAAATTAAAATAAAGACTACAAGAACATTTTTAATGAAAAGAAATTTAAATAGAAAAAGAGTAGAAGAAAAAGTAGAAACAATTGAAATAAAAAGAAATGTAAGTAGTAGTAGTAGTAGTAGTAGTAGTAGTAGTAGTAGAAGAAACAAAAGGAAGAAGAAGAAAAATACAGAAAAGAAGAAGATACAGAAGAAGGAGAAAAGAAAAAGAAAAGGAGAATGAAAAAATCAATGGAAAATGAATCAAACGAGAAGGAGGAGGAGGAGGAGGAGAAAAAGAATCGGAAGAATGAAGAATAAGAAACACAAATTCAAAAAGAAAAAAAATGAAAGAATAAAGTAAATAGAAAGGTCAGAAGAAGATGAAGAATATGAAGAAAAAGAATATGAAAAAAGAGATAAAAAAGAATATGAAAAAAAAAAACAATTAGAAGAAGATGAGAAATACATCAAAGCTGAAGTAATCTTTATAAAAATGACAAAGAAAAAAAACAAGAGAAGGAGAAACTGAAAAGAAGAATTAGAAAAAGAAGAATTAGAAAAAGAAGAATTCCAAAGTGAAGAAATGAAAAGAGAAGAGATAAAAAAACGAAGAGCAACATTGGACTAAAAAAAATCAAAGAAAAAATTCGAACGATTATAAAAGAATAGCCCCCCCCCCCCAAAAAAAAATGATTATTCCAGCATCACATGATTGCCAATGACAAGACCACAATGAACTAGGAAACCGAAAGAAAAAAAGAAAATAAACGGATAACCATAAAGAAATAATTTTGTCCGCCATATTTGTCACATGACATGCAAATGGAAAACAAAAATAAAAATATAATTTTGTTCACCATGTCTGTCACGTGATACGCAGAATCGAACGAAAAAAAAAAAACAAACAAAAAATCCCAAACAAGATAAATGAACGAAATTGAAATTATCTGTTCCTAAATATTTCTAGTGTTTTTCGTTTTGTTTTTAAATCTTTATTTTTCAAATTAGAAAATATTATTATCACGTGGAAAATTGTCTCCTGCTTTCGAGTGCACAAATATCTCTCTACATTTCAACGTGTTGATTCATATTGGACTAGCGTAAGTACTCGTCTACGCCGGGTGAACAATTATAAGTACAATCCTTAAAATTATCTTTACATTTCTATGTATTAGGTTTATTTATTAACTAGCCGATATACCCGACGCTGTAAGCGAGGTAAAATATGCCGAAAGACTTTGTTTAAATTTATCTAGGTCTCATGTGTGAGTTATGTTTAGAAATATAATTATTGGGGATGGTTTGCGTGATGAGATGCTTGTTGGAGACGGGTCATCGCCATTTTGGTTAGTCGACCTTGCCTGTATTTCTCTGACTGAGGTGGTTTGTATTGAAGAAGAAAAGGTCACCGAGTTCCATATAAAAATACCAACATCTTCACTTTAATAAAATAAAATTTATTTAACGTTTCATTAAAACTGGAACATAAGCATGTATGGCAAGTCTTCCTGGCAGATAAGTTTAAACTAAAGACAGAATATTGAGGTCTAGAGTTCCATCTTTTCTTCCCATTTTCTGGCAAAAATACGAGAGCATTTTTTCACAATACCTGTAGCAACATCTCTTCAAATAGATATTGTTATTGTCAGCCATCACTCCGGCCTTCATTAGATTTTCTCTTTCAGCTTTTTACCATTCATTCACTACTTCTACATACAATAAAAAAGCGTCTTATCTCCACAGCATCTCGTTAAGAAACTGATTATATTTGGCGCCCAAACTCTCTGGGCGGAAATTAGAACAAGACTGAGAAGTGCACATGTGCAGTGATGCGCTAATTGCCCTTGTATCACTACGTGAGTTTGGATATGTCTGTTTTAGCCAACTGACTCACAACTTATTATTACGCAAGATATTGCGTGTACATACAGAATAAATAGATCTGTCATGTAACTGCTACAGAAATAACACGACGATATTTATATAGACCTACAAATGTAACGCAAAATATAGATTGAGCGCTCTGGTAGGGGTTTCCATATAAGCTTATCACTAGCATAGAATATGAATAAAGGAAAGTGCTTAAAGGCGTTATTATTTCTCCTGCTATCAAGCGGTCGATGGATTGGCAGAGGGGAAATATATTTGACTACAATACTCGTGGTTACGGTTTCGATTCTCGGCGTTTATATGCTAATTATCGTAAGAATGTCGCTTAAGGGAGTTGTCCTTTCTATCAGTAGCAGCCGACCAGGTTGTATAAAAACAGGCACGTCTCTTCACTCATCTAGCATCCAGGGCCTCGCCCCTGGTCTTGTCTTCGTCAACAACCATTGAAACACGAATTTCTACCAGACGACTCAACACCACTTCACCACTATGACTACAGTCACCAGCAGCAGCGGCAGCAGCTTCGACCCTTCTTACTACAGCTCTCTTCAGTCAAGCCACGTCAACAATAACTGTCGCCACCATAGTCGTCGTTGTCGTCATCATCACAACTTTGTTTAATAGCCGTCAACCGATCCATTCATCAGCATGATCGTCTACAACTACTCAGATAAAAATGGACGATTTGGCCATCATTCACCTGTAGTGTTTCCATCTAGATCCCTTTCTATATAATTTTGAATGCGTAGCTCGGTAAAACTTCATGCAAAAATTACAAAATTAATAATGAACAAAAATGTTTCATCATTTTTTTGGTTAAATATATTTTGCTTCTACTTTTTATTTTTTTAAAACATTGGGTAAGTTCAGATTCTTTAAAATAAATATTTCATTTGAAAGCTGCCAAAATTGTCCACACGATCTACTTTTTATACCTTGATCAGGAAAGCGGTCAATATTGTGTACAATGATCGTCGTCTGTTTCCTGTGAACCGAAGAAAGATAAACGGACAATGTCAAGTCGAATGACGCCAAGCATCAGCATCGCACACATGGAATTGTATGTAGAAGTAGTGAATGAATGGTAAAATCTAATGAAGGCCAGAGTGATGGCTGACAATAACAATATTTATTTGAAGAGATGTTGCTACAGGTATTGTGAAAATGTTATTTAATAATAAAGTTTATAAGTTAAATATTGTAAAAAATGAAAAAAAAAAAGATTAAATAAATAAATAAATACAAATGCAAAAAGAGGGTTTTAAATAAAATGGCAGAAATCTGCGTTCCTTAAGTTCAAAATTCAACTCTTGCGATAAAATGTAAGAATAAGAAAAACGGTAAATTCTTAAACAAAAAGAAAAATGTATTTATTGTCTAGAGAGACAATGGGCACCTCTGGAGCCAGTGATCGTCTGAGTTGTCGCACCACAGTAAAAACAAAAACAAGACTAGCTGTATGTATACCTTAATTGTGCTATGTGGTTTGTGTGTGATACCGTCGTGGCTAGGGACCTCCAACGCTGTCTGTTGATTTTTGTCTGGTCATGTCGACCCCAGTGACAATCTTCTTCGTCCGATGCCGAGTCATTGACTTTCGAACTTTCTCGCCGATCTCCTCGCACTGAAATCCCATCGACAACCAGTCTCCCAAATATATTTACTCTTGACCAGAAATTCTAAATGTTCGTTCTTCCTTTTATTTACCCCAGCCGAGCACAGGAACTGGCTGCATCCGTTTGTTTCTCAGCGTATCGCTATCCAGCCACCCAGAAACTAACACCCAACTGTTAGGGAGCCATCCCGCCTGGGAATTTCAATGAATTCACCGGCCTCCCTATCGCCGTCCACTTATCTCACTTCCGCCTTATTTCTCGGCGGTCCTGGCTGTGTGTGTGTTTGTGTCTGGAACAGTCCATAGTATTGCACCCCATGTAAGGTTATCTGCATGACAAGTCTACAATGAAGCAAGGGTTGTGCAATCACTTCTCCTGAACCGACATTGCTTGAGTCCAGTGACAAGGAGAAATACAGGACGACTGGAAACAATGCTGGGATAAACAGAGAAAGACTGGTGTTATTTCGGAATTTTCCTTCTACTAGACTAGTTGCACAACCAATGCTTGAGAGTCTAGTGTATCCTACTATTCAATCCATAGCTGGAGAGAGGATATATGGATTTATACCGTTTCTAGTGGTATAAGTCTAAGTTGTCCGTTAACCACGACAAAACTCGAACCCGGCACCCTAGCCCATTTTCCGGCCATGTATCTGTTACATCACCCTACTTCTCAGAGTGTTTCATGGAGACGGATCAAAGTTAGCAGTAAATAAATCAGTGTTATTGGTGAAAATTTATTTATTTCTATATTGGATCATGTTATTTGAGTCATGGCAATTATATGTGGGAAATAATATCGTCCAAATGTCCATCAAGGCTTCGACGACACACCCCACTCGATGGTCAACATTTTTTGATGACATCTTTGCATAGTTGTTCCTCGATTTCACTAATATACCCTATTATCTCATCCTTCAGCTGTTAAATTGTTGTTGGCTTGTTGACATAGACTCTATTTTTTTTAGATGAGCCCCAAAGGAATAAATCTAAAAGCATTAAGAATACTGCTGATTGTATCACAATTATTATAATGGACATTCGGTGTCTGTAACCGAAACTATGATACATTTGAATAAAAAATGTTACGTAATATTCTCAACGATATTTTAATTTGTAAACATAGAGAAGTATTGTCTTATCTATATAATGATACACTGAGTTTCATGTTTGTGTGTACGTTATCACCCACCACCATTGTTTAAAGATGGGATTGTTCGATCGCCGAAGATTTATTTATTTAACTAATATTTAGCTGACAGTTAATTTACAGTAAGATTGAAAAGTGTATTTATTTTGAAACGATTTAAATTGTAACAATAAATAAATAAAACTGTTAAAACTTTTGTTTGATTTATTAAAAAAAACTATTTAACTGACAATTACATTTTACGATGAGAAGAAAGATAATATTTATTGTTTCGAAAATATATAAATTGTTACTATTTTAAATTAATAAAGAAGAGACACTATTTATTTATAGAATATTTAACCGGGAGGAAAGAGACCCTTTTTTGCTTAATATTATTAAATCTTACATAAATGTATTTATTTACCTCCAGGTGTGTTTTTTATTATGAAAGTGATACTGTGGAACAAACTGGATTCGAACCTGCCACACCCAGGTCTTCAGTCCACGTTATTAATCACTTAGCCATCGTGTCATCATCTTAATTAGATGTATTATTTCAAACAAAATATTATTAACAATCAATTAATCAATTATGCAAATAGATGGAGACAGCAAGTGTGAAATTTTCAGGGGTCCCACTAGTTTTAATATTAATATTATTATCATAAATATTTCTTATTAATATGTAATTTTTTTAATACTTATATTCACCTCAAACAAGGCACATTGTTACTAAGACGTAATGGGTTACTGAGAATTAGCAGCCACATTTATAAGGGTATCCTAAGTGGGAAGTTGTGCAGCAAGATGTTTGTTCACATTGCATATAAATTCCTGAATGTTAGTACCGTTGGGGAAACAGGGAACAGGGAGGGAATTACAAAGGCAAGCAGTTGGAGAAAAGACACTATTAGAGTAGAAAGTTTTCCGGCATCTGGGTACCTCTACATTACACTAAAGGGGTAGGGGGTTGCTGATTGACGGGTTGGTCAGAGCACATTCCATTGTAGTACTTGCAAAACAAGCACAGCGATGCAATATTGCGGCGATGGGACAGGAGCTGGAGCTTGGTAGACAGTTGGGAACCTATTTGATCAGAGGCTCTTTTTTAGACCTTGTCTCAGAGGAGAAGACTAGTGGTTGATGCACGAGCCCAGATGTTGCAAAATACTCCATGCCTGGACGAATTGTGGCTTTGGAGTAATATGGGATGCTGGCAGGCATGAGATATTTTCTAGACCGGTAGAGGAAGGCCACCTTCTTTTCAGTAGATTTGGCAGTATATTTTATGTACTTGTTTCAATTCATGTCATCTGTGAATGTTAGGGCGAGGAGTTTCGATTGTATTATTAAACCTTACATAAATGTATTTTATTTACCTCCTCTCTAAGAGGTTAGACACAAGGTCAGGTGTGTTTTTTATGAAAAAGTTAAAAAAAAGATGTTGGCCTCTCAGGTAGGATGATATTAGCCATGACAATCGGTGATTGGAAAGGTTTCTTATAATTGTTAAAGGAAAGGAGTTTGGTCTCAGTAGCATTAAATGTTTATTATATACTAGCACCCCACCCCCCGGCAGCAATTAATCGAGGGTGTGTGGGGGTCATATAGTTTAAAAAATATAGTCATGTTTACATTTTTTAATTATTCGTTTTAGTTTTCCGTTATTTTTTTTTAAATTTCAATAAATATACCGTGTACTTATAAAAGTTACGTATAAGCAAGAAACAAAGGCACACGCGATCTTCTGATAATTTTTATTAATAACATAGATAAAGTACGCAAAATATGTTGGATAATGGCCCTATGGGAATGGACGTATCTATTGGAAATCATTGGGTTAACTTGCGCGAATTAGCGCGGGGGGCCGTGCAGTCGAGTGCAGAATAGGGCCTGTTCTCACAGTCAGAAAGCACAGATATGACAAGGTCACCGCGTGACGAGACCTCGGATCAGGGGTCAATGTGCACCTGCGAGAGGCTCTGTGACGTCACGGGCTTTTGCGTGGGAAGCAGAGGGATCCGTGACGTCACTCGTTCTTCGTGAGAAGCGAGTTTTAACAGTCTGGGTTTTTGAGGCGAACCTATGAGACGTGATTTTACCATGTAGTCAAGCAACTTACATAGGGGAATTATTCCCTAAGAAAATACAGACGAAAGGTCTCTTTTCCCCCTCCATGAATGGTTAAGATTTATTTGATAAATAACTACGATAAAGTAGTAATTTGCTTTCTCTCTCTCTCTCGACGTTAGTGAATATCTCCCAGCTGATTAAATAACTAACGCTTGTAATAAAAAGAATTAAATCTAAAAAGATTGTTTGTCTTCCGACCCGATCATGGAGCTTTTGTAGCAGCGGCGTGGTTCACGGCAAAAGAAGGAGGAAGGAGTTCAACCACTAGACGACATCGAGACGGCGACTCTCTACGCGGCGAGGGAGAAATTTGGAAGTATACAAACTATATGATTTATGTTTAAAAAAAATGACGAGTATTAAATGTGAACTGCCACGACCCTTTCTAGGACGAGTATACGAAACGAGTACCGCCGCGGCCCAAGAGAAGCAAGATATACCCTTTTTGGTTGCTGTGACCGGGACTTTCTTAAAAGAAAATTTTTGAACTTGGGTTCACATAATGTAGAGGTCCTAAGTGATAATGGAACGCACGGCACGTGGTCGGCGAAGACAGTAAGTAAACAGTAAACAGTAAGTAAAAAGCCGTTGTTTTGTATTGAGAGACTGCGTCTTAAAAAATTGAGTTCAAGAAAAAAAAAGACTAATGTGCCGTAAAAGTAAAAACAGAATAGAAAACAAACAAAAACACGCACACACAAAAATCAAATATTAAAAAAAGTAATAACACATACAAAAAAATGAATAAATAATAATAATGATAATAATAATAATTCGTGACACACACACATGAATTTAGAACAAAAAAACAACGTAGTATTGCACACACGCAGTTTGAACTTTTTAGAAAGACAGAATAAAAAAAGATAATGACGAATTTGCACACACACTTTCTGTCCGTGTTTAGAAAGATGCATTCTGTGGGGGAGGAACTGATTTCTTGGTTGTTGTGTCGGATGGGGGTGTTTTTCACTCAAATTGTATTGTTTTGAATCTTTTTGTTTGATTTAAATGTATCGTCGAGAGAGAGACACATTGAATTAATTTTCCTTGTTTTCGGGTTGGCTGAGTACATTATTTTGTTTTTGATTTTTGGCCCTCCTCGTATTAAAATATTAGTATATAAAGGAAAAAGAAACAGTAATTAAGATTAAGTAGAGGTCAGCCAATTAAACGGAGTTAGATTTGGGAGAATTGACCTTTTGGCGGTGCGGTAAGAATGTTGGCGGGGGTCCGATGTGGAGGCCTATAGAGGGCCGTGTCTCTTCCAACTGACGGGTTGGGATTGAGTTATGTTCGCTACGCGTGACCCGTTGAGGTAGCCGGTGAGCTTGCGATTATACGGACAAAGAGTTGTTTCGGTGCCGCACGTGTGAAGAAGAAGCGATTTTGTAGCCATAAAAAGATTGGCATGATATATATATATATTTTTTTTTTTTGGGGGGGGGGAGACCTCGGAGTTATCGCATCGGTATGGATCATTGTTGCTTAGTGGATCGGTGGGGCCCACGAGAGCACCGCGGCGGTGTGGCGGGTCTGGATGATTGTGGAATTAGGTTCGTGTGAGTGAATTTGGTTCGGCCCGAAACGGATTAATATGGCGCCAGAGCGATGACATGTCGGAATTAGTTAGGAAGAGTGGGTGGGATCAGTATGGAATGAGTTTTGTCCCTTAGATGTAGGATATTGAAAGGCGAGTCGCTGGCCCTGAAGTTATTGTGAGCCCCTTGGAAGAGATAGACAAAGTGCAGCGAGCCGGCTCGGAGGAATTGACGGATCATCTTAGGGTTGGAGTTAAGGGGTCGCTCTGGTTCGTGTTAAAAAGGGAGTGGTCGAATGGTATGATAAGACATAACTTACAGAGAAATTAGATGGCTGACCAGAAAAGGATTATAAGAATTTCAAAATGGGGGTTTTCTGTTTTGCCCTGTGTTCTGTTAGAATTTAATAGATGGGTGTGGTCAAGAGGGTGGAACCGAGATGTCCAGCCGTGCTAACCCCTGGTTCTAACCAGACCCTGCAGAGGGGTGTGTAAAAATAAAAAAAAATCTTAGGATTGTTTTTTTTGTATAGGGGAGGAATGTTGGATAATCGCCCTATGGGAATGGACGTATCTTTTGGAAATCGTTGGTTTGACTTGCGCGAATTAGCGCGGGGGACTCGTGCAGTCAAGTGTAGAATAGGGCCTGTTCTCACAGTCGGAAAGCACAGACGTGACAAGGTCACCGCGTGACGAGACCTCAGATCAGGGGTCAATGTGCACCTGCGAGAGCCTCTGTATATCTATATATATATATCGTCCGTATATATGACCCGGCTGCCATAAATAGGCTCTATGACATTTCCTGGGATGTAAGAAAATTCCCCTTACAATCGATGGCCATCCCTGTCACAATCGATAATAGGACACGCTGGGTGTTCCCCTGTCGCAAGGTTTATATATATATATATATATATATATATATATATATATATATATATATATATATATATATATATATTAATTTTAAGTAAATAATATTAAATTATTTTTACCTACATACGTCAGCGTTTCAAGCTTTTGCTCTCATCAGTGTAGGGATGATAATCTTAGACGGTCGCACGGTTCGAACCCCTGTCACAGAATCAAGCAAGCAAGAAAGCAAGCGTCATAACCATTAGGCCACGAGACATTACCACATGGAATTTAAGTTCTATATATATCTGTAGAAAGAATGATTATAGAATCTACACAAAATCTAAAAGTGTATTCTTATGTAAAATTTACAGAGGAAGACAATAGAAGTGTTACCGAATCTCTATGTACACCCCTAAGAGGTCTATGTGGGCATAACCCCCTTTAAAACTAAAAAATATAGCCCATTTTATAAAATTTAAATCATATGTAAAAATGTTCTGGGGAAGACAATGGAAATAGTCCCGAATCTCTATGTGCCCTCCTAATCTAAGGGAGCTTTGGGGGCCTAAACTCCTTGAAAACTTCAAATATATCCTATTTTGATGAAATTTATATCATATGTATTAAATTCTCCGGGGAAGACAATGGAAGTGATCTCAAACTTTTATGTTGCCCTCTATGTGCCGAATATCTACGTACCTTCCACCTCTAAGTGATTTAATGGGAAAGAACACCATAAAAACTTCAAATACATATATTCGATTTTAATGAAATGTAAACCATATGTATAAGACATGAATTCAAAAAGTTTTCCAACATTTCAGCTTCTTTCCAGTATATTAAGGGGCGAAACGAGAGGAAGTGGACTGGCAGTCAAACAAAGAAAGTAGTATGGTGTTATGTGCATAGTGAAAAAGCACATAGTAGTGATCTTCATTCAATCCCGAGCAACGTCGAGTCTTCCTGCTAGAGTATTTAAGCTGAGTATAATCATTTGAATCTAATAAGTAGACTCTTCTAATAAATAATATATTAAAATATTGCGGGGGGATGTTCCAGTATTTATTTCAATAGAGCTTAATATATAATTAGAGCTTTATAACAATAAAAATATTGTAGGTGGCTACACAAATGCCAATTGAGTTGCACCTAATAATTTTAGGAAAAATAAAACAACTCATCTCACATTTGAGATTTAACGAGCCTAAATCATCTTTGGTATTTTGTTGCAGGGTTAAAATTTCGACAGACCCTAAAGTAAAGCGTAGATTGTTTTTTTTTTTTTTTTTTACTTCTAATGAGTCTTCATGAGAAATATTCACATGGAGTTACATTTAAAGAGCGAGGAGGCCAAGGTAAATTAAGAGAACTGCGTCCCATCTACTGTTCTGGGTATTTGTGGTTTAGCATCTAGTTTCTTGTTGAATAAGATGTCTGTGGTCACCATCTACCACCCGTCACTTCTCCGAGTGTCGTTGCTTTGAGTACCTGCAATTATTATATGTTGAACCAGATTCAATATTCTTCAGATGCACCCACTCAATCTGTGTGTTTAAGTAAGAACATTCTATGTCAGCCTTAAACGTGACAGATTAACATAAATGCTATTTCAAAATACAACATGACAGACAGACGAAACTATCATTCAAAACATAAGTATGGCAGACTACGTAAATTATATTTCAAACTTAAACGTGACTGATCAACAAAAATGCTATTTCAAAATTAAACATGACAGACAGACGAAACCGTCATTCCAAACATATGTATGGTGAACTGACGAAAATTATATTTCAAACTTAAACGTGACTGATCAACAAAAATTCAATTTAGAAAATTAAACATGACCGACAAACGAAACTATAATTCCAAACACAAGTATGGCAAACTGACGAAAATTATATTTCAAACTTAAACGTGACTGATCAACAAAAATGCAATTTAGAAAATTAAACATGACCGACAAACGAAACTATAATTCCAAACACAAGTATGGCAAACTGACGAAAATTATATTTAAAACTTAAACGTTACAGATCAACAAAAATGCTATTTCAAAATTAAACATGACAGACAGACGAAACTATCATTCCAAACATAAGTATGGCAGAATGACGTAAATTATATCTAAAACTTAAACCTTACAGATCAACAAAAATGCTATTTCAAAATTAACGGTGACAGACTGACCAAAATACTATTTTAAATTTAAGCATGGCAGACCAATGGTCATACATATTTCGAACAAACATTACTGGTTGACGCAAATGATATTTAAAACTTAAGGATATCAGACCGATGAAAATAATATTTAAAACTTAAACATGACCGACAGACGGCAATTCTATTTCAAACTTAATTGTGTTAGACGCAAGAAAATACTATTTTAAACTCAAGCCTGACGAAAATCTTAAACTTGAGCATTACAAACCGACGAAGGTAGTTCAAAAATAGCAGTGGATTTTACAGACTATGGTTATTAAAAGGTGCTTATCATTAAGTTTTTAATTAGTTTCCGTGTTAATTTTAGCTGTTTGTAAGATAAAAGCCTAAACTTAATCTCTAAAAGAGAAAAAATGTATATTTACATGTGAAAAAAATTAGAATGAATTAGTGAATATTAAACTCTGTTTACTTGTAAAAATCCCTTGAAAGATGAATATAAGTTTTCTGGAACTATTTCGAAGATAATTATTAAATTAAAGTCATAAGATACTGAATAAAAAAATGTACTTACTTTTTACTAAAAATTGGGTAAATTATCAAAAAGTCATAGTTGAGTCAAATACGGCATTCAGTCAAGCAGTAAATAAAGTAGCTATCGCTATACAGAATATATGGAAGAAAAAATTGTGATATTTCTTTTTATTATTTTAAACTTCATATAGAAGAACGGTTTTGTAATAGTTTACAAGAAATTGAAAAATTATACCTTAATTTAAAAAATTATTTTTAAGGTTATTTAAAAAAAAATTAATTCAAGTACCCGTATTTTGTTGCAATAAAAAAGGAAATGCTTATTTAATTAAAATATTTGTGAATGTACACAGTAAACATTTTATTTATTTTTATCTAAAAAGATTCATATTAAACTTGGTATTTGTTTTTAATTCAGTAATACTCTGAAATTATTGATGACGTCTGTTAAGTTTTTTCTTAGAATTTGAAATAAAGCTATTGTAAAATGTTGTTTATAACTATTTTTAATCAATTTATGTTACATTATGATTAATAACTTTAACAATTACATTACTCGATTTATTCTTAATCGTGTCGTAACATAAATTAAATCATTATTTTTTAAATAAAACTAAAATCTCATTTTAAGTGTTAATAAGTAAATTTTATAATTACACGCAAACTTCTATTATTCATTGAAACAACGCTAAAACAATTATTTATTAATAATTAAATAGAATTCAAATTTGAAAGAAAATGATTATTTATTAATGAAAAAATAGCAATAAAGAACAAACGTACATTTTATTTTTTCAAATGACACTGAATTGTGAAATAGACGGGGTCTGACAATAAAATTTGGATGATGTTGGGTAGGGGATAGGGTGCAAATTCCGTCTGTTTATTGCAATACTGGACACTCACACATCTCCAAGTAAATCGTTAGTAAAAAGTATCCCATTAAAAAAATATTTTTGGGTATTTTTAAGAATAGCCCAACAACGAAAACGCTGAAAAAACAAATATACAACAAATAAAAGTTACCGTAGCCGATAAAACTGAATTTCCAAGTTAACTGTGACAGTTATTAATGATTATAATCCGTTAAAAGTGCTATTTTCTATAAGTTAATAGTTTTAGCGTAAGTGAAGTGGAAAAAAACAGTAATGGCTGCTTCGATAGAAAACACCGAATCCAGAACGAGACTTCCGCCTCGTTCTGAATTCGGTTGTTTTTTTACTGGGACTCATAGTCAAAGCGCAATTTTTGCATTTTTTAGCCAAGCAGAAGAACAAAACAAAACTACATTTTAAGCAAAAGGAATAAAATAATTTTCTTTTTATTTACATGTCAGTGTGCTTTTATTTACATATTATTTTCATTCGTCAAACCGTAATGTTTTTTTCCTGTTTCTTTAAAAAATTCCTAACCCTAACCCTAACCCTAAACCCAGCCCTAACCCTAACCCTAACCTAAACCCAGCCCTAACCCTAACCCAGCCCTAACCCAGCCCTAACCCTAACCTAAACCCTAACCTAAACCCTAACCCTAACCTAAACCCAGCCCTAACCCTAACCTAAACCCAGCCCTAACCCTAACCCAGCCCTAACCCTAACCCCCAATGACGTAACGACATGCGCGCTCATTCGGTGATCAAAATGATCGTTAAAATGTTCGTTTCATAAAATTAAATTTAAAAAATGCACCCCCCCAAAAAAAAACAACAAAAAAACGCCGCTTTGATTATGAGTCCCGGTAAAAAAAAACACACACACGTGACACCGATAGCAAAAACTAATGACGCCATTTTGTTTTTTAAATAAATGACATGAACAATTTTTTTTTTCATGTCTAATAAAAACCCATTTACCATGCGTAAACATACAAACAAATGGAATAGAAAACTAGGAAAATCTCCGGTCTCTACGTACGTTGCATTTATTTGTTGCATATTCATTTATTTGACTACGTTCTACAACTTTTTTTCAACCCGACTCGCGAGTTGTAGGGCTATTATTAAAGATTCCCATATTTTTTCGTTATGGCTCAGAATATCAATGTTATCATTTTTTTTATTTTGAAGATAATAAAAAAATATCTTACGCTGATGATTACACATCCATGTGCAAAAGGGTAATATTACGAATATCGCCTTTTAACCTTTTAACATTTACCGTAAACTGTTATCATTAAAATCGCATAAAATATTTTGTTGCAATTATATTATTTTTTTTTGGTAAAAATATAAAATAAACAATGCTTTATTGGACACTTCTGCAGATTATAGACGAGCCAAAATTTATTTGTTTTCATTTTAGAAGAGCTCCAATAGTGTAAGGGACCGACAACTCATTTTCTTTCACTTTTAAATGCATAATTTCTAAGATTTTTTTAAAATAAAAAGTAATGCAAAATAAATTAATTAATAGAACATTTGTTGAAGAAAACAAAATTTGGGAAAATCAACAGTATATTAATAGAACTTTTATTGAAAAAATAAAATTTGGCGAAATCAACAGTATATTAATAGAACTTTTATTGAAAAAAAAAAAATTTGGGAAAATCAACAGTATATTAATAGAACTTTTATTGAAAAAAATGAAATTTGGGGAAATCAACAGTATATTAATAGAACTTTTATTGAAGAAAATAAAATTTGGGAAAATCAACAGTATATTAATAGAACTTTTATTGAAAAAAATGAAATTTGGGGAAATCAACAGTATATTAATAGAACTTTTATTGAAAAAAATAAAATTTAGCGAAATCAACAGTATATTAATAGAACTTTGATTGAAGAAAATAAAATTTGGGAAAATCAACAGTATATTAATAGAACTTTTATTGAAAAAAAATATGAAATTTGGGGAAATCAACATTATATTTATAGAAAATTAAATTTGGGAAAATCAACAGTATATTTATAGAAAATTAAATTTGGGAAAATCAACTGTATATTTTTTCATTTCAAAACGAACAGTCATCTTGTTTGGTTTGACACATTAAAAAAAAAATGTTTTTACAGTTTAAAAATTTAAATGAGAATTATCATCGTGTTTGGTTTAAGATATTTTAGATATTTCTTTTTTTCTTCAGATTAAATAATTAAATAATTAAATTTTCTCTTGTTTTTTTAAACGTGTATCATTTGAATTTCCACGCCGCAGGTGCATATCTCGGTGAGAGAAAGTAGTCTATGCGCTTGCAAAAAGTCTATTGCTTTCTGTTGAGTACCGGTTAGTGGAAAAAAAGAATTGTCGGCCCCTTACACTATTGGAGCTTTTCTAAAGTGAAAACAAATAAATTTCGGTTCATCCATAATCTTCAGAAGTGTCCTTAATTGAATGATAATATCGATAATTCCAGAAATTAATTTTTCTTCAAGTTATATTGATTTTATTAACACGGACTTTAACAGGCGTTATTCGTAATATATAAGAAACATGTTTAATTTTTTAAAAGTTTATTATCATCTACGGTGCTTTATTTTCATAAAAAAAAATTAATGCGTTTTTTTAGTACTTTCAGATATAACTTTAGTAAATATGTTTTTTGTTTACACAAAATAATACATTTTCAGTAGAAAGAAAATAATGGGTTTATTATATTTCGTGATCGTTTATTAATAAATACTGACATTTTCATTAAAATTGGTTAATTTCCTGAATTTTGGTAAAGTTTTAACTGATGGGAGGGGTCAAAATGTTTTTACATTTTGGGGATCGACTATTTATTTTGCACGTACCTTTCAACCTTAAGCGTGACTGACCAACCGATAAAAATGCTATTTTCAAAGCGTGATAGACCAACAAAATGCTATTTCAAACATAAGCATGACAGACATAAGCATGACAGACGAACATTCAAATTCAAACTCAAAGCGTGACAGAGCGACGCAAATAATATTGAAAACTTAAGTGACCGATCGCTGAACCGACCGCTGGACAGAATAATTTATAGATATGATTGGACGTATATAAAATAAGATACGTCCATTCATTCTAAACGTACAAAATGCTACAAACCGAAGCGTGACAGATCTACCGACAAAACCGTTCATGAAGATACAGCACTTTGAAATGGTTCAAAATTTAGAGGGTTATTTTCAAAACCTGACACCGTTTAATCAAAAGCTGTCCGCCGTAAAGCGCTTAGAGTTACTTCCCTTCGATCATAGATATTTATTTTCCACCATGGTGAAAATAAAAATAGAAGTCGGCCGGCGTTATGTTAATGCTAGTTGTGTATCCAGCGGTGTTAACAATTATGAATATATTTAAATTTTCTCAACAGAGCAAGGTATTCTGAATAAGAATCGACAATAAAAATAATCGCTAGAAATTTGTTCTTCTGTTTGTTTGTTTGTTTGTAGTGTTTGTCGACTTATATACGTACATGTTTACTTGTTTCCCCACGATGACAAAGTTAGACACAAGGTCGATTTTTAATGCGGAGGATATCCAGCTCCTTCAAAACGGAATTGGGACAAAAAATGAAAATTGCGCAGTCGAAAAGGAATATCTCTTCCTTCGACCGAAAAGATAACAGATACTACACTTTAATCGTATCTCGAAGGCCGGAAAGTCAAGTGTCGTTTAACATTCTATTCCCATCATAAACATGACCCCACCCCTCTGTCTAAAATCATGGTAAATTTGTAAATGAATACACACAGCTACCCCCCCCCCATGAGATTCTACTGAAAACATCGGGGGGGGGGGGGGCAACACTCTCCGATTATTTTTGAATTTAGAGTGGGGGATCAGTTTCGCATATAAATTTAACGTAAAATGACTACCCACTTATCTAACCAGATAACTATTTAAGGACGTAAACCAGAATCTTTTTTCATTAAGTGATATAAATTGTTTGTGAGTGTTTTTTTTTAATTTTTTAATTAAAAATTTTTTTTAAATTTTTTATTTGAGTGGAGGATTTTTCACGCTGAAAAGTTAGCAATAAAAATAAAATAATTACTTTTCATCATTAAAAAAATAGTTATTATTAATAACCCTTCTCTTCTTTACAAACCCTCACTTAACCCTGCCACTAACCCTAATTCCGAGTGTAAGCTCTCTTCTCCGGAAAAAAAATCCTCCATTAACTCTACCACTAATGCTAAATCTAAGATTTAACTAAAAAGGTTTCATGTCATTCAAGCGCCATGTGGTCAGAAAGTGGGTGATTATTTACGTTAAATTTATATGCAAAACTTATCCCCCACTCTAAATTCTAAATTATTTGTTTTTTCCCCAAGTTTTTTCATGGTGTAATCACCTAAAAAAAAAGAGTCTAATTTTTTGGCGGTGTGATTTAGCTGATGGCCCTCATCTAGGATAATACCAGAATCATAGCAAATTAATATTTTTCGATTCTCATACCAGCCGAGGTTCACCTTAGCATCATTCAAGTTACAAAGGGGCTATCCTGAAACACCAGACTTTTCTTTGTTGAAATAAGGTCATATAAGGTTAACTCTCCGAAGCATTACTTCCTCTTTTGGGAGGGGTGGTGGTTTGGTAGTCACCGAGATATGTTGACAGGTTCGTTCTCGGCTATTTTTCTAATCTCCTAAAGTTAAACGTATATCCATATATACAGCAATATTTTAAATAAATCTTTAGTGTTGGAGATGTTAATTCATGTCGGTCGGAGGGCACGAACCCGGTTTCTAAGTCACCACTGACTCGTAGTCCGGTATTCTATCTCTAAGCCGCCACCAATTAGCACTGAAATTAAGAGAAATTAAACACTATAAACGCCAAATTGGCGGGCGACTATAGTAAATAGATGAAGAGTATTCAACAACAACAAAGGGGTTGGAATATCGCATTTAAGCTTAAGTGTGACTGCTTATTATTAAATTTTTACAGGGGCACCAGTCCTTGTAAAAAGGCTATAACAATATATATATATATATATATATATATATATATATATATATATATATATATATATATATATATATATATATATATATATATATATATATATATATATACATATATATATATATATATACATATATATATATATATATATATATATATATATATATACATATATATATATATATATACATATATATATATATATATATATATATACATATATATATATATATATACATATATATATACATATATATATATATATATATATATATATATACATATATATATATATATATACATATATATATATATATATATATATATATATATATATATACATATATATATATATATATACATATATATATACATATATATATATATATATATATATATATATACATATATATATATATATATGTACATATATATATACATATATATATATATATATACATATATATATATATATATACATATATATATACATATATATATATATATATATATATATATATATACATATATATATATACATATATATATATATACATATATATATACATATATATATATATACATATATATATATATATACATATATATATACAAATATATATATATACATATATATATATATATACATATATATATATATATATAATGTGTATTTAGGCAGCATATTTTAATTTAAACAGACATTATTAAATAACACGGCGTGTTTTTGCTTGATGAGACTTTTTTATTTTTCAATTTTCTTAATAGTCCATTTAGTATTTCGGTCAAATTGGTGCATGTAAGTTCCGTGGGTTTCTTGTTCCATTTTTCTTTCTTTTTTTTTGCGATACTGTAAACGCCCATAAACTTAACTCCCCTCTTCTCCCCATAGTTTCTCAATTCACAACCTCTATATACCAATTAACCAAAACAATTACTGAACTAATAACTCCTTATTTACTAAGTAAATGCAGTGTAAAGTCCACCTATGAACACATACAGATACAAAAAACAAATAACATAATTACCGCTTTACTTGACGTTGAAAGCTTATTTAAAAATGTTTCAGAACACAAAACAATTGCTATCATTATTGGTAACATATACAATAATAAATCCCTCCATCCACTTAAAACTAATCCTAGAATATTTTAAAAGTTATTATTAACTTACACAACTGAATTTCCTTTCTCCGATCATAAGGGAAACATCTATACCCAAATTGATAGCGTTTCCATGAAATCGGTTCTTGGACCTAACTTCAGTAATTTGTACATGGCTGATTACGAAAATAAAATATTTAATATAATTACTAAACCCTCAAGTTATGCCCGCTACGTTGATAATATCCTTATTTAACAGATAATAACGATTAGATAATAAAAAAACTACAAGACATTTTTCAAAATAACTCCGTACTTACATTCACTTATGAGCTTAACGTTAATAACATTTGTTTTTAGATATATTCATTGACTCTAACAATTACGCATTCATCACCTTCCCTATAAAACACATACCTCTATTAACACATGCGTTTTAAGTTATAGACATTCTTATGAATCGTTCATGTAGCTGTTTCTCTTCCCACTTTTCTTTTCTTGTCTTTTTGTTTCTGGTTTCGCTGTCTCCTGTACTGTTAATTTTTACGATGTCTTTTGCTGCGGTGATCGGTCTTTCTGTGTTCTGAGTTATGTATTTTCCCAGGTATTTTTTGTGTCTTCCACACAGTCTTCTATACTTTACAATCCTTCGCCACTTTACACGTAGAGTCGGTTAATAGCATGTGTCATGAGTTTCATCGTCTTCTGGTCAAGATTCCCAAGTTCTTCTTTTGTCCAGCATATGAATAGTCCAGAGTATGTTATTAGTGACACTGCACAGGTGTTGATTCGTTTAACTATGTTTATACTATATAGTTTTGTTTCTAAGAGTTTCCTTGTTCTTCTCAGTTATTCTTTTCCAATCTTCTCTTCTATTTCTGTAAATTTGATGGTGTCTGCTTCCAGAACTCCTAAATATTTGTAGGTATCATGTTCACCGAGTGCCCTCATCTCCTCTTGGTTGGGCAGTCCCATGCCCTAAGATGTCTCCAGTTTTTCCCATTTCATTTCTAGCAGTGTATACTTTTCCATTCCGAATTCCATTTGAATGTCCTGGCTGAAGATTCTGGTCGTGTTTATCAGCTTTGCCAGTTCCTTTTTGCTTTTTGCAAATAGCTTCAAGTCGTCAATGTAAATGAGGTAGTTTATTCTTAGTTCGGTGTTTGTAAACTTATATCCGGCATCACTTTTTCTAAGGATGTAGTTGCATGGCATCATGGCTATGATAAACAGTAGTGGTGATAAGGAGTCTCCTTGGAAGGTGACTCTGTATTTTTTAAATCTCAGTTAATGTGTCGTCTCCAAGCTGTTAGTTCTAGTATCCATGTTCCCATTGCTTTCTTTATACGTTTAATAATCTGGTTGGATATCTTGTACATTCTTAAGCATACAATTATCCATGCTTGAGGGATTCTGTCGTTGACTTTCTTGTAATCAATCCAAGCCATAGCTATGTTCTTTTTCTTGCTTTTTACCTCTTTCATGATCTTTTGATATATGTATAACAGATTGTTCGTTACTATTTCTTTTCTGGCATCCCTTTTGCTTCTTGGGTAGTAGTTTTCGATTGTTAAGGGAGTGGTAGATCTGTTCTCTCAGTTGTGCCGTTAGGATTTGCCTCATGGTTGGTAAATATGTTATTGGTCTGTAGTTGCTTTAGATCGTTCCCTTCTCGGCGTCATTCTGTATTAACGTGGTTCATCCTTTGGTCAGCCATTCTGGTACAGCTGTTTTGCGGATACATCTTCTCATTTTTTCCAGTAGTCTTTCATGTAAGGTCGTGAGTTTTTAAAACCAGTATGCATGTATTCCATCGTGACCGTGCGCTTCCCAGTTTGCCATTTTTTTTTCCGTTTCTCTTCCTTCCTCAATTACCTGGAGTTCTTCTTTCATGTTTTTCGGCCATTTGGCATTCCTGTTGTACTCTTGAAGTTGTCCTCATATTTGGCTCCAGAAGTGTTTTGTTTCTGTCGGGTCTGGTTGTACCGTTTTTGTTATTCCTCCGTTTACGTTTTAATAAAAAACTGTTTTTCATTGTTTTCAAAGGTCCTGTTTTGTTTGTTCTGTTTCGATTTGTATCTGTATTGTTACAGTCTTCCTTCTTTTGCTGCTATCTTTTGTTTTATTTCTTCATGATTCTTTTTAGTCTTCCCTTGTGAGTCTGATTCCCCCTCTTTCATCGTTTCCTGATAATCTGTTACGGTTTTAGATTCTTTTCGAAGTTTGATAATCTGGGTTTCCAGTCTGATCTCCCATTCAGGCTTTGTCTGTCCGTTCTTTTGGTCAGTTTTTATTTCTATTTTTTAGTTTAATGCTTGCTGATTTTCCCCTGTATATATTAAATGTTTAAGTCTGTGATAGTATCTGTTGAGATGTATGGTAGGAATCTGTTCACCTGTTCTCGTTCTAATTTTAATTTCTTCCACTCTTCGATGGCAATTTTGTTTTGACCTCATAATAAATTGTTTGATGTTTTCAACTTTTCATGCTTCTTCCTCAGTGAGTTCTGTGGTTTCATCATCTTCAGTCTCCTTGGTTTCAGTGTTAATGTTTTAGCACTCTTCTATTATTATTATCATTATTCACTAAGAGTTATCACACACAACAACCAGTGGTGTTCCCTGGAGTCTGAGTGACAACAAGCCTCCTCAGAGGCTTTATTATTATTATTATTATTATTATTATTATTATTATTATTATTATTATTATTATTATTATTATTATTATTATTATTATTATTATTATTTGCTCGTGGCGTGGTGTTCTTCCAGTGGTTTTGTTTTCTTCCTGTTGTAACTTCCATGTGACTGGTTACCATTCGTAGCTTATGCGGGTTGGTTCCCGTATTCGAGGATTTTCCTTAAGATTGCAGCTGTTTTGATAATTTCCGTCCTTTGCATGGTCTCAGTGATCCCTTTGATTCCAATTTCTCCCAGTCTTTTCTTCAGGTATTTTTGGACTGCTCCTAGGGCTCCTACGATTATTGGAATTATATTTACTTTCTTCATGCTCCATATTCCTGTCAGTTCTCTGGCAAGTTCCGTATATTTGCTTCTTTTTCCGTCTCCTTGATCGTCACTCTGCTGCTGCTGGAACGGCGAAGTCTACGAGTTTTCATGATTTTCCCTTATTGTCGATTATTATGACATCCGGTCTCCTTGCCTGTACGAGTTTATCTGTTTGTACATCCATATCTTCTTCTTCTTCTTCTTCTTCTTCTTCTTCTTCTTCTTCTTCTTCTTCTTCTTCTTCTTCTTCTTCTTCTTCTAGTCCATTTTAATTGTTTTAATTAGCCGTAATTTGAAATTTACTCACCAAGTCACCCATATTTTGCTACGTCTCTGTCTATTACTCACTTTCTCACTGAATATTGTTTGACGTCCCAGTATATATTATACAGTATCTATAACGCTCGCTTCCACCCCTCTATCTTTCTCTCTCGCCACCGTCCCTCCGTCTCTGTCTGTGTTTATTAGCAGCCAAAGGGCAATACAACTAACTATAAAGCAGAAGATTCGAGCAGTCAATTATAAACAGTAGTGAATATCACCATAGTATTAATACTGTTAACCCATAGCGGGAAAAGAAGAGAGGCGGAGATATAGCGAACCACAAAACTGATTTTGAATTTTGTCTTTATGTAAAAAAATAACATTAGAGAATGAATGATGAGAATAAAAATGCGACAAAATACAATATTTATTAAATCATCAATTATTTAAAAAGGGATATAAAGAAACAACGGTTTTCTTTCCGTAATCCGTATAGCAAGCATTTACTTATTGTTATGGCCCTGCTTAGGGGCCGGAATGAAAACACGGACACGGGGTTTAGGTATAACAAGTATATTTGAGAAAAGTATATACAACAGAGAAACAAGAGAAGTTGACCGTCTATCCTGACTGCCAGTGTAGACTGGGGTTGAATAACACTGAGTAGCATAATGCTTCCAGTATTTATTGAGAATGGAAGAGTCTAAATGTTCGTCATAGGTACGGCACCAAAGCACCCCTTCCCAAGCCTGACCTCAAGAGGAGTCTAGTGTTGTTTCTCTTTTGGATTGATGCTATTCCGATGCCGCTTGAGATAGCTGTATGTCGAAAGTGTTGTTTTTGGTAGCCATAACCTCCTCCTGGGTAGTGCTGTCGGTTTTTTCCGATAGGCGTTCCCTAATTTGGTTTATGTCTCTCTTATGAGAGAATTGATGGTCTATCAAATTCAGATTTGATATCTTTCAGCTTTTTAATTCTAGATGTCCGACTTTTGAGCACATCTTTAAATTTTGAAAATTTTTTTCTTTGAATTACACTTCAAGACAAGTCATCTTATCTTTTATAGTTTTTAGTTCTTCAGAAAACTCTTTGATTTGTAACTTTAGTGATTCCAGCCCTGGAACCATTAATTCACTCTCTTTAATCTTCCACTGGTTATTCAAATAATTTGGCTTAATTTCTTTCAGTTTCGTGTTCGCTTTTTTCAACGTGCATTTTGTATCCTTATGTGATTTAATTTCTGTCATTTCTGCTGGCAATTTATCTTGAGTCCATTTCATTATATTAATGGTTGAAACAAAATCCTTTTTTCGTTTTTCTGAACCGGTCGTCAGATTTATTTTCTTCTGGCAAGAATTCTTGGTTGATAATCCGCATAGTCTGAATAATTGAATAAGGCCCAAGCCAAATAAATTTCATGTGTCTTTTAATATGTCATTTTTTACTTACTTCGTTGTCCTGTTAAAAGTAATGTCAGTAATTATTTTACTCATGAAATTTATATTTTCACCGGTCATTGTTCTCGCAATTTGATTATTTCATAATATGGTCGGTTTACCCATGTCTGCATGTTAATAATTGACACGTCTGAACCCGAATCCAATTGCAGTTTTACTTTTTTTTATTTAAGATTTTAACCTGAACATATCTACTTATAATATTTTCGCCATGTTTGATAGTCTTTACCCGTGTTTTATTTCCTTTCATCGTTCTACAATGTGAACATTTCTGTCCAATTATTTTACAAATGAGACAGGTTTTAAAACGAAATAGGCATTCTGTTACGCATCGATAACAAGGCTCGACGGTAATTTATTTTTTTATAAGGCTGGCTTGTTTCGGAGGCGTGAAAATCCCGTTTTTTGCTTTGAATAGTTTTTGGATAAGAGTTGAATTTCTAATTTTAACACACTTTTCGTATATGTGCAATGCCCGACTGTTCGATGTCTCTCGAATCATGCTTAACACTAATAAATCGTTGGCAGTCCTCGGCTAATTTCTGTACTGTTAAGTTCGGTTCATTTTCTATTTTATTTAGAACGCTATGCCTTGTTTCAGCGTCTTTTCCTGATACCAATCCTCGAACGAAAATGAAACATTTAAAATTATAAGCACTAAGTTCGGATAATTTAAAGTCGTTGCAGTGCTTATTTACTACTAATGTGAACGTTGAATAATCTTCGTCGTCTTTTTTTACCGGGTTTAAACACTTCCAGCGTTTGTGAATTAACGAAGTGTTTGGGCTAAAAATCTCAATTAAAAAATTGACGGCTTCTGCAAAGTCAAATCCTTAGTCTTTCGAGGCAAAATGAAATCCACGAACTTAGTATGTTCGGTGGTGCCTAATTTCCTTACTAACAGGCGAACCTTTTTAGAGTCTGGCCAATTTTCGCAACTAATTTTATATAAGTCTTCATATCTTCTAAAATATGAAGCAAAAGTCTTCTCCTCACCAGGTGAATATGTGAAGTTGTCGATTGCACCACACACGACATTCTGTGAAAAATCATTATAGTTATTGTTACTTTGGTTTCTAAGTATATTGGAGACAAGTATATACAACAGAGAAACAAGAGAAGTGGACCGACCGTCTGTCCTGACTGCCAGTGTAGACTGGGGTTGAACAACACTGAGTAGCGTAATGCTTCCAGTATTTATTGAGAATGGAAGAGTCTAAATGTTCGTCATAAGTACGGCACCATAACACTTATCAAGGTAGGATGTAATTTAAAGATTAAATCTTATCTTTACTAATCCTCTTATATATATATATATATATATATATATATATATATATATATATATATATATATATATATATATATATATATGAGCACAAACAAAATAGGATTCAAAATGCATCTAAAAAGCTGTCACATTTTTGTACAAAAAGAAGCTCTAACCGTATTAAGATAAAATTATTAAAAAAATCAAGTCAAACTAAAATTCTTTTATCCGCCACAATCAAACAAGGTCCGTGGAGCCTGCTGTTGCAGATAAAATGAAAAAAAAATAGACGCCATACGTTTTCGCTTTTGACCGCGGCCCCTCCTCCAGCTACTGGCTGGAGCAAGGGAAGAACGAAACTCCTATTAATTTCGATACTGCACATACCCGCACACCGATAAAATAACGCATACATATATCAACACTTATTACATTCAGTAATTATGTTCTCTACTCGTCCTTGTCTTCTGTGGCTGGTTATCTTTCTTTTCTATCCCACGTTGTCAGCTTTTGCTTGGGATAGAGTAACCACAAAACGAATTCTATTGTTCCGATTTTTCTTATCATTTCAGAGAAAACATCGCGCATTTTTTTAATATACTCAAATCCGCTGCCGTCTTGCAAGAGCAGCCGCTTAGCACGTCTTGTAAGACTAAAGTCAAGGCAGGAAGAGAAAAGACGTTATTGATTTATCTCTCGAACGTGACGTCACAGAAACGTTATATTTCATCAAGTCTCACATCCCCAACCACCACACTCAATAAATAATAATTAGATGAACCATTAACGTAGGCATTAAATAAAATTAGCCATTAACTTATTCATTAAATAAGCGCCCATATTTTAACACGAAATACAAATAAATTTACCTCATGATGGCCACCCGACGCGATGTTCATAATAGCCAGTTATGAAGTAAATCGAGTAAAGCGTGCCCGGAAGCATAACCGAGGAAAAAGAGTCAGGAAAAAGCACCGGTGTTCTCCTTATTGGCGGAAGAGAACGAACTTATATGTGAGATGTCAATAGAAAACATCCAGGTAAGACCCTTTATCGATACCAGAGCGTTGTTATCCCTAATGCAGTCATGGACCTACCGACAGTTGCCGACTGATCTGAGGTTGCGTCCCTCGGATCTATTGGACAGTCAGACGGGCGGTAGGGAAATGAAGATCGAAGGAATCGCCTGCTTGCCGATGCTGGAACCACGAGTGATTTTAAGTTTTATCTGACCTCAGACCTGCTCAGTGATTTAATCATGGGAGAGGATTGGTTGAGGATTAAAAAAAGTCCAGTTGAGCTGTGACCCGTCCAAGCTAATAGTGCAGAGGAGAAGTGGTTCCACTGGGAGAAGCGGTCAGTGATACCCTGGTGGTAGTGGCGCAGACCGACGTGGATGGTTGTCCTGCATAGGGAAAATACTCAACAAGGGTACATTACGTGAGAAGCTGTATCAGATACCACTCGTTGAGAGGTATGGAGACGGTGAAGATGGAGTTACGACGGGTGAACCCGTATTCAATGGGTATGAATTGATATCCGTGTTACTGGCTAACCCGGCGTGCCGAACTGTGGACATTAAGAAGAGAGAGCTCTTAGGGAACACCCGGCCGGTAAAACAGATCAGGCAAGTGCGCCTGAAGAATTTGGACCGAAAAAAGACGGGAAAAGGAGCAAGGGACGAGGATTTGGTCGTCCGAAGAAGTACCGTCGGCAAACGAGGCGGTTACTGATAGATAAACAGAACGTAATAGTTGACAGCGTTAAGGAATTGATGCGAACCATTGCGATGGAGGTGGAGATCGTTAGAGGTGACCATTCCCCCCCCCCCGTAAGACCTTATCGGACGCCGATCCGTAAACGGTAAAATTGGTTAAGGTGGTAGCTGAAATCTTGACAGCAGGCGTAATCGAGAGATCCGGATCATCTTGGAGCTTTCCAATCGTGATTGTGGAAAGGAGGGACGGCGGGCATCGTTCATGCGTAAATTTCAGGCGGTTGAACACGATCATAAAACCATTGGCCGTGTCCCTATTGGTGATCAATGACATATTGGCTCTATTAGACAACTTCACTTTTCGACCTTACACTTTAGGTCTGGGTATTGGCAGGTGCCCCTGAAAAGAGAAGACCGAGAGAAGAAAGCCTTCGCGTGTCATGCGGGATTATTTTAATTTCGAGTGATGCCATTCAGACTGTTCACCGCCCCCAGAGTATTCACTCAGGAGGCATAGACAATTTTTCCATGACTTACCTTAATGATACCATGGTATTTTCTAAAAGTCCCCAGGAGCATTTTTTAACATTAAGAGCAAATATTTGGGAGGTTGAGAGTACACGGGCTAAAGTTGAAACTACTGAAGGGCCAATTATTGAAGGAGAGGACTAGGTACTTGGGTTTCATAATAGACAAAGGCGGAATCAGGTCGGATCTGGATAAAGTAGAGGTAATCCGGCCCATTCCATAACCTACGACGATGAGGCAGGTCTGCGGTTTCATAGCGACAATCGGATTTGTGCTAACTTTTATTCGGTTAGCCAGACCACTGATAGCCCCGACACAGAAGCATACCAGGTTTAAGTGAGCTGAGGAATATCAGAGAGTGTTCAAGACACTCAATTTGCCACTGACCGCAGTGCCCTTGTTAACATATCCAGATCAAAGTAGGCCCACAGTCCTCTACACGAACGCTAGTGACAAGTGTATAGACGCGGCATTGACGCAGCCATGTCTTGGAAAGGATGGATAAGTCTAAGAAATACCAAAGGAAGTTCCCGCGTATTTCCTTTCGCACCGACTCTCCGAGAGAGCAGAGATAGCCAATAATTGAGAAGGAGGCATATGCAATTCTATACGTGGTGCAAAAGTTAGACTACTACATAAACAAGTCGGTCTTTACAATCAAGACCGACCACGAACCTCTAAAGTACCTGTTAGAGTAGAAATAGACAAACAATAAGATTGCGCAGTGCACCCTTAAAACTAAGTGGGTACCCCTGCACGATCAAATATCTGACCGGTAAGGACAATACTAAGGACAATACCTGCGCTGATTTGTTTTCTCGGATTCTGACACAGTTGGAGTCGGAATGCGAACCGGGAGTGGATTATAGGATCTTTTTAATAAGGGGAAATCAATTTTCACCAGTTGAGACAGCGTCCGGAGTGGTGCAGTGAGAACGAGGATGGAGGGTCGAAGATAAGTGACAATCATTGAAGATATATAATAGGAGAGAGCCAGAATAGAAGGGAAGTCGCCACTTTACGAACCAAAGTAGAGGCAGACAGTACCTCTCAGTTTGTGCTGTTGTATATCATCGATAAGGCTGGGAGAGGAAGCCTCAGATTGTTTGTGCCCCGAAGGTTAAAGTCGGAGATCCTGGACGAAATTACTACTAGCCCGGGTTGTATGACGAAGTGGTCAGTCATGTGACAGCGTGTGTAATCTGGCAGGCGCAAGGCCGAATACGGAGAACAGCTCCGCTAATTAAGGCAGATATCCCCGAGGGTCCATTCAAAAAATACGTATGGATATTTCGGACCGTATGATAATCAGTATATCCTGAGTTTCTAACGAATTGGCTGGAGGCCTTTGCGATACAGATGACGGCGCAGTCAATGTCGGACCTGATGTTGAGAGATATATTTCCTAGGTATAGAGCACATAAAGAGCTGGTCATGGATAATGAACCAGAAAATGTGAACCAGGTGATGAGGGAGACATTGGAAGGATTGAACATTCAACACGTGACAACTTCAATTCACCATCTCCAAAAGTTAGAGCGCCTCCAATGTGTTGGCCCATGTGTTGCTTAAACTGGTCAGAAGAAGCCAGGATAATTGGGATTTTTATTTTACCCAGGCGCTGGCAACCGTGAGATTCACGATGAATGAGACCTCAAATTTCCGGCCGTATTATTTTCGGTTCGGGCGAGACGGCGTCCTACCCGTTGGCAACCTGTTGGAGCCTTGACGGAGATATATGAGAGAGGACCACCATAGGTTGATCTTGGAGCAGCAGGATAAGATTTTTACTCAGGTAAGACGGAAGGTCAACGAGACACAAGAAAAGAAATGCGAGAGTAAACGAGAACCGACGGGAGGTTGGTCTTAGAGTGGGAGATCCCATGTGCTCTTAAGTGAGTGTAAGTTTGAAGTTTGTAAGTTGAAGATGGGCTCCGTTCTAGCGAATCATTAAGCAGATCGGTCCAGTGCCATTTGTAAGTTGGGGTTAGGTGTCGGGAAAGGTCAAGCGAGTGTACATTGGTGACCTGAAGTTGGACAAGTTAGACAGTTAGAAGGAACTCGAGCGGCCAAGAAAGAGAAAAAGACCGAGAAAAGTAACTTTAGTTGATTCGGAAGAAGTTGAGACGAGTAGTGGATCTGAAGGAGAAGAGATGAGGGGTTTGATCAACCCTGTAACGCCCGCGAAGACGAGGAGTATGAAAAAGATCCATGCAGGTAACAAAAACAAAGTCAGAGAGACAGACCCTTGGAGCTGACTGACGAGGAGTCAAATGAGTTGAAGGAAGAGGATCTAATACTTCTATCCTAACTCCGGGAATGGTTGAGGCAGGAGAAGACGACTCCGGTTGTGGAGGAACTACCATCGAAGCTACGGTTGATGAGAGCCGCACTCTCTGCCTCTGGAGGAAATGAAAAATAGTAGAATTCGGGTGGACATCGCTGATGCCTGAAAGGGGAGGGCTTACCACTGTTTTTTTTATTGGTGTCATTATGTGTGTGGAGCCCTCCTCCCACGTATGGACCGCTGGTGGGTGTGCCGCTTGCTGATTTGCAAGCAGTTGCCGACGGGAAAATAGAAAATAATTGCCAGTTTTTTGGAAGTTTTGTGATCGATTAGCAATCTGGGAGACGATGTCATAAAATTGACCAAGGTAGAACAGCAGGTGAATAGGAGATATTCGAAACGAAGAGATTACCTTCGATTGTTGCACTCTTTGGAGCATGAAACACTAGCATTGGATGATGAGTGGAGAGATGTGAGTCTATACGTAGAAAGAATAGATCTGTTGTAGACGAGACAGAAAAGGTCACTATTACCCATTATTTGAACTGTCTCGGAAGGTTAAAGGATCTGATGGAAAACCAGGAGACATTAGCTCACATGGTTGACGAGAGCGTGTCTGTAGTGAACGTAACGAAACTCGAAGTAGTCCAGAATCGAGGAAGTCTGAATTTGTTGATTTCCCAAGTGTGGAAAGGTGCGTAATGAGACCGATCCTATGAGCGAGTATTTTCAGTTACAGAGAGTATTTTCAGTTACTGACAGTGATCCGACAGGTGCGTCGAACTGGCCAGTCATTGACAATGTTGATGGATCATGTCAGAGCACAGCTGGATGTGTTGTCATTAGGACATTTATCACTGAGCATAGTGATACCGAACGACTGATGAAGGTTCTGCTGGAGATACAAACCAAATTACTTGATAAATTGAGATTATGAGTAGACCCGACTGGAAAATTTGATCAGAAGTTAGCAGCAGCAGTGGCCACGTATAAACTCGAGGCGAAGTTTATATCCCTTAATTTGGCCACAACCGCGCTGGGGACCTGCATGCCTGGAAGTCCGGTTTATGTGACAGGTAGCCACTAGCTATATGTGCTTGACCTGTTCAAAAAGGCTAGAATAAAGAATAATTACCAGGTAGAAGTCCTGACACATTTTGTGTTGCCGCTAGCAGTGCAGCGAATGTCGCGCATGGAATCTGGGCTTATCATGTGTGTGTGAGAGTGGACCCACATAGTCGATAAGAGTAACACCACTGTTTCCAGTTATAGAATTGCCCATAGGATGTGCAGCATTTGGGGCCACAATTTCTCTTCCTACTTACTATCAGACTCATGAGAGGTTCAGAGCGAAGCAGTCTTTCCTTCGATTGGTGGGGACCAATGTGAGTGGGTTGGCCAAGCTATGAAAGCCGTTAATTAAGAAAGTGACCCGTATTACATTGGAAAAGACGTCGAAGCTGTTAAAATCGGTAGAGAAGGTTAACCTTGAGCGATTAAAAGCTGAGTTAAACCGAATAGATAAAGCCAATCTTAGCTGGACGAGTTTGGTAGGAACTAGGGTATATTAACTGGTAGTTTCCGAGTGTTGGAGTTCGTAGTTTTGGCAATATGTGTGCTGAAAAGGGTTAAGCAAACCTTAGCCAAACCTAAAAACCGGAATTCATCCAGTGACGTGCACCGAGATGGGTCTGACGTGAGTTAGCGGGGATTCGTGCATGGGATGTCGGCAGAACTTCAAAGCGAGGATGAGGTGAAAAATCCTTCTAAGAAGGAAGAAACAAGCGAGGTCACCGAGGCGGCTAGGCCTGCTGTGGAAACAAGAGTAACCAAGAACTGACTTTGAACAAAGAGTGAAGGGCTAGAGGATGGTAAGAGTAACTTTAAGGGGCGTTGTGAGCCCTATTTTTTTCAAATAGTAAAATGAACTTTTCATTGCATGCGTAGTTTCAATCTTTTCTACCATTCCTGTGACACCCCGAAGCAAGAAGGAGAGATACTGACCTACGAAATGAGAAACTTACTTTTTTTATTGTAACGTTGATGATTATTAATTATTCTTACTTTCTACTTTTTGGGGGGTTGTCTGTGTTTCTTGATGATGGGATTTGTAGTGCTAAATAACAAGTATTTGGCATAGAAGAAAGGGACGGATAGAATAAAGGGCTTGGACCCTACGAAACGTTTAGGGCGATTAAGGCGCTATTACACATTTGCGAAACTGTACAAAAATTGCAATTATTGTTAACATAAATTCTGAAAATCACAGTTGAAGAATTATTGTTTAGACCATAGACCAAGTAAACCACCTTTAGCTGAAAGGTGAAAAAGAGTCAACTCGAAGGTTAGCACTGTCATCGGTGATAAGATGTCAGACAAAGTTAGTCCCGGCCGTAGGACGAACCGAGGTAGCCAGCAACCAATGAGATTGCATGCTGACCGAGACAAAAAGATTTCGACTGGCCGATGCCGAGTGATATTTTCTGAGTATATTAAGTGGTGTGCAGAGCGAATTTCAGAGTTGATATCAGAGTTAATACAGAATTTTCGAGCTGCGCCTTTTCAGGATCGAGCAGATTTGCTTTTCAAAAAACCTGTAGAAAAAGTCGTTATCGTGTGGAGCGTTCACTGAATTACGAAACACAAGTTGAAGCAACCCCAAAGTTATTATCCAGAAGCAAAGTATTTACCCCTTTAACTACGTGAATATATATATATATATATATATATATATATATATATATATATATATATATATATATATATATATATACCAGTTTGAAGGAGAATACATATTATTATCTTAAACACAAATTAAGATGGTCGTCATGTTTTAGAATTACCTATACTGTCTGTTTAATTTCACCATTTTTGTTTTGTTTCTTGTTTCTTCATGTGCCTGTCTTTCCTCAGTTAATGAGTTTCTCGGGCAACGCCGGCCCATGTTTCTTGACTAGATAAAACATAACGTGACAGGAGGTACTATTTGACTGACGCAGACGTTTCGACCGCACGCTGCGGAGCCTATTCCAAAAGATAGATTTCATCATTTTGACGTCCCCGAGAACGATGAAGCACCATCAAATAAACAGAACTGAAAGAGAAGATTGGAAAAGAATACACGAGAAGAACAAGAAAACTCTTAGAAACTAAATTATATAGTAGAAATCTAATAAAAGGAACCAACACCTGGGCAGTATCACTAGTAAGATATTCTGGTCCATTCATAAGCTGGAAAAATTTAGACATCTTGACTAGAAGACTAGGGAATTAATGCCCATGCACAATGCACTAAATCTGAAGGATGATACTAACCGACTCTACGTGATAAGTACAGAAAGGGGACGAAGACTAGTAAGTATAGAAGACTGTGTGGATGACACAAAAAAGAACTGGAAAAATACATAACCCAGAACGCAGAAAGACTGATGACTACCGCAAGAGACACCGTCAACAGGAACAAGACAGAGAGCAGCGAAACTAGAACAAAAGACAAAAAAAAGAAGAAAAGTGGAAAGAGAAACAGCTACATAGACGATTCATAAGAATGACAAGAGAAGAGAATCATGAAAACACTTGGACATGGCTAAGAAAGGGACACGTGAACAGAGACACGAAGTCACTACTGACAGCTACACATAACAATGCGATTAGAACAAACTACATTAAAGCTAAAATAGATAAAACTCAGGAAAACAGTAAATGTAGACTCTGCAGACAAAGAGACAAAACGGTAAATCATATAAGTGAATGTAGCAAACTAGCCCCAAAAGAATACAAGAACAGACATGACTGCATGAGGAAAGCAGTACACTGTGAATTATGCAAACGACTGCATTTTGAACACGCACAAAAATGGTGCAGACACAAACCGAACAGAGTATGGAAAACAAAAATCACAAAATCCTCTGGGATATACAGGTACAGACAGATAAACTCACCCAACCAAAGAGACCGGATGTCAGCATAATCAACAAGCAAGCGAAACACTGCCAAATTGTAGATTTTGTCGTCCCAGCAGTCCACGGTAAAGATCAAGGAGATGGAAAAACCAAGCAAATACACGGAACTTGCCAGAGAACTGAATAAAATTGGGCATGAAGAAAGTCAATATAATACCAATTATAGTAGGAGCACAAGGAACAGTCCAAACAATCATGAAAAAAAAAAGACTGGGAGAAATTGCAATCAAAGGGAAGACTGAGACTATACAATGGACAGCAATGATGAAAACAGCGAAAGTTAACCAACATAAACCACGAACACTATCCAGCCACATGGAAGTTGCAACAGAAAAGAAAACAAATTATGGAAGGAACACTACGCGAATCCGAGCTGAACTGAAACTGAAAGAAATCTTATGAACTGTAACCCCCCCCCCCCCAAAGCATTAGGCTCTGATGAGACCACACAAAATAGCCGTGAAGGATCAGGGAAGATGGAAAGATCGAGTAGGGAAAGCACTAACCAGACATCCACTGGAAGAGTGCGGAGAGTACTGTGATTTTGGAGAGGTTTTTTTTCACCTAATTTCCAGAGAAGACTAATGGTCTCTGACACAAGGAAATCGATGGTAAGCAGTCTTTGCGATAACGTTAAGTCATTTTCAATGGTTATCGAAAAAAGTTGGAGAGTAATGGGAATCTGGAGAGACTTGTTGTCACTCAGACTTCTGTGAACGCCACCAGTTATTATCAGTGAGCAATAACTGACGATGACCTGTTTGAGAACTCCTAGTGAGTTGATAATAGTAATAATACAAAACTGGCGAGAGAAATAGAAAATGAAAATAATAAATTCCTCTGAGACATGGAAGAACAAGCAGACAAAATCATCAAAGTTAGGAGACCGGACGTGATAATAATCAACAAGAAAACAACCCTGCCAAATCGTATATTTCACCGTCCCAGAAGATCACATGGTTAAACGGAAAGAGGTAGAAAACATAGCAAATAGATGGAACTTGCCAGAGTACTGAAAAGAATGTGGAACATGAAAAGAGTTGCTCTAATACTAATAACTGTCGGAGAACTAGGAACAGTTCCGAAAAACAAACAAGAAAAAAACTAGGAGAAATTGTAATCAAAGGAACGAGTAACCCCATACAACGTACGGTACTGATGAAACACCCGAAATATTTAGGAACTTGCGAAAACCAGCCCGCATAACCAAATAACTCCAAACGAACTACAGGAAAGTTGACATAGAAATTGAACAGAGAATATAGAAAAATCATTACACAAATCTAAGGGAACTGAAACTACCAAAAGTTCTGTAATCTGACCTACCCCAATGATATCACCAGCCTCGGTTGGTACCACACAAAATGGTAAATATCAAAGAGAGCCAGCACCGTCCAAGCATCCAATTGAAAGGGCAAGGAGAGTACTCGAATCTTGGAAACGTTTAATGCTACTCAAATTCCAGACAAAATCAATGGTCGTTACCCGCAAGAAATCAATGGTAAATGGCTATTGCAATAACACAAAGTGATTTGCAACAGCTATCAAAAGGGATGGAGAGTGCTGGAAATCTTGGCAGACTTCTCACCGTAAAAGAATAGAGATCATCGGTGTCAATTAGCGATAATGAATAAGTAATCTTAAAGAATAGAGCACTCTCGGTGTTGACAAATACTTGACATAAGTATTTACATTTAAGTTACTGGAGAGCTGGAGAGACTTGTTGGGACACGCGTGCTAGTCTATCCATGGAAGTCCTAAAATAATAATAATAATAATAATAATAATAATAAATACAAAGTAAACGCAAACACAAATGCAGGTACACACACAACTGAAGAGAGTATACTGGGACTTTGGAAAGACGTGTTCTCACGCACACAGAGGTGTACCCCATCGACCGTTGCTTGCTAGCTTCAACACGCTAACAATAGTGCTAAAAACTCATACACAAAAAGCTGAAAGGATTTTGTAGGAGCATTGTATTTCATCAGCTTCTTCTTGCTTGTTTGAAAGCGCTCAAATAGTGAGGCTAAACATACAATGCAGCAACGCAAATCCAGACAAACGTTCTCTCTATCACACACAACCGAAGGGAGTAAGCTGAAGTGTGAAAGAGACCTATTGTCACACACGTAGTGGCACATTCCATATGCCACTACTTGTTGCATTGTACGTGCTACAATAATACAACTAAGAAAACTCCAACGTTGATTAACACTCAGTTCTAAGTGACAGGAGGTTGAAGGTTCAATCTTTACTACAGGTGATAATGAGAAAGAATAACATAAAAATTAAAACTTCTACCGGTGAAGGCTGACGGAATTAGAACAATCTACTCCTGTGGAAGGGCTCTATTAGAAATTCAGTATAGGTTCCAGCGTTTGACATAAAGATTACCAACTTCTAAAAGATACACTCGGAGAAGGGCGGATGTTATGTCGGCCGCAATACTATGGATATAACAACCAAAGTGAGAATAGTAGTCCGAATAATCAAAAGATTACAAATTTATCAATCCTCATCTAAAAAGAAATATAATGCAAAAATAACATAGACAACAGAATGGAGTATACGGGAGCATTGGAGAGACTTGTTGGTATATTCTATCAACGGCGTCTAGCTGATTGGAAAGTACTGGAAAAACATTGTTGTTACTGATGATGATGATGCTGCTGACAGAAGAAATGGTGGAAATGTTGATTAATAGCCATAATTAAAAGTCTGCGATGAACGCGAAACTAAGAAGAATAATAAAATTTAAATTGGCCGCACATTATCGCGATAACAAGCAAAAGAGAAAATGAAATAAAGATATCGTTGACAACAACTATTGTAATTATGCTAATGTAACAACAACGACGACAACAGTCATAACGGTTGCCACCGAGGCGTTGTTGGTAAAGGAAAGCGATGGAGACGGCGGGGAAGTTCTTGTGTCTCTTTCAGGTTTTAGTCAGAAGGGAAACTGATTGAATCATTTCTGTCGCCCTTTCACAGCTAGAGTGTCGCCTTTCCGCGTTTTTTGTCTTCTTCCGGGATTTATCCTACTTTCACTTTCACTTTCTATTCTTACTTTTTTTTCTATTTTCACTTTCACTATTGGTTAAATTTTATTTTTGCTTTTTGTATCAGAAAGTTCGCTATTCTTAAATCTCTCTCTCTCTGAGAGCTCTCTCTCTCTCTTTCTCTCTCTCTCTCTTTCTCTCTCTCTCTCTCTATATATATATATATAAATATATATTTTAGTATATAATAGTATAAAAATATATTTAAGGCAAGTAGCTTACACAGACACGTTTATATTTCATTCCAGGGGGGTAATTGAAATTACCTTGACGATTTTCCCCAAGAAACATATGTAACATAAATTTTTCTGTGTAGCTTACTTGCCATAAATATATTTTCGCACTACTACTAATCTTTGCTCACATATTGAGCACTGTTGCTATTCTTTTTCGATGTTTACATTTTCGTACGGTTAAATCACGTTGACATATCGGACAGATCACTGGTTAAGCAACTTTGAACCGTGGTCAGTACTTGGTGACCATTTGTAAATACCAGGTTTTGTAAGAAGAAGAGAAAATCACCCAGGTGTATAAATGAATTATTGGGAATATAACCGGCGACTGACTAGTGGTGAATGAGAAAGAGAGAGAAAGTATAAGATAAAGAGAGAGAGAGAGAGAGAGAGAGAGAGAGAGAGAGAAAGAGAGAGAGAGATAGCGAGAATGAGTTTGAGAGAAAAAAGTTAGAGAAAAGGCGTAAGTAGGAGTGTTGGAGTAAGTGATTGATGGATAGATAGATGGATAGATAGATAGATAGATAGATAGATAGAGAGATAGAGAGAGAGAGAGAGAGAGAGAGAGATAGAGAGAGGTGAGGGAGAGAGACTTTTAAATGTCCCTCTTTTCTTTCTTTCGATACTTATTTTTTACACTGTGTTTTGCTGTTTTTTCTTTCCTTCTTTTCCCCAACGCCAATTTCTCTCTTGTCTGTTTTGCCTCTGCGAATCTTTATTTCTATTTCTTTCTTTCTTTACAGATTAATTTCTCTTTGTATTTTCCTTCTCTTTCCCCCTTTCTTTCTTGCTGTACACGTCTATCTTTTTTTGTTTTGTTTGTATCTTTTTTTGTGTTTTCTCATCCATTCTTTCTTTCTTTTTTCCATCTTTTTTTTTCTCGTGTTTGTTTTTCTTTCTTCCTTTCTACACTAATCTCCGTCTTTTTGTTTTGCCTTTGTCCGTGTTTGGTTTTTGTTTGTTTTTTACGCCTTTATTTCCATGCTTATAGGTTAGTTCTTTCGTTTTTTCTTTCTTCCTTTACATTCTATTTGTTTTGGCATTCTTTCTTTCTTTTTCTTTTATTTTCCCCCTTTACACGCTCATCTCTATTCATTTTGTATGGTTTTGTCATATTTTCTTCTTTTCTTTCTTTCTTTCTTTCTTTCTTTCTTTCTTTCTATGCTTATCTCTCTCTTTCTTTTTTGTCTTGATTCTTTCTTTCTTTCTATGTTTCCACGCTCACCTCTCTATTTTTGCTTGATTTTTGTCATTATTTCTTCCTTTCTTTTTTCTTTCTTTTTACTTTTTTTCTTTCCACGCGCCTCTTCCTTCCTTTTTTCCTTTTTGTTTTTATTCACATTCCCTTCTTTCCCCGACATTCTCCAATTAACTTTCAACCTTCCACTGTTCTCGTTTCCCTTCTTTCCCCCGTTTTTCACCATTTTTCGCCATTAATCTTTATTCTTTTCTTTTCTTTCAGAATTGACGAGGGAATCAAAATATATGCAAATCGAAAAGACACTCGTAAATAAAACCGCGATAACCTCTTCCATCTTCGCTCAAATTCTCTCTCTATTTTTGGCGCCAAACTATTATAATAAGCGTAGAAAAATTTGTACGTTCCTCTTGAAAAAATCTCATACATTTCCTGGGATCGGGATCACCTTTGTCATAGACGTCCAGATACATCCCAGAATATAAGGTGGCGATGCTAAAGTTGATATCAGCACAGACTAACGATTCGACGTAGCGTGTTCGAGTCCTGTCAGTTCTGTAGGTCAAATTCTATTAAAAATGTTGACCGCAATAACGTACCCCCCTCCCGTGAGTATCTGATTATATTGTAACTATTTAGTTCATATGCCTTGCGTTTGCATCTCAGAATGATATATAAGTATAAGAAATACATATCCTTTCTAAGTCTAAATGCTCATAAGACCGGTTTTGTAACGTTAAGCGGAACGGATTGTCTCATGACCAGACGTCGATTTTACTCCCAGCAAGAGTACCCGTTTTTATATACCTGGGTGGTGTGTTAGCCTACACCACTTATTATTCTCAAAATCGTCACCCATATAAGTAGTCACCAGGCTCAACGTCGCTTAACTAAACGAACACCGGGTTTCCAATGTGCGTTGATCGTCATCATCACATTTTCTCACACCATCTAAAACATTCTATGTGGAAACAAATAATTAAAGGAGAAAATGATGATTATCAGATTTTAAGTATTATGTAGGTTCAATGTAAGAAAGCATTCATTTAACCTGTGCATAGTATGGGCAAGTATACTTAGACAGAGGTCACACTAGTCATAGATACGTTCTCGACAATCAGTCAGACAGTAGGCCGTTGTGATTTCTTCTGACACTGCTCTGTCGGGCTGAGGTATGGTTCTGTTCAGTCTCAGGAGGTCCACCCTCCCAGGTTTTACCTTCTCTTTGAAAAGGCATTAGTTTATTGCTAACCAAATGAGGCGCCCTTACCGGGGAAGGCTGACAGGGCTTCTCAGGCATTTTTTATAGGCCAGAGCGCGCTAATCCTTGTGAGCTGGCTTTTCAAAACCACACTTGACCTTGTGTCTAACCCCCTGGAAGGGAAGTAAATAAAATACAATGAAACATTCTCGTTAAAGCCATTTCTACTTTAGTCTTTTCTTTTCTACTCTATGTTCGTTATATATTTACGTTATCTTTTTACTCACCTTCCCTTATGCTGCTGCTGCTGCGACTCACCATATTCACTGTCCTTACGCCTTCCTTATTTCTATCTCTCCAACACTTCTTGTTTTATCTCCTGTAAGTGCCCGTAAGTAATATTATATATAGTTTTAGTATCATATAGATTTTATTTAAGAAAGCATTTTTTTAACTAGAGAGGTACACAATGAAACATTTTCTTCAAATGCAGACCCCAAGTCCCCCCTATGTTCTAAGCGCTAAAACCGGCACTACCAACGAGAATTGTTTTTTTTATCAAAGTAATGAAAGGTGACGGTTGTTAAGTTGTTAAGGACACGGGTTGACGACCTGGGTGTGCAAAGTTCGAATCCTGTTCGGTGCATAGAAACACCCTCACTAAGGATGTTGGCAACTTTCACGTGCCGGATTTCTTTCTAGAAAAAATTCTGACTAGAAAAATATCGATGAAACCAATGCCAACAATAGAATCATCTGATTCATACGATATGAATCAGATGATTCTATTGTTGGCGTGTTGGTATGAATGAATGAATCAAAGTGATTTGGCCTTAAAACTGCCACCTTTTCTAAAAGTGAAAAATTAAATTTCGTAAAATTGAAAATTCACACAATTGTTAATTTTTTTCCCTCTAACTAATAATACTAACCCTTATCTTCCAGTGACCTTTGGACCTTGATAAGCGGTGTGTCTCGTTAGCACATAAACATAATATTATATAATCTAGGTACTAATACTTGTCTTCTAGAATAATTGTCACTAATATCGTCAAACTTTGTAAAAGTAAACTAAAAGTTACCTTTCAAGCGAGGAGACTCATAGGACCGTGTTTCATCCCCTATTTTGCAGCCAAACCTACAAATGGTTTTGTAGCCTATTGAATCATTAGAAATATTTTGATATCAAGGCATCCCACTCGGCAAAGAGTACGCCCAATATATACAAAGGAGTCAACTACACTTAATCTGGCCCCCTTGACGTAGATGTTAGGTTTGACATACTTGAGTCCTGGTGGAGTGCTGAGCATTACCTTAGTTTTCTTCAAAGGTGGTAGACGCTCGATATAAGAGGTCCACTATCACCTGTATATTCGCCTCACTGTTAGTAATGAAGTCTCCATCATAGACATAGAAGGGAACCCATCTATATATCATATAACAGACTGTACTTCAGCAGCGATCTTGTCACCCCCAAAAGGGAGACCCCCTCACAGAGATGCTATCAAAGCTTCCATATATTCATTTCCGTAATTGTACTACGAATCTCAGAGACAGTGGGGTGGTTAATAAGTACATGATTGATAGCCTTCTCTGGCAGGCTGTTGAGGACATCTTCATCAACCACTGGCAGATTGTAGAACTTTTGTGGCGGAGGGACCCATCTTTGGACCTAATGTTACCATAGATGACGACTGAGGCCCAAAGACTTGCAAAATTAAATGATACTTTGAACAGACATATTTCTTATTGTAGGCTTTCTGTGTTCTTTAAGAAATATCCAGCTACCACTGGTTCTTCATTGTAAGTATATTGCATTGGATTGGCGATTTTGCATTCTTTAAATCCTGCTGTAAAGATTCAGATTCGTTTACGGGTGAGCTGAGGTATCACTTGTGTCTCTCGTCCGATCGTGGTGATTCCGCTTCTTAAGTACAGTTTTTTATTGCAGTTTAGATAGATTAATTCGATTGGGAACTTTTACTGCGTGAGAGCGAGACTTACTTATAATATAGAGCTTCAGTTTAACATGTACAAGGTTATAGTTTAAACTACATTCTGGAGGTGGATTCAAGTTGTCCATAGGAAGCCTTCAGCTGGTGAAAATGAGAGGACCAAACTCAGTGCAGGGTTGGAGAACGCTATTATTATTCACGCTTTCAACTCGATACTTAACTAATGCGCTCCATGTTCTGTGATCTTTCCTCACTCGGGCGTTGCAGTTTTCTAGAAGAAAAAAATTATCAGTTCTGGGATCGAGGTTAGCACTATTCTTAGATCTTGGTGGAAGGACAGAATAGTCCACTTGTCGCTGCTAAAAGTTGAAGCGAAATGACAATCAGAATACAGTTTCTGCACAGTGGCCCAACGCAGGTGCGTAATCCTATCACTAAAGTCGTCGGACTGCTTGACCTTATTGACCAACCAAACAAGAAAACACTCACTCCACTTATTAGCCTTTCACCACGGCTTACCCTTCCAGAAGAACGCATACACAACCTCTGTCAATTGATCTTCATTGCAGAATCTAACTGTTAGTGCAGCAATATCGATCATATACTGAGCAACAATACTAGTCCATTGCTCAGGGTTTTTAGACTCCTCGCAACCAAGGAGTGTACAAACATTTTATGCGACTATAATTATCCTGTTTTTTAAAAAAATGTTTTATTTTAGTCCTACTAGTATAGACAGCTGCCAAACGTAAGTTGTTGGTCAGCTTTATTCGAACAGGCATTTGATCAGATTATCTTTTCTAGAGTTTTGGGTGAGCAGTCACACCCTAAAAAGGCTGCGCAGTCACTCATACCCTGTTGCTATTCGATCACCAGTGGAGCGACATGTAAAGTGATCAATGTGTGCTTCCAGCCTGTCAAGGCTGCACACGTCATCATTTGTTTATCGCCGTGGGTCTCGTAGAGATATCTGTATATATAGATGCATGGTTACATTGACGGAAATTACGTAGGCTTGACTGCCGAAAGTTTTTTCATGCATCTATCTGACACTAGCGCAATAGCCTCGCATCTAACCACTGAACATTCCATCACCGTCTCTCAACTTAAAAAAAAACAATACTCGTATACAATACAACTATATTAGAACTATATTAGAATATGAAAATAACAAACCAATACTGCATATATTAGAAGCCATATATATGAAAACTCAAATACCAGCAATTAATAAAATTAATTTCGATAACGGCGAAAACGTACTAAAATGCCTTTAATATTAATACTCTATTACTACTACAACTAATATCAACGGCTCTCGCCAAAACTATCACTAAAATATTTAAGAGGTTATGTTCTTTACTCGATACCTACCTAATCAAGAGGTGGATTTAATTTGCCTTATGGGAATCCTTCTGATACGACGTTACTTACGGCTCTTATAAATTTTATATTGAACTAGCAGGACCCTTTGCCCGACGCTGACCAGGATAGATATAAAAGAATGAATTAAACAGCCGACCGAACGCAAACATGTCACATAGGTTATTTTAAATGTTTACACAAAAGGTCGGATTTTAATAGTTTTAAATGTATGTACCGACGAAAAGGAGCACTTGGTATTGGAACGGAAATAGAAATTGCCCCAGTTTCCTAAAGATGTCTACTATATTTGTGTGACCGAGTTTTAACTTCCGCGTTTCACCTGTATGATGCAACTTGCTGTAAGTCATGTGTTTTCTACTTCTAACTAATTTGAATCGAATTGTTTTTTGTATTACCCTAACCGCTTCTGTAGAAGCGCTTTGCTTTAGGCCAAAAGTAACTCGAACCCTAACCTAAGTTTTATATTGTCAAAAGTCGGCTACTAAGCAAGACCAAAAGTCACTCGAACCGTAACATAAGTTTTATTTCGTCAAAAGTCGGCTACTAAGCAAGACCAAAAGTCACTCGAACTGTAACATAAGTTTTATTTCGTCAAAAGTCGGCTACTAAGCAAGGCCAAAAGTCACTCGAACCGTAACATAAGTTTTATATTGTCAAAAGTCGGCTACTAAGCAAGACCAAAAGTCACTCGAACCGTAACCTAAGTTTTATTTCGTCAAAAGTCGCCTACTAAGCAAGGCCAAAAGTCACTCGAACTCTAACCTAAGTTTTATTTCGGCAAAAGTCACTTATGTCACGGTGGGCGTGGTTAGGTCCGGTTCAAATTCTCTAGAAGCACTTTGTGGATTTAATTTTGCAATTTAATTATTTTCAATACGATTTTTAAAATTTCGCTATTGCGTTTTCTATGTCAATAAATATTCGATTACTAATACGAAAAAAAAAATGTAAATCACGTAAAGATTGTTAAATAATATTATTAAAAACGGAATATTCAGCTCTTTGGTACAATCGGGGTGCGTTTGAAAAATAATGTTTTTTCTTTTTCTTCTTCCGAAGAAAGAGAGAGAGAGAGAGAGAGAGAGAGAGAGGGAGAAAGAGAGAGAGAGAGAAGAGAGAGAGAGAGAGAGAGAGAGAGAGATAGAGATAAATGAATATGTCCCTTAATCTTGCCTTCTTTTCAACCGCCCTGTTGCAGATATTCCTGTAACTTTTACACAACGCATGAGATCCAATGGTTTCTTCTTCTTCTTCTTCTTCTTCTTCTTCTTCTTCTTCTTCTTCTTCTTCTTCTTCTTCTTCTTCTTCTTCTTGTAATCTCTACCCCCGTATCTTATTTCTTCCACCACCACCACCACCATCATCATCATCATCATCATCATCATCATCATCATCATCATCATCATCATCATCATCATCATCATCATCATCATCATCATCATCATCATCTCTTACTCCCTATTTCTTCTTTTCTTTCCATTCAATGTTCTCCTTATACAACTTAGTCTTTATTTTTACTTATATTTGATCCCTTATTTCCCTAACATTATGTTTTCTATGTCTCCCTTTAATCATTACCCTAACACTCGTTTTTTCAACCCACTCTTTGACCTTCTCACCCCCTCCTCCAAATTCACGATTATTTGTTTCGTTTTTTTCTACTTTTCCTTCTAAGCATTTCGCTCCCCCATTTTTTCTACTTTCACTTTCAATTCATGGTGCGTCCACGTACCTCTGTTAGATGCCATGGTCGTCGGAAGACATGTCGCTCTTCACTTTGAATTCACATTTTAATCGCTAAACGCACAGGTTTAATGAAATTTAGATGCGACAATCTGTCGTTCGGCGTGTCACGCTTAAATTTGAAATAGTATTTTTGTATATCTGTCACGCTTAAGTTTGAAATAAAATAGTATTTTCATCGCTGAACGCACGAATTGAGTAGACGCATGTTATTTTATATGCGTCCAGCATCTCTATAAGAGTATCTGTCCCTCGACCAGTCTGTTGTGCTTACATTTTAAATAGAATATTCGTCGGTCTGTCACGCTTAAGTTTGAAATAGCGCAAGTTTGAAATAGCACAAATGGATGCATCCAGGATTTCTCCAAGAGATTTTGTCCGTCAGTTAGTCTGTCATGGGTAAGTCTGAAATATAATTTTGCCGATCTATCACGCTTACGTTTAAAATAGCATGTTTCTTAGTCTGTCACGCGTGTGTTTGAAATAGTACAAATGAAATGTTGGTCGTTGTGTCACGTTAAAGTTTTAAAGAAAATACTTTTTAGTATATCACGATTAGGTTTGAAATCGCATTTTCGTGTGTCTGTTACGCTTCAGTTAAAAATAGAAATTTCATCGCTAAACGCGCAGATTGAATGGACGTATCTTAAGATTATCCGTCCTTGTTCAAGTTCCCTGCTCCCTTTTCTTCGTCCTGTCCCTTTCGTTTTTGGCGACAATCCAGTTCGCGGAATTAAATGGCCGAATGGGCTTCTTCTGTCTTCCACTTCCGGTTTTCCTCCCCGGTCCCCGGCTGCACTTTCCCACAATGCACCATTTCCCATCATCCTCTGCAAGTTTCCTATTTCTGCAACCTAATTACGGAAAGGGACGAATAAAAAGCAGCGAAAATTAATAGCAAATAAGATATTTTATTTTTATTTTCATTCTTCATTTTCAAAGGGTAAAAAAAAGAAGAAAAATGTCCGGTTGAAGCGATAGGGAAAAAGACAGAGGGACGTTATCTGAATCTGGGGGTGGGGTGAGTTGATAGTGGAATGGTAAAGGAGGTAGAAGTGAGGGGGGGGGGGCTATTCGCCCCAAACGTTGATGAATTGAAATTGTTGTTATTGTTAAGGGCCGCTGGTATCATTGAGAAAAAATGTTCTTAAACAAAGGTAATAAATCAGCTCAAATCAGAAAAAGGATGAAGAAGTGGAAAGTGGAAGAATGAGGAGAAGAAGGAGGAGAAAGAAAGAAGGAAGAAGAAGAATACGAATAAAAAGCGAGAAAAAAAGAGAGGGTGGGAGAAAAAGGAAGCAAGGAAAAAAAGAAACGAAGAAAAGGAAACGCAAAAGAAAGAAAGAACGAAGGAAAAAAGACTAAAGAAAGAAGAGCAGAAAGAAGAAAGGAAATAAAAAAGGAAGAAAAGTAGAAGTACGTGAAGAATAAAAAAGGAAAAGCAGAAAAGGAAGAAGAAAAAGAATGAGAGAAGAAGACGATGAAGAAGAAGTAAGAGAAGATTTAGAAATAGAAAAAGAAAGAATGAGAAAACAGAAGAAGAGTAAAAGAAGACGAATAAGAAGAAAGAGGGAGAAAAAGAAGGAGATGAACAAAATGGGAACAACACCAAAGAATCTCTCATCATTAATAATAATAATAATAATAATAATAATAATAATAAAATAAGGAGGATAAGCAGGAGATACGTATTCGTATTCTATATCATAATAAAAGCTGTATTTCTCCGTCTGCACGTCACACCCTAATCTTGATGCCTATGTAATGTATGTGCGTATGCAATCGTCTGAGGGAATTATGTGTGCTTATACCCTTTTTTTATGTAAACACAGGCAGACGGTCACAGGGAAGGTAAATACGCATTGTACATGGGAATTTTAATGCATTACCATTCCTGTCCCCCCACCCCCGGGGTCATGTAGGGCAATGTGTCAGGTAAGTTTGCTTAGATTAAGACACATTGTAAAACAGGCATGTTGTAAAACAGAAACAAAAATATATAAAAAAGCAACGATAAGATACTTATTATCTACCAGGTTTTTCACTTTCAAAAAACTACTACTACTACTACTACTACTACTACTACTACTACTACAACAATATCTATATGCAAACATAAGTATTCCTTGTAACATTAAGGTAAATAATTCAGTATATATCCAAGTAAACACAAGTACCAAAAGTACCCCCCCCCCCGAGCGCCTAACCCTTTCTCACTGTGGCAGGGGAGGTGACAACGTTGTAGGTTCAGAGCTACCATACTAACAAAGTTCTGATGAAAATGCAGGAGGAGTCGGCACCGGGATCCGTCGTCATCTGGTCGTCTCTCTCTTCTGCATGTGACAAGCAAAGACGTCAGGCGCGGAACTGCAAATCAATGGAGTGAAAATGGCAACGTTGTTTCTGTGCCATTACTGTGTGTTCTAGGCGAACACACCTACAACCATGAAAGCATAGGTAAATCAATGGCAACGAATGGTGCGAGAACTCCAAGTGAGTAATAAAAAAGCAGAAGCAGGGGAGAATAATGATAATTCACGGACACAAAAAAATGGCGGCGATATCCATCACGATCGGTGCACTTGTAACTATCCCAAAAGAACAAAAAAAAAATATGACATAGTCAATTATATCTACCTGGCATAATTTAAAGTGCACAGTTGTTGACCATGTTTAGAACAGTTCACATAGTGCAGAACATGTAGTTAACCGCAGCTGCATGAAACAATGGTGACATTACTTCGAAAAAACATGAGAAAATCGGAGAGTTTCGCACACTACTACTACTACTACTACTACTGATGATAATGATGATAATGACAAGCGGCTATTTCAATAACGAAAAGTTATTTGCAATGGTTATCGAAAGAAGTAGAGAGTACTGGAAAACCGGTGAGACTTGTTATCACTCAAACTTCAGGAAACACCACCAGTTATTGTCTGTGAGCAATCACTGATAATGACCTGTGTGAGAACTCCTAGTGAGTAAATGATAAGATTGGGACTATACAAGGAACGACAATGATGAAAACGACCGAATTCTTGAGGAAAATACTTGAAGGCGGAAACCAACCAACATACCCAACGAACAAAAATCTACCACAGACAATTTGAAATAGTAAAAAGAACAAAACACATAGAAAGAACACCACACGATCCCAAGTGAAATGCAAACTACTAAAATTCCATTAAATTGCCTCTTCCCCCCTCCCCACACAAAATAATTAGTCATACACACATGTATGTGATGACATCAGCCTCGGCTAGTACCACACAAAACTGTCATGAAGGGTCAAGGAGGATGAAATGACCGAGGAGGGAGGGCACCAACCACACTTTCGCTGGTAGGGTGTGAAGAGTACTGGAACCTTCGGAGGAGGGGACTTGGTGCCACACAAATTCAAGAGAAGAGCAACGGTCATTGCTAGCAGAAAAAAAATCAATGGTGAGCGACTGTAGCGATAACGCAAAATGATTTCTATTGGTTATCAAAAAGAAGTGGAGAGTGCTGGAAATTTGGGAAAACCTGTTTTCACTCAGACTTCAGAGAACACAGCTGGTTATTATCAGTGAGCAATCACTGATACTGATTTGTGTGAAAACTTCTAGTGAGTAAATAATAATAATAATAATAATAATAATAATAATAATAATAATAATAATAATATGTATTCTTTAAGAATACTGCATTTAGAGATGATGACAGCTGGAATTGGCTGGTCAAGGGTGATCTCAAAAGATCTACTGAGAGCACCTTAATGGCAGCCCAGGAACAAGCAACCCGCACTAGGTCCATCAAACATTACATTGACAAAATCATCGATATGCCGATTGTGTAATGAAAGGGAAGAAACCTTAACACATATTGTATCTGAATGCCCAATGCTAACACATCATCAGTATAAAAAATGGAGACACTACAAAGTCGCTCAGGTACTACACTGGAATATATGCAAACTTTATGAATTGGACCACAATGAGAAGTTGTATGAGCATAAGCCAGAAGTGGTATAGGAGAACAACAATGTCAAACTTCTTTGGGACATGCGCATACATACTGATAAGGTTCTTGAACATTCAAAACCCGTCTTAATCTTTTTAAACAAAAACAAGAGAACTTGCTTAATCATTGATATAGCCTGCCCCTTCGATACCAGAGTGCAGGAGAAAGAACACGAAAAAACAATATCAAGATCTAAAATAGGAATTAGTTAGATTATGGAAATGTAAAGAAGTAAAGGCGATTCCTGTTGTAATTGGAACGCTTGTAACCATGACGAAAAGTTACCATGAATGGCTTAAAAAGATTGACGAGACAATTTATTTTCCAATTCTGCAAAAGGCTTGTCTGTTAGAAACAGCGAAAGTGTTAAGATACAGCTTGAATGTCTAAGGTCAAGGGAATTGACTTGATGTTAAAAAAAGAAAACTCCAACTAAAAACATCCAGAAGTTGAGACTACTACGAAATAATAATAATAATAATAATAATAATAATAATAATAATGATAATAATAATGATAATAATAATAATAACAATAATAATAATAACAATAATAATAATAATAATAATAACAATAACAATAACAATAATAATAATAATAATAATAATAATAATAACAACAACAACAATTATAATAATAATATTATAACTCCCTAGTAAAATACTCCGGTCTCTTTATAAACAAAAGAAGAACCAGGAATAAAATATATAATATTATTTAGAAACTGTTGATGATTTCACCCAACACACAGACACAGACACAGACACACACATATATGAATTTTATTTGAATTACCTAATAGACACCATCTTCGAGTGCCTTCGGTTTCTCTGTACAGGGGTTTGTCAGGACAACCTGACATGAGGATACTTCACCCTACAAGTAACCCTGACCAAATATTCAAAATAACATAGTATTCGAAGTCCAAATAAGATTCACTCGACACGGCTATACACTGGTTCATACGAGGAATGGTGCACCTTCGCCAAGTAATATTACCTCAATGTACAGCACTAAGCTGGATACTCCACCAGACTAGATGAATTCTTGTCCTGGAATCCGGTAAGACCATACACCACAATAAGGATATACTATACCATAGTTAACTGATCAATAGGGGTAAGGAAAATTAATGTTCTTCACTTCTTTACAAACTCAACGTTTGGCAGTTAAGGAGAACTTTAATGAAATATCCGAATATCTATGTATCTCATATAGCGATCAAGTGTTAAGCCCAGGAAGAAGTTCCTTGATTTCTGAGAACTTCGACTGAAGTAAAATGAAACAAAATATATGGAAAGTTATAATAAGCTACTGGAGAGTTTGAAATACCAAATAGACACCACCCTCGGGGGTCGTCGGTCTCTCTGTACAAGCGTTTGTCAGGACAACCTGAAATGAGGATACTTCCCCCTTACAAGTAACCCTGACCAAATATTCAAAAGACCATAGTATTCGAAGCCAGAATAAGATCCTTTCGACACGACTATACACTGGCTTATACGAGAAATGGTGCAATTCTCCAAATAATGTTACCATCAAGTAGCAACACTTAGCTGGATACTCCACCAGACTAGATGAATATATATATATATTCAAACAAATATTTGGATGTACAACATTTATATTGGCTTTTGAAAATGATTCGCGGAAAAGTCTCTAGAGCTCTTTCGACTATGATCTCGTCCGGAGAAACCGATAGTATATATAAATCAATAATATTAGCGAAAATAAAGAGATAAGGGGGAAATTGAAGTGACGGGGAATACTAATACGCGATTAAAATGAATTTTAATTGAACAGTCGTTTAAAAAGGGACACAAGGAAGGTTTACGTCTAGCAATAGAAACAGATTCCAAAATTTTCTAATGGTTTTTGGAATCTGCTCTATGCAGCAGCTCAAAACGCTTTATTTTATAGTTACTGGCACAGCATGGATTTTCAACCAAATGCTGACCAATAGCAGAGTCCAAAGTTACAGAAGAAGGGTGGCAAAGGGATCCTGCCTTTCTCTGTCTAATCTTAGATAGAACATGTTGGTTTATACGGGTCTGCAAATGCAAGGAAGTATGCCCAATATAACCAGCATCGCACTGCCATTGAAAACAGTAAACAACATTACTATAATGGATAAAAGGGGGCACTAAGGGCAGACTAATTCACATACAGGCCCGTGAAAGTAGGCTTCCTTTAAATGGAAGTGAGAAAACCACCTCTTGAACGTCCCAAAAGGACATCCAAGAAGGGAAGACAATTATCTTTCTCACTTTCCATAGTGAACTCTAAAGCCCTATGAAGGGAATTCAAGAAAGTTAACGCTTCACTTTGCGATACCAATGTGGCAAAAGTGTCGTCAACATATCTAACATACGTTTTGAGTGTGCTTATAAAGCTAAAAAATCTGGATTCGTAGTATCCGATGAAAATATCAGCTAAGGGGCCATCGGACTCCCCATTGATACCCCATCGACCTGACTGTACACAATACCAGCAAAGCTAAACTCTACTGATTTTGTAAAAAGAAATATTAATGCAACAAGTATCTGCTTTGAAAAGGAAGGAGTTGTTAGGCGACCACCATAGAGTGCGTCAGTACAGATATGTACAGATCCGTCTAATGGTATATTCGTAAAGAGACTGGAGACATCAAAGGAACATATAAAGGATGTCTCAGAACCCGAGTCTAAACCACGAACACGGTCAACACACCGATAGGAATCAGGTATGCAATGAGTTTTAATGCCTACTAGACACCATCCTCAAGTGTCTTCGATCTCTCTGTATAGGGGTTTGTCACGATCAACTGACATGAGGATACTTCTCACTAAAAGTAACCCTGACCAAACATTTAAAATAAGATAATATATGAAGCTTAAATACGATCTCCTCGGCATGGCTACACACTGGTTCATATGATGAATTGTGACCTTCTCCAAATGATGCTGCTTCAAGTAACATCACTAAGCTGGGTACTCCACCAGACCAGATGAACTCTTGCTCTTGAATCCAGATAAAAATATAAAATACCACAAGAAAGATAAATTATAACATAATTAAGTTGTCAAGGGTGAGATAATTAATATTCTTTACTGCCTTACTAATTCAAGGTTTGAGAAGTAGGGGAGAACGTTAGATTACACACGGATATCTATGTATCTCATAAAATATCAAGTGTTATCTCAAGGAAGGAGACCCTTGATCCATGAGAGCTAACTGAAATAAAATGAAAAAAATATGGATGATACTGCCTAATACTATATAAAAAGGAAAAAAAAGAACAAAGAACTGGTATTACTGGTAAGTAAGTAGACAATGCAATAAAACGAACAGAAAAATACATTACACAAGATAGAGAGAGGCTGATTAATACTGTCCGAAACACCGTCAAGGTGAACAACACGAACAGCAGCAAACGGGAAAAGACGAAAAGATCAAAATGGGAAGATAAATTTGTCCATGGACGGTTTATAAAAGAAAAAAGCTTATGAAAACCCATGGACATAGCTGCGGAAAGAACACTTGAACAGAGAAATGGAATCGCTACTGGCAGTCGAACAACACAACGCAGTTCGAACGAACAAAAGTAGAGCTCCGGTACCTGGATCAAAGAACCAGAAAAAAAAAATCATGTCCAACGTACTGATACTGTCCGGCTTTATGTGACACTATGAGGAGTGTGCCCGTTCAATATAAAATGATTAATTGAGTTAAATTTATTCTGGAATAATTAATTAAAAGTACTTGGGGGTCAGCACATTTTGGATGCAACAAAATGACGCCAAATTTCATTAAACGAACGATTAAATCAACAGGTCATATTCTTTGTGTTTTCGTGACAACCCGAGAAGAACTTATTTTCATTTAAAACAATTCACATCGAATTATGAGTAATCGTAAAACGTCAATGTTTCAATTAGGATTTAAAAAGTCGTATGTTTCATATTAGCGTTACAGACATCGAGGATCCCTGCATGACTAAGTCAATTATCAAAACAAAGGTTTTTAAAAAGTATTTTTGCTCATAATTTAACAGGTCAGATTTGCTATTCAAAACAACTGTTTTTACTAACGCAAATGAATACATTGTGTTTACAACTTAGGAAGGTTATATGATTCATGTTAAAGTGACAACCATAGAAAATAATATTTTTTGATTTAATCGAATTGTCAGGAGATAATTTTAAGGTCAGATTAATTAATAAGAAGACAATTTATATTCGTCGCGAAAATGTACGTGCCAACAAATAGTAAGGCGTGCTACTTTTTAAATAATACGTAGCCAACACACCGTGGCTAGGATTTAAAGTTCACCTCTTTTGGGAGGAAAAAAAGTTTTAATTATCCGACCAATCATAAGAAAGCAGAAAATGCGACACGAATTGTGATTGGGTAGCGAATCACAAAACTGGTCTCAAGCAAAAGTACCCAATGAAAGAATGCATATTTGGAAAGCTTACCAGAAGAGAGTCGGTCAATCTGGGACAGAAACAGGCAGACAGAGAGGGCCGAAGTCGGTGACAGGAATGCAGGAATAAGAAAAGGCTAAGAAGAATTCTGTCCAAATTCGATCTCGTCTCAAGGACAAACGTCTAAAAGTCCCCTAGCCAAGACTTAGCACCAGTAAAATGATAAAATTTGTTTTTTCTCCCCAACAAGAACAACACAACGTTTCGTTTTTTTTTATTGTTACCCACATGTGTCCCAATTAATATTGTTCATTGCGAGTTTATTTTTGTTTTGGGGTTGCCGAGAAAAGAGACCTCTTACCCAAATTCCAAACAAAGTTGCGTACACACCATATTTCTGCGGATTCTACAAGCAGGCTGATTAGGATTCCATGACAGATCACATCAGGGACGCTCCATGGGTAAAACCTCTTCTCTCCCCGATGATCAATGCGCAAATGAGTTAACTAATTGGGTCAAAGCAGGCATTTAAGCACATGTACCCATGCGAAAATTCTAGAGTAAGCCCCACTTTCCACAATTGTTCACCTCGAACTGTGCAGCTGTTATTGCTCAGAGGCAGCAAGCACTCTGACAATTCAAACGCTATAAGTCAACTACAAATAGACAGAAACTTTTAGTGTCAAGAAATCATTGTAAGACTGTAATAGATGAAACAAAGAGAAAGTATACAGAGATGACCAAAAACCATTCAGTCACAGAAACTAGGTACTCGTGATTTCTGGAAAATCTACAAATCTAATAGTGTGGTGAACAATGGGCAATTAACAATTATCCCGCTATCCAACCAAAATGATGTCGTTTGCACGGCAACTGATAATTGATAAGGCTGAACTAATTGCCCAGCGTTTCGCCTTAAACTCCACTTTGGACTCCGCAAACCACCCCTCCCAATTTCCCATTGCTGACTGAAGCCACACTTAATGACCTAACCATCACTCCATCTCATGTCTGAGACATCATAAAAACCTTGACACCTCCAAAGCATGTGGGCCGGATCTTATACAAGTGATATTAATAAAGCAATGCTCTGCTGAACTGGCCCCTGTCCTCTCCAAACTCTACAACCAAATCATACCGAATCTAGTTTCCCCGACAGCTGGAAAATTGCCTCTGTGGTACCAGTCTTCAAGAATTCTGGAGATAGAACTGACTCTCAGAATTATCGCCTCATCAGTCTACTCCCGCTCTTCTCTAACATCTTTGAATCTTTAATCAATCTAGCGATAGTATGTCAACTCGTTAATGCTAAACCTCTTTCTGACCATCATTATGGATTTAGGCAAGCATGATCTACTACGGATATCCTAACGATTATCTCTGAACGCATATACCATGCACTGGACAAGGCAGGTGAAGCTAGGGCAGTACTGCTTGATATATCCAAATCCTTTGACAAGGTCTAGCCTAAAGGTATTTTCATAAAAATTAATTCATATGGTATTACTGGATGAACATTTAATATAATTAGATCCTTCCTATCCAAAAAATCCAGGTTTTACTCGATGACCGTTCATCCGCACAATATGACATAAATGCTGGTGTACCTCAGGGATAGATTCTTGAACCTTTATTGTTCCTGATTTTCATAAACGACCTCCCTAATGACATTGTGTCTGAGATGGGTATATTTGCTGACGACACCAAGATCTACTCTCGTCACGTGGGATAAACGGATGCGCATATACCTGAGGCAATGGCTGAATACTTAGAAAGTGACCCCCAGTCTGTAGTGGAATGGGGTCATAAATGGATGGTAACATTTAATACTGCTAAGACAAACCCATCTTCCTTCAACAACTACAAGAAACCTCTTCAACCATCGATTGCTATAGCAAATAACACCCTACCTGGGAGTACAATGTCTAAACTCCTCGGCCTAACATTCACAGGTAACATGAATTGGAACAAATACATTGAAGACATTGCTAAGGCTGCAGCAAAGAAGGTGGGCTCCCTCTACCGTGCAAGTAAACCCCTAACACCTGTCATTATCCTGTATCTCTACAAAGCCAACATCCGCCTATGCATGGAGTATTGTTGCCACACCTGGGCTGGTGCATCATTCACTAGTCTCTCCCTCCTAGACAAGGTCCAAAAAGAGTCGCCAACTTGATAGGTCCCTCACTGTCAACCAAGCTCCAGTCCCTGTCCCATCGCTGCAATGTTGCATCCTTGTGCTTGTTTTACAAATACTTCAATGGATTGTGCTCCGATGAACTGGCTACTTTGGTGCCCCCTCGACGTAAATTCACTAGACCAACTCTATAATCAGCTAAATCCCATCCATTCACTGTGGAGGTACCCAGATGCCAGAGAGCCTTCTACTCCAATAGCTTCTTTCCTAGTGTTGCTGGCATCTGGAACTCCCTCCCTGCTCCCTGTTTCCCTTACAGTACCCATATGCAGAGGTTTAAAACTAATGTAAACAGACATCTCGCTACACTGCTCCTAACTTGGGGTGACACCCAAAACCCACACATAAATTCTCAGTAACCCTTTACGTCTACAGTGGCGGCCTGCCTTGTTTGGGGTGAAATATCATACAATTTTTTTTAAATGTCGCGTGGGAGTCCCTTTATACTTTAACTTTTGTTTCGCTCATTGAACCTCTTCTACCTTTGCCGTGTTTAAATTTAAATTCCATAAACAATTTCGAGTTTTTGTTTCTGTTAACATGAATTGGAACAAACACATAGAAATCATTGCCTAGAATGCTGCAAAGAAAGTGGGGCTCTGTCTACCGAGCTACAAAACTTCTTACACCTGACAGTATCCTATATCTCTACAAAGCCATCATCTGCTCATGCATGGATTATTGTTGTCACATCTGGGCTGGTGCAATATCCACTAGTTACTCCCTCTTAGACAAGGTCTAAAAAAGAGTCACTAATTTAATAGGCCCCTCACCATCCACCAAGCTTCAGCCACTGTCCTATCGCCGCAATGTTGCATCCTTGTGCTTGTTTTACAAGTACTTCAATGGAATGTGCTCCGATGAACTTACTGCCCTGGTGCCCACTCGATGTAAATACACTCGACCAACCCGACAATCAGCTACATCCCATCCATTCACTGTGAATGCCCTTCTATTCCAATAGCTGCTTTCCTCGTGGTGCCAGCCTTTGGAACCTCGCTGCAGCTTCCAATTTAGGATGACCCCCCAAACTTTCATCCTAATTCTCAGTAGCCCCTTACGTCTACAGTAGCAACTTGCCTTGTTTGGGTTGAACTAACTAAAAAAAAACACACACAAAAAAAAACACAGCGTAGAACGGATTGACAATGCAACCAGTCGGAACATATGTTGTTCTCGAGCAAGGGACCACATTTGGTGCCGTATCACGATACGACCCCGAATTACCCCCGTAGCACAATAGGACAACATTTATGTAAAAAAGGAAAGAAGGTGGAAAAGAACTGGTGAGTATTGAAGACTGTGTTAACGATCTAATTAATTATCGAGAAAAATATGCATGCATAACTGAAGAAAAAATGACAGAAAGGCTGATTATCGCTGCAAAAAGATCCGCTAAGAACAAGACAGAGAACAGCGAAATTGGAAATAAAACAAAAAAACGAGAAGAGAAAAACGTGAAAAGAAGCAGCGGCATTAACGATTGATAAGACTGACCAAAGAAATAAAGCACAAAAATGCATGGACATGACCACGGAAAAGTAAGACTTAAACGGAAAAACGCAATGCCTGCCGAGAGCCGCACAAAACGCGCCCAGAACAAACTATATAACTGATAAGGTAAACAACATACAAGACAACTGTAAATGTAGACTTCGTGGATAAAGAGACGAAACGCTAAATCACAAGATCAGGAAATGCAGCTAATTAGCCCACAAAGAATACAAAAACAGATATGAGTGGGTTGGAAAGACAGTTCACTGGAAACGATGCACACCTATGCACTTTGAAGATGCTGACAAATAGTATCGAAGCTAGTAGTGGAAAATTAAAATCATAAAATCCCCTGTGGCATGAAAATTAAAATGGACAAATTCATTGAAGAAAGAAAAACGGACGTGATAATCTACATGAATAAATGCGAAAGTTGGGCCAATTTCTCGCACTAATGGTAAAGTCAAAATGCCCTATTTCAAGTGAATTCAACTTTACTCAATAGACGCGGCACTTTTATATACTGCTTATGTATATGCGATATCAGTAGCAAGATTAACTAATTTGCATATCAGTTTTTTAAAACGGGCGATTTATTTATTAACTATTATTTGTTATTGTTTTTTTTTTTAAATTCAATGCTTCTTTTTGGTTTAATATAACAGATAGTTCTGTTTCGCATTACTGTTTTATTGATATTTTGCATTTGTGTTCAAATGTTCCCTACTTTAGTGGGAGCGACTTGATTTTCAGTAAGTTGCGATCTATTTCTAAATTGAAAGTGAAAAGGCAAATTGATTTCTTCTTTCTTTTTCATTATTTACGTTCACATTTAAAAGATAAATAAATTTGCATCGAAATTACCAAAATATTGATGTTTATCTATATGAATAAATGATATTTTATTTCGTGTTTACAGCAAAGCTATGAATAAAATGTTTTTTTTAAAAATTAATGTTTTAATTATTTCAAGTAGCGAACTTTGCGAAGCGATAGAGAGCCGGCAAAAACCAACTAGTAATCAATAAGAATAAAAGGGGCCTTCCAAATCGTAAATTTCGCCGTCCCAGCAATTCACAGGAATACTCCCGAAACACCCGGAAAAAGACTAGAAGAAATTCGAATCAAATGGAGGATTGACACCATACAACGTACGGCACTTGTGAAAACAGCGGAAATATTGATGGAAAATAATCGAATGCGAAAAACAACGCACCCAATGATCAACGGCTGTAGCGATAATGCAAAGTTATTTCCACCGGTTATTGAAAGAAGCGGAAAGTGTTGAAAATCTGGGGAGATTAATAATAATAATAATAATAATAATAATAATAATAATAATAATAATAATAATAATAATAATAATAATAATAATAATAATAATAATAATTATCACCTCCCAACCGCATAGAAAATTTTAACGGCACAACCGTGCGAACAGTTTAATTGCCGTGTACACTCCCAGGAAAACGGAAAGGATGCCGGAACGCAACAAGAGGGGCACATGCTATTGGCAAAAAGATTCTGAAAAAAAAAAGAACAGCCATTGCATGGATCGATTACAAGAATGCCTGCGACAGGATAACTCAAGCATGTATAATTGAATGATTAAGGATGAACACCCTATCTGACACAATCATCAACTTTATGGAGAAAACACTGAAAAATGGAGACTAGAACTGACGTCTGGAGAACAACGCATGGCAGTGATAAGAATACAGAGAGTCATTTTCCAGGGAGACTCACCATCGCCACTACTTTTTATCATAGCAACAATGCCACTTAACAGCATACTCAGAATGCATAATTCCGGATAAAAAATTATATAAACAAAAGAAAAAAAAAACCCAACTCATGTATATGAACGACCTGAAACTATTTGTAAAAAGCAAAAAGAAAGTAGAAAATCTAATAAATACAACTAGAATATTCAGTCAGGACATTTGAATAGAATTTGAAATCGAAAATGTGCACTACGAGGGATGAAATAGGGAAACTCGAAATAGCAGCGGGCATAGAATTCTCCAACCAAGGGGCGATGAGGGCGCTGATTGAATATGATGCCTATAAATATCTGGGGGTTCTGAAAGCGAACGTCATAAAATCAACAGAAATGAAAGAAAAGATCGGAAGAGCATACCCGAGAAGAACAAGAACACTCTTAGAAACTAAATTATATATTAGAAACGTAATAAAATGAATAAATTCTTTGGTATTATTCCTAGTAACATATTCTGCACCATTCATAGGCTAGACAAAAGAACTAGGAAACTAATGACCATGCACACTGCGCTGCACACGAAGGGTAATTTTGATCGACTCTATGTCAAGAAGAGAAAAGGAGGAAGAGGACAGATAAGAATTTAAAAAAAACTGCGTGGATGATACAATAAAAGAACTAACAAAATACATAACCGGAAGTTCAGAAACGCGAATAAACGCCTTCAACAGTACCGTTCAAATGAACTACATAAACAGACTGAAAAAAAAATGAGAAAAGAAAAATAGAAAGATAAGCAACTACATAGACAATATATAAGATTGACATAATAAGAGACGCACAAAAACATATGGACATGGTTACGGAAAGAACACATGGATAGAGAAACGGAATCGCCACTGACGACCGCACAAAACAACGCTCTCACAACGAACTATATAAAAGCAAAGACAGACAAAACACAAGAAAACAGTAAATTCTCCGTGGAGAAAGTGTCGAAACGAAAATCACATAATAATTGCATGCAGAAAACTAGCCCCAAACGAATATAAAAACAGACACGACTCCGTAGGGAAGGCAATCCACTCGGAACTATGCAAACGTCTGCACTTTGAAATGTTATGGACACGAACCGGAAACATAAAAGCCTTGGGACATGGAAATACAAACGGATAAACGCATCATAGCAAGTAGATAAGACCCCATAATAATCAACAAGAATGAAAAAAAGCCTGCCAAATTGTAGATTTCACCGCCCCAGCAGTTCACAATATGAATATCAAGGAGACAGAAAAACTAAACAAATACATGGAATTACCAAAGAGCTGAACGGAATATGCAATATGAAGAAAATTAATGTGATACCAATAATTTTCGGAACATTAAGAACAGTTCGGAAAAACATGGAAAAAAGATTAGGAGAAATTAAAATCAAAGAGAAGATCGGTCCCATGTAACGCATGGCGCTTAGGAAAACAACTGAAATATTTAGGAAACTCCTCAAGTGCAGAAACCAATCTACATAACCAGATAACACCGACAAACAACGGGTGAGTTTAAATAGAAATAGAACCAAAAAATATAGAACGAACATTATATCAATCCAAGTGAACTGAAACTACTCAAAACTCCATAATACCCCCCCCCCCATTTTATTTAGTGGTTCCAGCATGGAGACTTCCACTAGAAGAGCATGGAGAATACTGGAATCTTGTGGAGGCTTATTGCCACTCAAACTCCAGAAAAAGCCAAATGTCGTTATCAGCGAGAAATCAACGGTAAACGGCTGTTGCGATCACGCAAAGTTATTTGCAACAGTCATCGAAAGAGGCGGTAAGTGTTTGAAATCTTGAGAGATTTGTTGTCACTCAGAATTCAGCGAACGCTACTTGTTATTGCCAGGGAGAAATCACTGATAATGACACGTGTGCTACTACTACTACTACTACTACTACTACTACTACTAGGAGTAATAATATAAAGAAGAAAAAGAAAAAGTAGAAGAAAATATTAAGGAAGAGAAGGAAGAAGAGACAAAGAAGACATGGAAGAAACAGGGGATAGAGATGAAGAAGAAGAAGAAGAAAAAGAAGAAGGAGGATGAGAATGAATAAGACGTTTAAGAAGTAAAAGTGTCGAATATAAATTCGGATAGAAAACGAACTGCAAAAAAAAAAAAAACAGACAATGGCAGCAAAAGGAAAAGACGGAGGAAAAAAAATGTTAGATTGAAGAAAAAATGAAAAAATAAAAACGGCGAATTTGAACAGAATTGGAGATTCGAAAAAAGACAAGAGACAAAGAACTTTCTACAAAAAATAGAAATGTAAAAGGAAAGAAGAAATGGATCAAGAACATTTACAAAAGAAAATGTAAAAATGTCGTTTGAAAATTGAGAAAGAAACGAACAAAATGGCGCTGATGTTATTGAAAGATATATATATATATATATATATATATATATATATATATATATATATATATATATATATATATATGAAGTAAATAGACACCTTAATTAATATTAATAACGTATACTGCTCTCAGAAAGTCCTGATCGACCTAGGGGAGATGATATTGATTATTCTCTCTCTCTAATAAATTTGACACACGGTTATCAATGGAAAGTGGAATCCTGAAGTTTGTTGCGAATTGATGCTGATTAAGTCAACGTTCAGATTGATCTATTATATTTCTCCCATGAACTGCTGACAATTTTAATGCTACTTAAATGGTCATATATGATAAATATATTGATACAAGTGTGTGGAAAGTAGCGACTTATTATCAAGGGCTCGTAATTTATTACTGAAATATAATTATCACAAGAAATGAATACGATAAGAAAGTGTTTAGCATAGGGTTTAATTTCGAATTCAATACACTATCAATACATCGTCTGAAGAATCGGTTACATTTGTGATCTGGGGGCTGAGTTTCCAGCGTTTCGTGAAACCGAAGGTATCGATGGAAGATCAACCTAATGTATAGTGTCTATTAAAATAAAATGACGGCTCACATCGTAACCGAGTAGTTCGCACCCTAGATGTAACATCTGTAGTGTACAATGTGTTGCCTTCGTGGCCCAGGGAGAAACGAATGATGTTTCGCACGATCCAAGCCGTAGTTAGACTTGTAGTGTGGACCCCATAGGGAAAGGTGATGAGTCGCCTTCTGATTACGATCTGATTTCTCACTTTAACATCAGCTTAAAGTCAAGATCAGATGTGATAAGAGGAGACTAAAAACTTCGCTGTTTAAAAGAAGGTGGATATACATCGCTAGTTTATGTGTTTGGACGAACCAAGTTTGAGTATCTGCCCCCTGCTTAGGCATGATGCGCACCGATCTGAGACTTATCAGACCTCATCTCAGTTATAAAACTCTCAGCGAGTGGTACCAATGATCTCTATCCATTTATTCCACTTACAAAACGGTCTTGCTTGTTTTCAGCTCTTGAAACAACCAAGAAAACAGTATATATATATATATATATATATATATATATATATATATATATATATATATATATATATATATATATATATATATATATGTCTGTGTGTGTATAGTAGGAAATGGTTATAGAAATAAACAGTTTCAATAAAGAAAAAGGTGTACAAATAACAGAAAATATAGGTAAACTGTAAATTAAATAAGAGGGAAGAGAGGGGAGAGGAGGAGACGGAAAGAGAATGGGCAAGAGTAAGAATAGTAACAGAAAAGAAAGAAATAGAGACAGGTTAAGCAAGAGAAATGGAGAGAAAAGAGAAGAGGTGTGAGAGAGAGAGAGAAAGGGAAAGAGAGAATGGAACACATGAATTAAATTAAATAAATAAAAAAGACATATAGAAGGAAACAAAACAATGCGTTAATGAACGAAAATCGATAAAAAGAAAAGAGAAAAGAATGAATAAAAAAGGGAAAATAAGATTATTAAAAAAGAAAAAAAAAGAGAAAAATAGGGACAAAAGTCCCTGAAAAAATATGAAGATACTATCAAAATATGACAACAAAAACCCAACTTATCTCCCCTAATATCGATCAGCTCTTCATTTAAGAAAATAAAAAATTAAACATAATGGAAGAAACATAAAACTATATTATAAACTTATGCTAAAATAAGACGGATATTTGAAAGATCCGTTCATTCGACAATAGACATACCATTTCAAACCTAAGCGTGATATATCGACGACAGTTCAATTTTAAATTAAGCATAACAGACCGACCGACAAAGCGTATTATAGAGATGCAAGGACAGACCAACAAAAATCCTATTACAAATTTAAACAGGAGAGACCGAACGAAAATTCTATTTCAAACTTAACTATGACAGACCAAATAAAATACTATTGCAAATTTAAGCGTGACAGATCAATGAAACTGCATTTTTATATCAAGCGTCACAGACGGAACATGCTATATCAAACTTAAGCGTAACAGACGTAAGAAAATTTATTTCAAATATAAGCGTGACAAACTAACTAAAATGCTAATTTACTTTAAGCGTGACAGAATAAAAGAAAATCTAATTCGAATCTGAAGTGTAACATATTGAACAAAATTCAATCTGAGACTTTAGAGTGACAAACAAAAATAATGAAATCTGAAACTTAAGTATTATAAATCCTGGTTCCTGGTAACTGGTGCGCCATTCATCCTGAGCAGGTTTAGTCAGCTTCCCCATAAGTATCAGAGATCGACGAAAATGCTATTCAAAACTTAAGAAAACCAACAAAAATGCTATTTCAACTTAAGTGTAACAGACAAAATAAAAGATGCTGATGTAAATAAATGCTGTTTAAAAATAAGCGTGACAGACGGATAAACGGACATATATTCTTATAGAGATGTTTGAACACATCTCAAACAAGATGTGTGCATTTAATATGTGCTTTTACCAATAGAAACGATGTTCTAAACTGATGCAATGACAGACCGAACGACGGATCGACCGACAATGTCTTCAATCAATAATATTTAAAACTTAAGCGTCACATATAAAAAAGGCTACAAAACTTTAGCGTCACATATACAAAAAGGGATATGTTAATCTTGAGATTGGCAGGACAAAGAAAAGGCTACTTCAAACTTAAGTATTACAGACCAAAGTAATGGTTATTCCAAACTTAAGCATTACGGGACAAAAAGACGTTTTTCAAAGTTAAACGTCACACACACACAAAACAACAAACACAAACAAAAACAAACAAGAATATTTAAAGCTTAAGTGTGACAGGACAAAGAAAATGCTACTTTAAAGTTAAGCGTCACAGACCATAGAAAAGGCTATTTCAAACTTAAGCGTCAAAGAACACAGAAAATGCTACTTCTAACTCAAGCAACACAGCCCAAAGAAAAGGTTATTTGTAACTAAAGCATCACAGACCGAAGAAAAGGCTACTTTTAACTAAAGCACCACATACCAAAGAAAATGCTATTTCAAACTTAATAGTGATAAATCAAAGAAATAGTTATTTTAAACTTAAGCGTCACGTACCAAACAAAGCGATACTTCAAAGTTAAGCGTGACAGGAAAAAGAAAATGGTTACTTTAACCATAAGCGTCACAGACAAAAGAAAAATATATTTCAGACTTAAGCTCAAAAACCTAAGAAAAGGCGATTCCAAACTAAAGTGTGCAAAGACAAACTTCTAACTTAAGTGTCACAGAACATAGAACAGGTTGCTTCAAACTTACGTGTCACAGATCATAGAAAAAGATATTTCAAACTTAAGCGTAACATTCCAAAGAAAAGTCTATTTCAAACTTAAGCGTGACAGAACAAACAAAAAGGCTACTTCAAACTTAAGCGTCACAGACTTCAAACTTAAGCATGCTTGGACAAATTAAAAGCTACTTCAAACATAAGTGTCACAGTCCAAAGAAGATGTTATTTCGAACTGTAGTTTGACAGACGTACCGACGAACAGTTCTTCTCATTCAGATAGAACAGACCGAGACATATATTCTATTACAAAATTAAGCGTCACAGACCAAAGAAAAGGCTATTTCAAACTTAAGCGTCGCATACCAAAGAAAACATAGGTACAATTGTCACAGACCACAAAAAGGGCTATTTCAAATTTAAGCGTAACAGACAAAAGAAAATGCTATTTCAAATTTAAGCGTAACAGACAAAAAATATATGCTATTTTAAACTTGAGCGTGACGAACGTATTGACGGTCAGTGCATCTCATAGGGGTTCGAGGACGCATATCAAAATAGAAAAACAAATAAGAATGAAGAATGGAATCAACTAAAAACAAACAGTAGGAAAAAGCAAACGGCATTTTTGAAAGCTTCGTACAAATTCCATTGCCTTTTATCATGTGAGGAAGAGAAATATCGCCCCCCGCTGTGTTGTCTGTCAAAATAGAATCGGGGGGTCTTTTTTAGGGGTGGGTGGGGCCAGTAGTGTTCAGGGTAGGGAGTTTAGGGGTTTTAGACGAGGAAAGAGTGCGTGTCGGTGGAGGGGAGGCAGACAATGGATTCAGGTTTGAATGTTAGCATCGGCAAAGCGATGATGACTCAATGATTAGAGTATGACTTCAGACCGAAAAGATTCCAATTCCCACTAACCTCCTCTTCTTCCATCTTTCTCATCTCCTCTCCCTGCTCCCCCAACCAATATGTAGGAAACTCCCTGCCCAGCTTCCCCTCATTCCTTCCCTCAACCCCACCACACCCATATTCGCAAAGTACGCACCGACATTTCGGTTACTTCTGCAGGGTCGCTTTTTTCTTCTTTTTCTTTAATATGCATATGGGGGGGGGGGGGCTAGATTTTCAGGGAGAAGAGGAAGCTAAAGAAGATTAAAAAAAAAAGAAAAAGTGAAGAAAAAGGGAGATAAAGAAAAGAAAAAAGGAAGAGAAAAAATAGTTTTATTTTCTCATTTTTTTCTTTTTTATAATCTCTTTCGATGTGTCTTTTTAGAAGAAGAAATAGTAGAAACTAAGAAGCGGAGAAGAAGAAATAGGGTGAGCAAGAGGACCAGAAGAAGAAGAAGAAGAAGAAGAAGAAAAAGAAGAAAGGAGAAAAAGAAGAAAGGAGAAAAAGAAAGAGAAGAGGTAAATGACGAAAAGAAGAAAAAATGACTAGAAAAAGAAATAGAGTGCATCGTTAGCCGAATAGATCCCTCTGCGGACTATGGAATCGGATAAACTGAGTTCGAATCCTATTGGCTCTATAGTGTTCAATTATGTACTAATACCGCTGGGAAAGGTATGAACAAAACACCACAGGTTATGCTTAAAATAGTCACTTGTATTAAACTAATCGTGTACAATTAATAATTGGTAATGGGTATTAGTTTTGGCATAAAACAATCCAAAAAAGGTTGATATACCGCAAAACAGACATTTTAATATAACACGCAGACGTTCTTTAAAACATTTACGATTAAATGTTGTCGAAACCATGTTGATAATTATGACCATTATAAACATAATCTATGATCGCTCCATGTAAAAGCATTTCTCTTAACTTCACTAGTGATAATAATCATTTATTATTATGCACTTAAGCTAAGTTAATCAACGTTTGTTTCCCTTAAGCCTTTTCCCTATATATTTTAATCACACAAAATACATGCTAAAATACTCCTCAGCTTTGGGATTCGGTTACCTTTCAAAGAATCCATTTTTATTCTTCTCATGAGTCGAGATTTGCAATTTACCCATCAAGTGACCCACCTCTTATTAAGTTTCAATCTATTACTCTCACCCCTCCCACTGTTTGATCCCTCCCCATTCTTATTTCATACAGTGTCTATTAACAGCCAAAGGTAATAAAACTAACTATAAAACACAAGATTGGAATTGCCCATTTTAAACAAATGGGAATATTAATACAAGTATAAATACTATTTAAACTATAGTCGAAGAGAGAGAGAGAGAGAGCGAGAGAGAGAGAGAGAGAGAGAGAATGAATGAATGAATGAATACAAAGACTAATTTTTTATTTATTTTGTCTATTTATATTTTTTAATTTAACTGGCTTTTCAAACTCCTTTTTTCTGATTCAGACACTCACCCTCGAGCTTAATGGGTAACTCTACGGGTCACATGTTATTCTAGTATTCTATAATATATGCCTTTTCTTTCTAAGGAATCAAAATCTATCTACACAATATATATATATATATATATATATATATATATATATATATATATATATATATATATATATATATATCTATGTAAAGTATAATCTTCTAAACTAATAGACGGATCATTATGAATTTTGGAATATATATTCTAGGCAATAGAGTTAGTAACATCGGCGTATTATTTTGAATGTTTGTAAATGTTAACATTTAGGGTATCATATATTGGTTATGTTCATATATATATATATATATATATATATATATATATATATATATATATATATATATAAATAAATATTGATTATTTATTACCTACAGACATCGGTGTTTCATGCTTATGCAATCTTCGGTGCAGGAAGCTAATTCCCGACGGTCACAAATCACCACTGATTCGCAGTCAAGGGACATACCAGTCGGCCACCAGAAATTAGCTTGAAATTTAGAAGGAATTTAACTTTGTAAATAACAAGTCGACTGGTATTTACAGCAAGCGGCGAAGAGTGATCAACAACAACATTATTAAATTCACTCAGAGTGCCCAGCTTTAGTAAAGGAGACTATATAATAATATTTATACATAAATATTAATTATTTATTACCTACAGACATCGATGTTTCATGCTTACACAATCTTCAGTGCAGGAAGCTAATTCCCGACGGTTAGCGGGCGTGAACCTCGATCACAAATCACCACTGATTCGCAGTCATATATATATATATATATATATATATATATATATATATATATATATATATATATATATATATATATATATATATTTCGTTGTAAAGGATAAACTAAACTAATGACCCGATCATTATGAATTTTGGAATATATATTCTCAGCATAACGGCGAGTAACGTGGCCACATGATGTTTTTGTAAATATTTAGGGGGAGGGGGCGCGCCACCAAACAAGCATCAGTTTGAGTTATATCAAGTAATACTTTTTAAAGGGATCTGTGCGCATTCGTGAGCGTCAATAATATTGGAGGAAAAATGTTACCAAGTCTAACAAGTGTTGGAAGACGTGGAGTTTTCCAGCAAGATAACGACCGTAAGCACACGTCTCGGGCTACGAAGGCGTTCTTAGACAGTAAACGGGGGAATACCTTACCATGGCCGACTATGTCACCTGATTTGAACCCAATAGAGCATTTGTGGGAGCATCTGAAACGGAAAATTGAAGGGAAAAATCTGAGAGATAATAACGAACTGAAGGAGGTCATCAAGTGTGAATGGAACGCAATTCCGGCGGACACATGTCATAAACTAGTCGAATCAATGCCTAGGAGGTTGTCTGCTGTTATTGATAACAATGGAGGCCATACAAAGTATTAAAAATAAGATTATTTGTTTAAAATGCTCATGTGTACTCACTTTTTGTTACTTGTTCCAAATGTTTTTGTTCAATGTTTTTGCATTGAAAAGATATTTGTTCCTTCATAGTTTATAAAGCTATTAAACCGCTTCACATCGAGTTTCATTCAAATCCTACGAAAAATTAAAGTTCTATGAAGTAAAAAGTAAAAAATTCGTTGGGTGTACTCACTTATTATAGATACTGTATATATATATATATATATATATATATATATAAGTCTGTAGGATTCTATTTGCAATAGTTTGATATAAAACACTATTCTCTCATATCTTTATAAACATACACGCGTTGTTTATCGTGTGGAGCTAAAAAACAAAACAAAAACAAAATAAACACGATAATAATCAAAATCAAATTTATCTGTTAGTCATTCTCCAAACCGGACTTAGAACCGTGACCCTTGACTTTTTTTACTTTTTTCTTTTTTTGTAAGAAATTAATATCGATTAGCAGCCAACTCTTCAGATTATCGCGATAAAAATTGGAAAAATGTATTATTTTACGTCAATCAAGCCTATAGTAAACTGATCACCTAATGTAACCGGAACAAACTTTTATGAGTTAGAAGTTGAATGTCATTTCTGCATCGTTTTTTTTCTAGCGAGTGTGCAAGGGTGTTACATCTGAAAATGGGATCCGGATTGTAAGTGTCCATGTTAAAAACAGCGCACAAATAGAATGAAATTAAAGATCCAATGAAAACACACACACAAAAAACAAAAAAAAGCAAAAACAGGATAAATTATAAAATTAATTAGTAATATTAAAGAAAATACATTGACGAATTATTTTCATTTGGGCGCCGTCTTCAACATAGAGCAATGGATTCAATAGTATTTAATTTCTTACACTGTTGTAGGCTACGTCATTTCACTTATTGTAGAGAAATGAATATACATAAAGGGTTTATATATAAAACACCAATTACAGTAACCGAAAAATGCTTTTATGGCAACAGCGCAACCAAAATAAGAAATCCTTATGTTGAAATCTGTTTCAATAAAAGGCTGTCTGACTGCAGTTACAACGATATTTCTTCAAAGAAAAAACAATAGGAAAATGGTTTACGGAAAGCGGAAACTACAAACATTAAAATCGGTTTCGGTTTTAGTGACAATCATATAAAAACCGGATTTATAAAATCAGTTTCAATCCCTAGTATCGTCGCAAAGCGTCTAATGGAATTAAATAGATGTATATCTATGCTAAGGTCTATGTAAATCGAATCTAGCAGGTTTTGGTCGCTTGAGAGTTTGACCCCACGTCTCTTTGCTATTATAGAGGATTTGTTTTACATAGTCCAGTTGTCGGCAAGAAAGAACATGTTGATCACAATCTTATAAAAATATTATGGTATTTAATTGTTTTACACTGTTGTAGACTACGGCCTTTGACTTAGCGTAGAGAAATGAATGCACATAAAGTGTTAATATATAAAACAAAAACCATGATTAAACATTTGAAGATATAAAGAACTTGAAGCATAAAAACATTTACCAAAATGACTGGATTCCGCATTACATAACCCTAAAAGAGTTGATATGTCGTAAAACAGAACAATCAAACCTGACTGCGATTACAACGGCATTTGTTCAAAGGAAAATCAATAAGGAAATCTTTCACGGAAAGCGGAAACTACAAACATTAAAGTCGGTTTTGGCAAATCGGTTTCGATTTTAGTAGTCATAATATAAAACATCTGTTTAAACAGGTTTTACAAAATAAGTTTCAAGCCCTAGGATCGCAGATAAGTAGATGTATATCTATTCTAGGGTCTATACACATCCAATCTAGGAGGTTTTGGTCGCTGGAGAGTTTGACTCCAAATAATTTCACCCCGGGTAATTGATCCAGGAGATTTAGACACCAAACCTTTTTATTTCCGAGAGTTTGGCCACCATGTTTTTTTTTTTACCCCAAATCTTTTCAGTTCATAGTGTTTGATATGGGAGATTTTGACCCCAAATATTTGAATCCCGGAGAGTTTGATCCAGGAGATTTTGACACCAAATATTTTCATCTCGAAGAGTTTGATCCAATTTTAGGATTCCCCTAAAATGTACGTTAACTACAAAACAAAATATATGAATAAGTTTGTTTTACGATTAAATAAACAGGTGTAATTTAAAAATTATACACAATTAAAAATTTCGATTCATATTTTGGGTCGCTTAATAGTTCCGCTTGTGGGATTCAAATATCAGGTTGGAGAGAAAGTAATGTCGTTTTTGTACAACACATTTATTTCATCTAAAACATTCACATTAGGGCATTTTTAATCTTTACAATAATTTCCCTAATTTTGTATGACTTCTGTCCAACGATCAACTAGCTTCTTGATGCCTTCTTCAAAAATTTCTCTGATTTTTGAGAAAAGAAACAAATTTAGGTCATTTTTGAGTTGGTCATCATTTTCATAAATGTTATTGTTTAAGTGATGCTGCAACGACCGGAAAAGACGGTAGTCGGATGGAGCAATGCCAAGTGAATAAGGCGGATGAGGCAAAACTTCCCAATTAAAATTCATGACCTTTTCCTGAGTGAGTTTTGCTGTGTGAGGTTTCGCGTTATCATGCTGAAGCACTACACACTTCCTATTGAGTAATGCTGGTCGTTTTTTTGATAGAGCAATTCTTAGATCATCCAGCATTGAACAATATTTTACTGCTGTGATTGTTTAATTAGCCTTTAGTAACTCATAATTAACCAGTCCTCCTATGTCCCACCATAAAGAGAGCATAACCTTCTTTGGGTGTAGTCCTTGGCTGTGGACTTTGGTTTCGGTCTAACCATTGTCTTTTGCGTTGGGTATTCTTGTAAAGAACCCATTTTTCATCTACACTCACAATTCTTTGCAAAATGCTTCACGATTATTCCTGGAAAGCAAAGATGTGCAAACAGTCAGTCTTTGATTTCGTTGAGCGTCGGTCAAATCGTGGGGAATCCAGAGTCCAAGTTTTGAAACTTTTCCTAACTCGTGAAGGCATGAAATAATTGTTGTATGGTTGTATTGAATTGTTGAGCTAATTCTCTGCTGGTTAACTTTGGATTGGCCTCCACAGTGTATTTAATGGCGTATTTATCAATTGATTTATGCCTTTCCGAACGTCGCCGATCTGACAAGTTAAAGTCTCCAGAATAAAAGTTTGCAAACGACCGTTGACATATTCGATCATTCAGAAGATTCATTCCATAGACAGTGACAATATTCATTGTAGCTCCAGCAGCCGAGTTTCCTTTTTTGAATTCATAGAGCATGCAATGTATCAGATGCTCCTCACTAATATCCATTTTTGACGGCTTAGACCGGTAAACTTAATATGTTTCAACTATCTACTATATCTGAAAGGCAAAGCAAAGTATTAAGACACCAATTTACCAAAAAATCTAGAACTATGTACAACTTAGGAAGCTGCAAAGTGATGAAGTAAAAAATACGACATTACTTTCTTTCCTACCTGATATATATAATCTTGATTTCGCATATTTTCATAGTACTATTATTGTAGGCTATAACTTATTGTAGAGGAATGAATGTATATAAAAAGACAAATCACCATAGCAGAAAAATGATTTTGTGACAAGAGTTCAACCAAGATAAGAAATTCATATGTTGAAATCTGTTTCAATTCAAGGCTGACTAACTGCAGTTACAACGATATTTCTTCAGATGAAAAACAATAGGAAAATGGTTTACGGAAAGCGGAAACTACAAACATTAAAATCGGTTTCGGTTTTAGTGACAATCATATGAAAACAGGTTTTATAAAATTATTTTCGATCTATAGTATCGTGCCCAGTCTCTAATGGAAGCAGATGTATATTTATGCTAAGGTCTATGCATATCGAATCTAGCAGGTTTTGGTCGCTAGAGAGTTCGGCCCAAGTCTATTTGCTATTATAGAAGATTTTTTTGCATAGTCAGGTTGTTGGTAAGAAAGAAAACGTTCAACACAGTCTTATAAAAACATAATAGTTTCTTTATTTGCTGTTAGGTAAGCCCGAAGCAAAGAGGTCTTTTACAAGTCTTTTGTCGTTCTCTTTGTTTGAAATATACATAAAACGCTCGAAAGACGCAAGGTCGAAAATGCAGTCACGGTTGACTGACGTGCAGTTGGTTGACATTTCGTAAGTAGGCGCTCGACGCACGTCCGTATTTGATGTCAGCGTTGTTGTCTTTGCTGTATTCGACTGCTCGCTTCCTTTATCAGCAGTCCACCTTACGTAATAGATTGACATAGAATGGCCCAAGACCATTCAATATATTAGAAAATGTTTGAATAAAAGACAAAATATTCCCTATAAATTCAACAAGTTTTGTTTATTATTTGTTTTTAATCGAGATGTAACAATATTTAATGTGCTATTAGTATGCTATACAAAATATAGGTTAGTGAATGGGGGTGACGTAGAAAAGAAGTAATATAAGGAGATGTATCAAAAACGAAAAACTAGACACTCTCCCACCCTCTTTGCTATTGTTTGCGAGACAAGACAGACGTATTTCGAAGGACCCCCCCTAGTATTGAGAAAGTACTGATAATGTGTAATTCACAAAGATAAATAAAAATAAAATAAAATGGATGTTGTAATGACACTTTACTGACTACTACACTCATTCTAAGAAATGTTTGCAATTAGTAAACACTTGAATTTACTTGATGATTATGAGGACGCAAACGAGGTCTTCATTAACACAAGCCCTAAGTCCGGGATGACGGCCTAGACTACCGCGACTGTGATCGATTTAAATACAGACCTCCTATACTTGCTTTTACTACGAACCAACATCATATCATAGTCATGTCAGTCTTATTTGTTACATGATGAATACTTGTCCGTTGTGTCACATCATAAAGGCACGCCGGTATAATTTGTTACGTAACGAAAATTCATCCGCTGTGTCACATCATAGAGACGCCGATCTTATTTGTTACGTGGCGAAAATTCGTCTACTCTGTCACATCATAAAGGCACGTCGGTAATATTTGTTACATGATTAAAATTCGTCTGCTGTGTCACACCATAGAGACACGTTGGTCATATTTTTTACGTGGTGAAAATTTGTCCGTTCAGTCACACTATAGAGACAAGCCGGTCATAGTTGTTACGTGGCGAAAATTCGTCCACTGAGTTCTAGACGAATTATTGGAATCGTGATCTCCCTAAAGAAATTAAGGTGTTACAGATATGTAAACCTGTTTTACAAAGTTCTTCCTTTGGTGTAAGTTTACAATGTCCGTGTATTCTCATTAAAAATATTAGTCTGTTCAGCTGTCATTGCGTGTGCAACAGGGAAATAGGTGACTATGTGTACATATTATGGCTCGTAAAAACGATATTTTTCTAAAGCAAGTATGATTGTAATTCATACTTAAGACCTACTAAAATCGGGGTTAGGCGGACTTAGAGCAATGCCCTTAACATTATTTTCATTTGTTTGATACATTCATATCGATTAGACGCTAAATGTTTAAATTATCGAAAAAAAAAATCGGAAAATTATTTTCAAAGTTTCCGGTGTTATTTAAGCTTATAGTAAAACGATCCCCTAATGGAACCGATTGTAACCTTTAGAAGTAAGAAGTTTAAAAATTTATTTTATTTGTACACCGTTTTTAACACCGAGTGTGAAAATGAATGACACTTAAAAATTTAATCCGGATCGTAAATATTCACGTCCTCATACATTCAATGTAAAAAAAAACCAGCACACAAATAGAATGAAATTAAATATACAATAAAAGGAAAACATGAGTAATTATACAATTAATTTGTTATTGTTAAACGAATCAAATTAGGTAATTATTTTAACCTGCGTGCCGTTTTCAAAATAAAGCAATTGAGTCTATTTTTACGCGGTTGTAGGCTACACCATTTGACTTATTGTAGAGGAATGAATGTACATAAATATTTATATATAAAACACCTACCACCATAACAGAAACATGTTTTTGTGAAAATAGTGCAGTCATAATAGGAGGTGATTAAATTTGTTTCAATGAAACAGACAGCACTCCGCGAGCTAAAGGCCGATTGGTTACAGTTACAACAAAGAGAAACAATAGAGAAACATTTAACAGAAAACGGAAGCTGCAAACTTAAAAATCGGTTTTGGCAAAACAGTTTCGGTTTTAGTGATGATCATATGAAAACCGGTTAGAACCGGTTTAATAAAATAGGTTTCAAGCCCTATACATATTAATGTGTGCATATGTGAAGCTTCTCGTCAATGGTGGGGGACCTCATGCTATTTTGTCATATATTTCGTTGTTTGCTCTGCCGGCGTTTCATAAATTTAATTACAACCTCCAACAGCCTGGCGAACACGATGATATATTTATAAAAAATAAAATGTAGATCCAAACCTCACTTTTTGGGTCACTATTTCAATATATTCCAATAAATTTATATTTTCTTATTTTTCAACTTGTGCAATTTTTACAGGTACCATTTTTACCGGTACCATTTTTACCAGGTCACTATTATCGGTGCTATTATGATTGGTGCCATTTTTATGATCGGTAACATTTTTTTTTACCAGTACCATTATAATTGTCGACAATTTTACTAGCGTCATTATTATTGCTGCCATTTTACCAGTGACATTATTATTAGTGCTATTTTTATCTCTTCTATTATTATTGGTGTCATTATTTCCAGTACTACTATCACCGTGCCATTATTTACCAGTGCCATTATTACCTTTGATATTTTACCGCTGCCATTTTACCAGTGACATTATTATTAATGTCATTTTTATCTCTTCTATTATTATTGGTGCCATTATTTCCAATACTACTATCACCGTGCCATTATTTACCAGTGCCATTATTAACTTTGATATTTTTACCGCTGCCATTTTACCAGTGACATTATTATTAATGTCATTTTTATCTCTTCTGTTATTATTGGTGTCATTATTTCCAGTACTACTATTACCGTGCCATTATTTACCAGTGCCATTATTACCATTTTTACCGCTGACATTTTACCAGTGACATTATTACTAGTGCCATTAAAAAAAATCTTTTCCATTATTAGTAGTGTTATTATTTCCGGTGCAAGTTTTAACAGTGCTACAATTACCGTGCCATTATTTAGCAATGTCATTATTAGCGGTGCCATTTTACCTGTGAAATTATTACCGATGCCATTTTGTACCAATGCCGTTATAACTGCTGCTATTTTACCAGTGCCATTATTATTGGTGCCATTTTGTACAACTATTATTATTACTAGTGTCATTTAAAATAAAGCCATTATAACGCGTGCCATTTTGTTAAAATATCATTTTTATCTGTGACATTATTACCAGTGTCATTTTGACGAATGCCGTTATTCTCGCTGCTGTTTTTACCGTTGTCGGTAAACATAAATTATTTTAAAGGAAATACAGTTGGGAAATTAATGAAAAACAATTTATTTTGCTACCTACGCTTTTGTGACCTATTTGCGTTAAAATGATATTTAATAGAAGTTATAAAAAATATTTGATATTAAATATAAGTTATAAGCCTTTAAACTTATCGTAAATGCCGATTATGTGCAAAGTAGCCATCTTCATGTACTTTACTAACTAAACAAAGATGACTACTTTGTTCCGAATCAGTATTTACGCGAACAGCCTTTAAGCTTATAATTTCTATTAATATTATTTTTTCAACGCAAATCGGTCACAAATGAATAGGTAAACAAAGATAAATTTTGCATTTCCTTAAAAATAATTTATGCCGGCAATAATAATGATTACCCCGTTGCAATTATTACTGGTGTCATTTTTTATCAGGGTTATTATCATATGAATTCGTTGGGTGCTACCAGTTTTGGTTTCATTTGCTTTTGTTTTCAGCTTCAGAAACGGTTTTCATTTAATTTTTCAGTTAACTTTATCCGTAACATGGTGACTGGCTGCGTATTTCCCCTAGCATCTGTGTCTATTTTTAGGCGCAGTCTGTGGATTCCTGTTCTGTTTGGTAATCTTATGTTATGTTTCTGTATGTTGATGTTTCGTCCCTCTGTCGAGATAAGGGTGATGCCTGCATGCTATTGAATGTTATGTTTTCGAGCTGTTCTTTTAGTCCTTCTTTTTGTGTCTGTTTGAATAGTCTGCCTCTCCCCAAACGATTGCCTCTTTCATCTGTAATACGATGGGAGGTTTTTGGACCCCCACGGTGTGTTCTGTTCGATCCCCACGGGTTGTCCATTTCGTTGGCGAGATTCACTGGTCGTGTCTCTCTAGTGATTTGGCAGTCGACGTAGCGGCCGAACTCTCCACCATTCTACCTCACCTGGTAGCTGCAATTACGTACAACATAAAAGAAAGAACCCTAACGCAACACTGTTGCTCGATGGCTCATACCTCTCGATGTTTTATTTATTCATTCTCTCACAGCACTGTATGGTTACATATAAGCTTAATATCGCCCTCTGGGGATAGGGGTTAAACAAAACCGGAGCTTCGAAAAACTGCGACCGAACGCAATCAGCTTATTTGCCAAAGAGAAAAAACCTTCCGCCCTTCCTCCCTACCTATCATTACGGACTTCCGCCCATGATTCAACTTCCTGTCCACGTATCTCTCATTCTACTCTCACTTCCAATCTAATGCACATACCGTCTCACATTTTGATACACACTGAGTTTATACAAAATGTTATTTTAACGTAAGTATCGCAGACAAGGCAACACTGCTATGTCAAACCTCAGTGAAACAGACTCAAGAAAATGCTATTTCAAACACGTAAAAGAGAGCCAAGAAGGCCGTTGTTAATTAAACTATATAGATCCCTGTCCTAAATAGCCCCCCCCCCCACGACACATATCTTGATATCGGTTCTCTGTAGGGTAGAGTGAAATAATCACGCGAACTGGGTATTAGGAACATAAATTTATGTTTTGGACTATTTGGCTTATTTAGACTACTGTTCTCATCTTAGATGTTATTCTCACAACGTTTCGGCTTATGTAACCTTCGACCTTTTTCAAGTGCGTCTTGTCGAACTTTAGAATCGGTACGAAATTTCGAACGGAACTTTTATTTAATCCACAGGGGTAAATAGTTCTCGTTCCGTTACCCAGGACCAAGTAGATGTCATAAATAATTCTTAATTATATTCTCATTATCATCTGTACCGAGGGTTGAACATGATAAGAATGTACTAAGAATATAATTAAGAACTACTTAAGACTTCTACCCGGTCATGGCTGACGGAACAAGAACAATCTACTTCAATGGATTAAATAAAGGGTTCCGTTCGCAATTCCGTACAGATTCCCGAGTTAGACAAGACACATCTGAAAAAGATCGGTTACATCGACCTAAACGTTGCGAGAAGAACATCCAAGATGAAAACAGTAGTCCGAATAATAAAAATAATAAAAATTATACATCTTTATCTAAAAAATTCCGAAACATAATAAATTTATATATTTTTCATCAGTCCTTAAGTCTATATGTAGCACTACGATGGACCGATTCTTTGACTCCATTTTAAATAAATGACCGTCTTGTAACAGCTGAAGTCTTGTAGTGTTAATGACACGTAGCAGTATGCAGATTGGCCCTGTATCTATCTTTTTCTCTTTGTGGCAGACGTTTTTTTTTTTAACAAAAGCGATTGTAAAAGTTATTGAAAATGACATATTTTAAACTATATAGTATACATGCATAATGCTCTGTGGGTCACTGCAAAACATCCCCCATAGACGGAAGGGACAGATGTCCCAAATAGAACCATTTTCCTTCGCATTTAAGAAACAAGAAAAAAGATTTTATCAGCTTATTCGCTACATGTCACTAGACACTTCCTGTCTGGAACAAACCATTCTGAACACGTAGATCTAATTCTAATATTTAACTTCTAATTAAATTCTAATGGAATATTCCACTTTTGTACTTCATCAAACCTTACGTGAAAAATTCCGTTTCTGACACTGTTTTCACACACCCACGTCCAATCTTGCTACATATATTCACTATTTTCTGCCCGAGCTAAGTCGTAATAGTCAAAATAGTAGTTATAGTAATCGTAGTAGTAGTAGTTATAATAGGCGTCGTCGTATCATAGTAGTTATAAGAGTGGTGAATACAGACTCTCATTAGGGTCGGGTTCAAGAATCATTCAGACTCAGAATTATAAAATAAATTTTAATCTTTTTATTACGCCCGTAAAAGCTATCTTCATTAGTCTGAGGCAAAACCACAGAGGGCGTCTTAAACCTATCATGTTTTAAATGTGTAATGTTACGACGTATTGCTATATATATATATATATATATATATATATATATATATATATATATATATATATATATATATATACACTAGCCGGACTGTGTCCTGGCGTTACCCGGGGAACATATAAAATATGGATATAATTAAAAAAATTTCATTATCAATTCTGAAAAAAAAATAATCAGAAAACAACCCAGTTCACTGTAAGTAATTAAGTGATTAAAATAGGATTTAACCGCGTTTTTTATATGAAGATAAAAAATAATTGATATAAAATATTTTTGTAAATAAGTAAACAAAAAGCGATTTACCTAAGTTGGAAGCAAAGGTTAGACCCCCTCCCCGATAGATTTAAATAGTAGCTACATCCCCGCCATTATTTGAAAATAAAATTTTTCAATAAGTATTTATTGTTTTCAAGCAAATAACATAGATTTTTCAAAGTTTTGGAAGACTGGGGTCCCTCCTATATAGTTTTAAATAGGGGCTAACGTGGTTAAATCCTATTTTACTCACTTGAATTACTCACAGTGAAATTGGTTCGACTTCACTTCATAAGTACAGAGTATAGACACCGATTTAGAAGCCATCAGTCAGCATCAAGACCATAGAGTTGAGGACTCCCAAGTATACAGTAAATTAGATAGGATGAAGAGAGTAGTGGTATGGATAAATAAAAACAGTACAGACAGAGTGCAAAACAATTTACGCAGATATACAACAAGACTCAAAGGGGAATATATATATATATATATATATATATATATATATATATATATATATATATACATATATAAACAATAGAATACTAGATTTCAGTAACCATGTCTTTATTCATTCTTAAAAGTATTCACTTCTTTACGATCCGTTTCATCATCACTCAGACAAACAAAATACAGAGTTATATATCTTGGATTTTCACTGAGTGTGGGACATCAGAGCGAAACGCCAAAATGATGTCTCGAATATCAGTTAGATAAAAAATAACACTCACATTATTAAAGCATTTATATATGCCGATTCATTAGGAAATAACGTACTGTTTGCTTTTATTAATTTGCGCCATATTTAACACTGTCAAACTTAGCGAAAATACGTATATTTTCCCTAAAGATATCAATTATAATGTAAAAAATGAAATCAAATTAAATATATATATATATATATATATATATATATATATATATATATAGAGAGAGAGAGAGAGAGAGAGAGAGAGAGCGAGTAAACTGCACGAGATGTCATGAAAATGAAATGCCGTGATAGACAAAATGTGTGAAAAAAGACAAATGGAAAACAGATTTAAATACAGGAGAAAAACAAGAAATGAGAGATTTGACCGGTTTCGTTCGTATCAACGAACGTCTTCAGAAAAAAGTGAAGTTTTCTAATATACTAGTTATAAAAGTATTGTAATCTTGTATTTATAATTAATGGTTCCCATACTTTATTAGATTATATACTATGTCTCTTAAGGAGGCCATTGTCGCCCAACACATGTGCTGTTTCAATTCTTGTTCTCTTCTTATTTTGGTTCGTGTGTGCGTCCACGTGTAATAACTTGACATTTTAAATTCCTTCCGGTACCCTGTCATGTACTCTGTGACTTGCATGTCTGTATCCTATGGTGTCAGACTTGCTACAGTGTCTTAGCCAAATAGATTTCGTACACACTGTACAATATGGTTACGCGTAGACGCGCAGCGTGCACACACAGGGATACACACACCCAACGTGCACGCACAGACGCTCGCAACGTACGCGCATAGACACACGCATTTAATGCCTGTACACATGTCTTGTGCGAGTTGAAACACAAGAAACCAAACATGTCGGTTGGTCTAATAAAATTACGAGATTGCCAAAAAAACAGAAAAGAAAGAAAAACACGTAAAGCGTTCCTTGGTGCGAAATGAAATACTAGGCACCGCCTAACCCTCTACTTCCCCAGGACTCTCCAATTGCACACGTATATTACCCAGATAGTCAAGGAATTTGTAGCAGACAGGGCCTTTTCACTAACTTACCACACAGCTAACCCTAACCCACACCAAACACCCTGTTATGCACACTTCGCAGACAGAGCGGAGTGAGATGGGGGAAGTTGAGCCGTGCAAGGACTCGTAAACAAATATCGAATATCACTAGATTTCCTTTTATTTTTCTCTCTTCCATGATATATATATATATATATATATATATATATATATAAATAATTATTTTTTTGCTTTGTTTGTCTTATATTTTATGTCTGTCTATTTTATTTATTTATTTATTCTCATTTCTTCTTTTTATTCTTTCTTTCGTAATTGTTTCCCCCTTTCCTTTTTTATGTTCGTTTATGCTTTCTTTTTCCCTTTTTCTTTCTGTTAGTATGTATGTATGTATGTATGTATGTATGTATGTATGTATGTATGTATGTATGTATGTATGTATGTATGTATGTATGTATCTATCTATCTATCTATCTATCTATCTATCTATCTATCTATCTATCTATCTATGTTGTTTACCCTCTTTTCCTTTCGTTCGTTTTTTCTTTGTACCATTGTTCTTTCTTTCTTTCTTTCTTTCTTTCTTTCTTTACCTTATCATTATCTGCTTATTCTCTTTCTTTCTTTATTTCATTCTTTTCTCGTTTCATTTTTTTGTTTTTCATTCCTCATCCTCTATTCCTTTCTCTACTTCGTCTTTCTTTTATTCTTTATTTATTTATTTCTGCCTGCCTGCCTCTTTCTTTTCCATCCTCCCGCCATTCTTTTTCTTTTTCTCTAATTCTCTGCTTTCTTATTTTCTTCTTTTCTTTGGTTCCTTTTTCTTATCTTCCCTTTTTTCTCTTTTTTTCTTTCTTTCCTTCCATCTTTCTTTTTTTGGCTTCTTTCCATTCTCTTTTCTTTTATTGTCTTCTATACTTTCTCTATTCTCCCGTTTCTTTTCTTTCTTTCTTTCTTTCTTTCTTTCTCCTCTTTAATCTTTCTTTGTTTCCTTCTCACACATTTTTTATGTTCAACTTCTTTCCAATTTACACAATCCGAAACTCTTCAACTATATTGAATTCAACCAACGTTCAATCATCATAAGTCTTTTACTGATATTGGGCACTTCCCTATTTATATATAACAACGAATGCAACTATATATACTTGCTATAGATTTATAAGGGGAGATTTCTCAATATCTTTTATAGAGAATATGTAGGTCTAAGTTTGGAAGGCTTTGACATAGAATCGACAGCACGTGGTGTGTGACAGTTTCTAGTGTTACTTTTGTCGGACGAAAGAAAGGCGTGATACTGTCAGTCACCATGTGTGTTGATTATGTGTACACATCTTCAAAATTGAGATCTTTTTCTCTGTCTACCCTCTCTCTTTATATATATTATAACTCAGTAGAATACAAAATTTATGACATAATTAATATTTTGTGAGCATGCTCCTAAAAATCAAATACAAACAATATTTATCCTTGTATACATATGTTTAAGAAATTTATTATCATTCCAACTACTTGGTAGAAATTGACAATTATAAAAAACATCACATCTTCACCACAAAAAGTTTTTATCAATTAGTTGCAGGCATATTCAAATAGTTTAATATATATATATATATATATATATATATATATATATATATATATATATATATATATATACATATACATATACATATATATATATATATATATATATATATATATATATTATATATATATATATATATATATATATGAACAAACAAAAATTAAATACATGAAAAATCATCAAGAAACGAGATATTTTATCGGTTTCCTACGGATCAACGAACGTCTTCTGAAAAAGTGCAAATTTTTTATTTATTCGATAACGGTAAAAATATAGGAAAAAAGAACGCACAACAAGATGTCATTGGTACGTGTTTAATTATTTGAAAAAAGAAAGAATAATAAAACTCGTTTGGAGAGATGTTAACATTTGAAAAAGGGAAGAAAAATAAAAAGAAAGAGAAGAAGAGCCGGCATTTACAAGATAAAATGTGCCGCATGTCCGATGTTTTCTATCTATGAAACGGCCAGAAATATAAAATCCCGCATTTACGAACACAAACATGGCCTCAAACACAAAAATCTCACTAACGCACTAATTATACACAGAAACATTTTTACCCACAATTTTGACTTTACAAACTGCACCCTCCTCAAGACCGAATACTGTCTCCCACGTCGGAAGTGCATCGGATGTACATCGGAAGCGCTATAATACTTCTCTCATAACCAGACTCGCATCTTATTCCTGTTAAAAACCGCACTGAAACAATGCAATGCATTGCGCCACTTTTATATTTTACTATATTTCATCCATATTTTCCATTTCTTTTCTATTTTCTTCTATTTTTCGTCTTTCTCCTCCCTTTCCAATTTTAACGTATCTCCGCACGCGTTTTATTATTCTTTCTATTTATTTTCAAATAGTTAAACACGTGCCAATGACGTCTCGTTGTGCGTTCTTATTTGTCCTATGTTTTTACCGTTATCGAATAAGTTAACAATCTTAACTTAGAATGAAATTGTAAAAAATAGTAAAATAATAATAGAGAGGATAACCTGGCAGATAAAAAAACACGTATTACT
>OY744522.1:129293822-129388822 GCA_963556195.1 Sepiola atlantica
TCCTAACGGCACAACTTAGAGAGCAAATTTACCATTCCCTGAACAGTCGTGGACTACTTCCCGAGGAACAAAAAGGATGCCAGAAAGGGAAAAGAGGGACGCATGATCTGTTATACATAGATCAAAAGATCCTGAAAGAAGTTAAAAGCAAGAAAAAGAACATATCTATGGCATGATTGACTACAAGAAAGCGTACGACAGAATCCCTCAAGCATGGATAATTTAATGTTTAAAAATGTACAAGATACCCAACAGGATTATTAATTTCATCAAGAAAGCAATGGAAACATGGAGATTAGAACTGACAGCTGGAGGACAATACTTGACGGAGATAAAAATAAAGAGAGGCATTTTCCAAGGAGACTCCCTATCACCACTACTGTTTATCATAGCCATGATGCCACTCAACTACACACTCAGAAAATGTGATGCCGGATACAAGTTCACAGGCAGAGAACAACGAATAAACCATCTCATGTACATGGACGACCTGAAGCTATTCGCAAAAAGCAAAAAGGAACTGGAAAAGCTGATGAATACGACCAGAATCTTCAGTCAGGACATTCAAATGGAATTTGGAATGGAAAAGTGTGCATTATTAGAGATTAAAAAGGGAAAGTTGGAGACGACTGAGGGCATGGAACTACCCAACCAAGAGCAGATGAGGGTGCTAGATGAACAAGACAGCTATAAATATTTGGGAGTTTTGGAAGCAGACACAATCAAATCAACAGAAATGAAAGAGAAGATTGGAAAAGAATACATGAGAAGAACAAGAAAGCTCTTAGAAACAAAATGATATAGCAGAAACCTAATCAAAGGAATAAATACCTGGGCAGTATCACTAATAAGATATTCTGGACCATTCATAAACTGGACTAAAGAAGAACTCAGGCACCTTGATCAGAGGACTAGAAAAGTAATGACTATGCACAATGCACTACACCCAAAAGACGATACAGACAGACTCTACGTGAAGAGAAACGAAGGGGGAAGAGGACTGGTAAGTATAGAAGTCTGTGTGGACGACACTAAAAAAGAGCTGGAGAAATACATAAACCAGAACGCAGAAAGGCTGATCACCGCAACAAAAGATACCGTCCCAACAAACAACGCAGGAAGCATCGAAACTGGACACAAACAGACAAGAAAAGAAAAATGGGAAGAAAAACAACTACATGGACGCTTCATAAGACTCACAAGAGAAGAAACCAACGTAAATAGCTGGGCATGGCTAAGAAAAGGAAACTTGAACAGAGAAACGGAATCTTTACTGATGGCCACACAGAACAATGCGATTAGGACAAACTACATTAAAGCTAAAATAGATAAAACCCAGGAAAACAATAAATGCAGACTGTGTGGACAAAGAGACGAAACAGTAAATCATATAATAAGTGAATGTAGCAAACTTGCTCAAAAAGAATACAAGAACAGACATGATTGTGTTGGGAAAGTAATACACAGGGAACTGTGCAAACAATTGAATATCGAATATGCAGACAAATGGTACAAACATAAACCAGAAACAGTACTGGAAAACGAAAAACACAAAATCATCTGGGATATGGATATACAAACAGATAAACTCTTACAAGCAAGGAGACCTGATGTTATTATAATAGACAAAAAGGAAAAATCTTGTAAAATCGTAGACTTCGCCATTCCAGCAGACCACAGAGTGAAGATCAAAGACACGGGAAAACGAAGTAAATACACAGAACTAGCCCGAGAACTGAAAGGAATATGGAGCATGAAGAAAGTTAGTATAATACCAATAATCGTAGGAGCACTAGGAACAATCCCCAAAAACATGGAGAAAAGATTTGGAGAAGTTGGAATCAAAGGGACTATCGACACCATACAAAGGACAGCAATGATCAAAACAGCTGCAATCTTAAGGAAAATCCTCGAATGCGGAAACTAACACACATAGGCTACAAAGGCTAACCAGTCACAAGGAATTTACAACGGAGAAAACAAGACCACACGAAGAACACCACAACAAGAGCCAAGGAACAGAAACTGCAAGAAACAGCACTTCATAATCTCCCCCCCCCCCCAATAAATTACACCGGCCTCAGCTATCACTAAACAAAAATGAACCAAGAAACAGAAATTACAAGAAACACTATAAGCTCCTCCCTCTCCCTCACCCACCCACCGTCCAAAAATTAAAAAGAATTAAAAAAAATTCTTTTTTTTTACCATAAGGGAAGGGAAGAGAAAAGGAAAGGGGAAAAAAAAAATGAATTGAAGGGAAAAAATTAAATTTTTGTTTTTTAACTGGTGCCAGCCTAGGCTGACACCAGACAACATATTTGTAGAGGGTCGATGAGGATGAGAAGACCGAGGAGGGACAGCACAAACCAGACCTCCACTGGAAAAGTGTAGAGAGTGCTGAGATCTTGGGGAGGCTTGTTGCCACCCAACTCCCAGAGAAGACCAATTGTCCTTACCGGCGAGAAATCAATGGTAAGAGACTGTTGCGATACCGCATCGTTATCGAAAAGAGGTGAAGAACACTGGAAGTCTGGGGAGACTTGTTGTCACTCAGACTCCAGCAAATACCACTGGTTGTTGTCGGTGAGCAATCACTGACGATGATCTGTGCGAGAACTCCTAGTGAGTACAAATAATAATAATAATAATAATAATAATAATAATAATAATAATAATAATAATAATAAAGACCTGAGTGTCATGATGGGCAGGTGCTCCCTCGTTAGCCAACATGGAGGACCCTGTCCGCATCCTGCGAATGTTGGCCCTCCTCATTTCAGAAACAAGACAACGGACAAGAACAAGGTAAGTAACCTCTCTGATTCCAGGTATGACAAGAACACAGACCAGAGACAAGAAAACCAGAGCGAAAACAGCAAACTGAAAAGATATCGAAAGAAATGGACCACAAAAGAGAACAGACTGGTGATGGAGTGCTATTATGAAAGTCGCTGCCCTACAGAAAGAGGCTACCGAAAACGAATGAAACATCTCTGGGACATTGCTAGTGACTACCATACAACGGAATAAAGGATAGCAGATCAAGCAAGACAGATCCTCAAGCGAGGATGGTTCTCGGAGATGGAACTGACGGAAATCAGACAGAAGGTTAATGGCGAAACGGAGCAAGTAACACCACCGAAGGAGAAACCACAGGAAGAGGACGGGCAAAACATACACACTGAAACTGAAGAGATTGAAGACTACGGAATCACAGAACCAGGTGAGATAGAAGACTGCGGAACCACAGAACCTGCTGAGATAGAACTCAACGAAAAAGAAGCAAGTGAAGTGGAGAACATTAGACGATACATGTTAGAAAACAAAACAAAACTCCCATCTATCAGGAATGAAGTAGCGAAAAAGTTACAAGCAGAAACAGAAAGAGTAAACAGACTCCTCACACACATCCCAACAGAAGCTATTACAGACCTAAACAACCTGATATATGCAGGGGCAAAATCGGTAAGTATGAAACTAAGAAACGAAGAGAATGGACAAAAGAAAGGACCGACAAAACCTGGATGGGAAATCAGACTGGAAACCCAGATCACCAAACTTCGGAAAGAAGCTAAAACCGTGAACAGAAGGAAGGAGGACATGAAACGATTAAGAAGCAAAAATCAGAAACGCAAGGAAAAACTAAATGAGAAACATGAAGAAATAAAACAAAGGATAGCAGCAATAGAAGGAAGACTGAGACGATACAGGTACAAATCAGAACAGAGCAAACAGAACAGGACCTTTGAAAACAATGAAAGCCAGTTTTACAAAAACGTAAATGGAGAAAAAACAACGACAGAGCTACCGAACCCAACAGAAACAAAACAATTCTGGAGCAAGATATGGGAAGAACCAAAAAAGCACACCAAGAATGCCCAATGGTTGAAAAACATGAGAGATGAACTGCAGGAAATCGAAGAAGGAACCGAAACAGAAATCAACAAAGAAACGATCAAGAAAACCCTAAGAAAAATGGCAAACTGGAGAGCACCAGGCCACGATGGAATACATGCATACTGGTTTAAAAAATTCACGACCCTGCATGAAAGACTAGCGCAGAAACTGAGTGAATGTATCCGCAAAACAGACGTACCAGAATGGATGACGGAAGGAAGACCAACATTAATACAAAAAGACCCCCAAAAAAGAAACGACCCCAGCAACTACAGACCGATAACATGTCTACCAATAATGTGGAAAGTTCTCACAGCACAACTGAGAGAACAAATCTACCAATCTTTAGACAAACGTGGACTGCTCCCCGAGGAACAAAAAGGATGCCGGAAAGGACAAAGAGGGGCACATGATCTACTATACATTGATCAAAAGACCCTGAAGGAGGTGAAGAGCAGACAAAAGAACATAACCATGGCATGGATTGACTACAAGAAAGCCTACGACAGGATCCCCCAAACATGGATAATTGAATGCTTAAAAATATACAAGATACCAGACAGGATTATTAATCTCATCCAGAAAGCAATGGAAACATGGAGACTAAAACTGACAGCCGGAGGACAATACCTGTCTGAGATAAAAATACAGAGAGGCATTTTTCAAGGAGACTCTCTATCACCACTATTGTTTATAATAGCCATGATGCCACTCAACTACATACTCAGAAAGGGTGATGCCGGATACAGGTTTACGGATACAGAACAAAGAATAAACCACCTGATGTACATGGATGACCTGAAACTGTTTGCAAAAAACAAAAAAGAACTGGAAAAGCTGATAAATACAACCAGGATATTCAGCCAGGATATCCAAATGGAGTTTGGAATAGAAAAATGTGCACTGCTAGAGATCAAAAGAGGAAAACTGGAGACGACAGAAGGTATAGAACTCCCCAACCAAGAGGAGATGAGGGCGCTAGGAGAACAAGATAGTTATAAATAACTGGGAGTTCTGGAAGCAGACACAATCAAATCAACAGAAATGAAAGAGAAGATTGGAAAAGAATATCTACGAAGAACAAGGAAACTCTTAGAAACTAAACTATATAGCAGAAACCTAGTAAAAGGGATAAACACATGGGCTGTATCACTAATAAGATACTCTGGACCATTCATAGGCTGGACTAAAGAAGAACTCAAGCACCTTGACCAGAGGACTAGAAAACTAATGACTATGCACAATGCATTGCACCCAAAAGACGATACGGACAGACTCTACATGAAAAGAAATGAAGGAGGTAGAGGACTGGTAAGTATAGCAGACTGTGTGGAAGACACCAAAAAAGAGCTGGAGAAATATGTTACCCAGAACACGGAAAGACTGATCACCACAGCAAGAGACACAAGCCCAACAAACAACTCCGGAAGCACTGAACCAAGAAACAAAAAGACAAGAAAGGAAAAGTGGGAAGAAAAACAACTACATGGACGCTTTATAAGACTCACAAGCGATGAAGCCAATGAAAACAGCTGGGCATGGCTAAGAAAAGGACACTTGAACAGAGAAACGGAATCTCTGCTGACGGCCGCACAGAACAATGCGATTAGGACAAACTTTATTAAAGCAAAGATAGATAAAACCCAGGAAAACAGCAAATGCCGATTGTGTGGACAAAGAGACGAAACGTTAAATCATATAATAAGTGAATGCAGCAAGCTAGCACAAATGGAATACAAGAACAAACATGACAGCGTGGGGAAAGTAGTACACCGGGAAATGTGCAAACAACTGAATTTCGAATATGCAAAAAAACGGTACAAACACAAACCAGAAACTGTACTAGAAAACGAAAAACACAAAATCATATGGGATATGAATGTACAAACAGACAAACCCATATCAGCAAGGAGACCGGATATGATAATAATCAACAAGAAAGAAAAATCCTGCAAAATCGTAGACTTTGCCGTTCCAGCAGACCACAGAGTGAAGATCAAAGAGACGGAAAAAAGAAGCAAATATACTGAACTTGCCAGAGAATTGAAAGGAATATGGAACATGAAGAAAGTCAGTATAACACCAATAATCATAGGAGAACTAGGAACAGTCCCCAAAAACATGGAGAAAAGACTAGGAGAAATAGGAATCAAAGGGATAACTGAGACCATACAAAGGACAGTAATGATCAAAACAGCTACAATCCTGAGAAATGTCCTCGAATGCGGAAACCAACCCACATAAGCAACGAATGGGAACAAACACATGGAAGCACAAGACAACAGAACCGGGGAAAATACAACCGCACGAGAGAGGCGCAAGCATAGGCTGACGCCACGAAAATTATGTACAGAGGGTCGAGGAGGGAAAGCGCAAACCAGACCTCCACTGGAAGAGCGCGGACAGCTCTGGGACCTTGGGGAGGCTAGTTGCCACTCGGGCCCCAGAGGGGACCAATGGCCCTTATCAGCGGGAAATCGGTGGTAGGTGGCTGTTGCAATACCGCAAGGTCATCAGCGGTGATGAACGAAAAGAGGTGGAGCATACTGGAAGTCTGAGGAGACTTGTTGTCACTCAGACTCCAGGGAATACCACAGGTTGTTGGCAGTGGGCGATCACTGACGATGACCAGTGTGATAACTCCTAGTGAGTAAATAATAACAATACTACTACTACTACTACTACTACTACTACTACTACTACTACTACTACTACTAATAATAATAATAACAATAACAATAATAATAATAACAATACTACTACTACTACTACTACTACTACTACTACTAATAATAATAATAATAATAGTAGTAATAATAATAACAATAATAATAACGATGGAATAAAATAAAATATGATAAATCAAAATAAGAAAATAAAAATAAGAATTAAAAAGATAAAAATGATAGGGTGAAGTATCCTCATGTCAGGTTATCCTGACAAATCCTTGTCCAAAGAGACCGAAGACACTCGAAAATTGTGTCTAATAGGTAATTCAAACTCTCATATATATATATATATATATATATATATGTGTGTGTGTGTGTATATATATATGTGTGTGTGTGTGCGTATGTGTGTCTGTTTTTAATCTTTCCTTCTTTCCTTCTCCGTTCTTCTTTTTTTTCTCGTCTATATATTATTTATTTTTATTGCCTTCTTTTCTTCAAGTATCATTCCGTTTCTTTCTTTTTTCTTTCTTACTTGTTTTTCTTCTTATTATTATTTCTCATCTATAGTGTTTCTTTTTCTTACTCTACCTTCTCTTTCTATTTCTTCCTATGTAAGATCGCTGCTGTTAATTTACTTCCTTCTCACCCATGAGCGGAATGTGGGGGGGGGGCCTGAAGCCAGCGCACTCGAAATCGCACTCTGCCTCTCCAAAAATAGCCATGGACAGACCCGTTGACATTCTTCTGTAGGGGAGCATCAGGCGATTTGCAATAACCCACTCCATGAGGGAGGAGGTAATGCCTGTTAAAATGCACCCTCTACGACTGAGTCGAACCACACCTCACCCCGATAGAACCGATGCGAGTATGACGCCTCGATGGGGCTAGCCTGATCAATTGGATAGCTAATTTGCAAATTGTAATAATTAATGAGCTGGTTTCATTGCTTTTAATTCTTTGATTCTATTTTTATAAATATAAAACACAATTCACCTAAGATATCTAATAAGAACGAGGTATAGAAAGAGAAATAATTTTTATCAACTTTCTACTGTAGTTAAATAGTGAAAGTATGTAAATTTAGCAACGAAAGCTGTTTCTTCAGTCGTTTTGAATGTTTGATACTTTCTTCTTCAGAAAGGATGGAATTAGCAAGATCTTGATAACTCGTGCTCTTCGAATTAATACCCTCTTGTGTCATCGGTGTAGATGTCAACAAAATGATCACAGAATCTGATGTAGAAGATGGCACGCTAGGAAGTAAGTGTAGTATCTGTTCCGATGGATACTGCACCCTATAGACGGGTGTCGTCTTGTCCTTCGGGGCTTGATTCCACCTGTCTGTGGGTTTGTCCTGTGCAGTTCTAGGAGGTCCACCCTCCCAGGCTTCGCCTCCCCTCTTTGGGGAGGAGTAAGTTTATTGCTTACTGCCTGAGGCGCCCCTACCGGGGAATGCCGACGGGGCTGCCCAGGCAATTTTTAATGGCGAGAGTGCTCACTTTCTCGGGCGCTGGCTTTTCAAACCCCACTTACTCGACCCGAGCTGTGGTCACATCTTACTTGTGGGAGTAAGATAAAACTGGCCTTGTGCCTAACTCCTGCAGAGGAGTAAATCAAGATACTTAATAAAAATCAGGAAGAGAGTTGGGTCCAGAATAGATACTTGAAGTACACCGACGTTGATACTATGTGCTTCACGCTTCGGCCAATCAACAACTACTTTTAAAGAGTCACAAGAAACGATGAATACAACAGCAATATATAAAAAAAAAACACTAAAAAGCTAACTTTACATAAAAATAAAATTATCTACGATATTTAAAAAAAAAGTTCTATAAATAATTTAAATTTTTTCAAGTCAATATGATTCTACGTTCAATATTTGGTCGGATCGAACTTAAAAAAAAAATTTGAAAGGGCATACAAATTGTAAAAAATAATTTAAATTTAAATCTCACCGTTTGAAAAATAATTTGTGTCATATTTATCAATTAGAAAAACAATTTCGTTTTACTCTGTGATAGAAACTTTTCTGTTCTATACTTAATATACATTTCACTCATATTCTTTATCTAACTTACATAGATTAGAATAATGACATCGAAGATACTGCCAATTCTGCTGCAAAGAAGGCGATATCCCTTTACCGAGCTAGAAAACTTCTCACACTTGCCAGCATGTGTATTGTTGCCACATCTTGGGTGGTGTCTCTTCCTTTTGGACAAAGCGTAAAAAGAGTATACAACCTAATAGGTACCCCCACTGTCTACAAAGCTCAAGCCCCTGTCACATCACCGCAATGTTGCATTCTTGTGCTTGTTTTACAAGTACTTCCACGGAATGTGCTTCGACGAACTGACTGCACTTGTACCTCCTCAACAAAAATAGCTTAGATCAATCCGAGAGATCCCTAGATGCTGGAAGATGTTCTACCCTGATAGCTTCTTTCCTCTGACCGATTGCCCTGTTCCCTATTCCCACGACTGTAACAACACGCAGAACTTTAAATGTAATGCTAACAAACATTTTGCTACACAACTCCCCACTTAGGATGCTCCCTATAAACTGCTCACTATAATTCTGCCTCTTACGCCTCAGTGGCAATTTGCCTTGTTTGGAGGGAATAAAAGTACAAACAAAGCCTGCGTCTATTTATATTCAGTATATTTAACACACGTGAATAATGTCGCTATGAAATTAGAATATTGGATATTCCATTTTATACGTTTTCATGGTGATGCACATGCTGGACACCTTCTCCATCACGGGCGCCGCCATCTTGGATAAGTATCTTCTCGGGTATACACGAGGGTAAAAAAATAAACGGGACAAAAACAACGAGAAAGAAAGTGTTAATGGTAACGAAACGACTCCATTTACATAAATAAACATACGTTTATTCTCTCACTGAAGACTTATAAAAAGGAAAGCCTACGAGGAACATAATACATAATGCATGATACGGAAAAAGAGGGGAGAAATTTAAACAGATATAATTTCTAAGGTACGTTAAGTCTCTAGACACAATTGAGAATAGACATGTGTTGCCAGGGTCGCACGGAGAATGTGTTGGGACACGTAAAATAAAATACAATTTACTTTTTATAGAAAGTGCTCTGTCAAAATAGCTAGCCACCCGGGTGTCTAGTCTCACTGCCAGAAGCTACATCCATCTAAAGTCGGAGAACCAAACGGAGCGACCCGTTAGATCCATGGTATGTAACTATGTAAAAACGGAGAGCTGGATCCGACACGTTTAGCCAACTTTCAGTCCAAAGCCTGAAATATATTGCGCCTCGATTTCCAATCTTACACTACGCCTCGATTTCCAATCTTACACTACGCATGTTCGAGTATTTTTCGAACTGACAATTTATATCTCATTTGTAGCCAGTATAGTTCAATGGAGATAACTTGCAATTGGTTCAAGGGACGCAGCTTGTAACTATACTGACCCAACACTGCCTTTTTTCTCGGATAAGAATAATACATGATACATTCTTAATGACGTCGATTAACAACAAATACATAATTAGATAGATTATATTAAATTTTAATTATCCAACGTTTTGTAGAAGTAGGATTACAGATACTTTGGTCAAAGTCTTCTCCACATTTTCATGGCCGATTGAAATGAGGGATGAATTCGAGAGGCTATCTTGCAACATCCTCGATCGGATGTAATATTACAGAAGCTTCAGTTTTGAGAAGCTTTTTTTTATACGGTAGCACCAGAAGCTGTAATCGTAAAAAATAACAGCCGCAGAGCAATCACAATGTTTGGTACCATTTCATGCACTTTTTTTTCATATGGAAGTCGCTTCAAACAAGGCATGAATCCACTTGATGTAAGGAGCTAAAAACACACTTCAAGGTAAAAAAAACTAGCAAACCATAAGTGTTAGATAAATAGATTCCGACCCAGAAAACAGCAAATCTTCCCCTTTTGTCAGAAACATCGCTCATGGAATGTGACGACTAAAAGACAAAATAAGGGAAGCGAGAGTTACAAGACTGCCGAAAGTAAACCATAGGCCAGAGAAGAACAGTCACTAAAACATCAGAGAGACAGGTTACTTTCGTGCGTGTGGAAGAGAGAGAGAGAGAGAGAGAGAGAGAGAGAGAGAGAGAGAGAGAGAGAGAGAGAGAGAGAGAAAGACTGACAGATAGTTACATTGTGCGCAATCGTTACCGCATTGGAGACGGCACCCTGCACACGTTTCTCCTGCTTGAGGTCTCGCCAAATAAGAGACAACAATATCTCCGTCCGGATATCACGTGGTTTAGGTGATTTCTGTTCTGCTGTCACTTCTGACCCTTAAGGTATTTATCTACCTCCCACAGCGGTAAGATGTGACACCAGATCGGGTCGTGGGATTGAAAAGCCAGCGTCGTAGAGGAAGAGCACTCTGGCTTACAAAAATGCTTGGGCAGCCCCGTCGGCATTCCCCGGTAGGGGCGTCTCAAGTGATTAGCCATATAATAATCCCTTCTCAAAGGGTGAGAAGGCAAAGCCTAGGAAGGTGGACCTCCTAGCACTGCACAGGACAATACCCCAGACCGGCGGAATCAAGACCCTAAGGCCAAGACGGTACCGGTCTACAGAGTGTAGCATCCATCGAAGCAGATACTACACTCTGATCTTAGCCAAAAGACCCCTGACCTTTAAGGTATCACTCAAACTTTCCATTCAAATAACGGCCATCGTTATGTAACATGCAAGCGAAGTCGGGTCGTTGGTGATTGCATTTACAGTGTATAGTGATACAACTCAACGTGCACTTGCATCGTAAAAGCTTAAATAACGTCTGAGGATCAGAATACTGGTGGGAATCGATTAACATGAGACATGAGTCTGGAACCTTCTAACCCCATTCTTGTGGCGGTAGCGAGTTGAAAAGATTGTCATTATTGATGTTGGCAACCGTCACACTGTTTTTCTCCTGTGACTACATAGATTTGCTTTAGAATCGAGGTACTACTTACGCACAACAACAATGCCAACAACAACAATAAATAGGCAGAATGAACCACGTTAAATATTTCGTCGAATCCTAACATTTTTGCTGTTGCCGCAGCTATTATTTTGGTTTGGTGTCGCTTGGATGCAAATGTTTACATTACATGATCAAATTTAGGCTAATATACGTTATATGCATAAATTCTTCGCTTTGGGCTAATATTTTTTGATGCAACGCTTGTACTAATATTGTAGTTTGAGTTTGGCTTGATTTGTTTATTTTAAGGCATGTCAACGTTTATTTAAGGTTATTTAATGTCGAAATACAATACACATACTTCCCTGTTTTGCAATTACAGGTTTTAAGGTTAATAGAGAAGTTGTATAATAAAAAATGGTTTTATCTCATGAACAAAACATCATAGAGACAAAGTAAGACCGTATTTGGTATTTTATTTTTTTTACTAATGAGTTACAACTTATCAAGGCCAAAAGTCACTTGAGGATAAGGGTTAATGAGATGAATGGATTTTCAGTTGAATGATGAAGAATCTTAAAATCAGATTAAAAATTAGGAATGGAATAAATGAAGTTTGATTACTTATTGGGACAGGTTATAACAAAGAAATTATTGACGACAATGTTGTAGTCTGTAGAGAAGCAGTCCTAACGTAATGTGTTCCACAGATAAGAAACTTCTCGGAAAGAATCTCTGTTCATTGAAATTTAACCTGGCGCTAGACACACGGTGAAATAAGGGAAAGGTATTCTGAGTTGTTGCAGGAAGACGAATTCTTACTGTGAATGTCTTACAAGGAGGAACTAGAGATTGGAGCTCAGTCGAGCACCTTTCATGGAAATAACAATAAAATAGAGAAAAAAACCCGACAATGTCTCTTTTGTGAGAAAGGGCTTGTACGAAACAGAAGATATATTTTCTCTTTAGATTTAAAAGTTGATTCTGTACTTGTCGAGGCAAGAAAGGGAGGGTATTCCCAGGAAATTGGCCAGAAACGTAGACACAAACTCCAACAAAGTTTTTGAAGCTAGACTCCCATAACCTAGATATATTCCTAAACTACATTGACCAAAGTACTTTTTCGTGGAAATCGCCCCAGACAAAGCATAAAGCCACTTGATGTAAAGAGCTAAACATTACTACTTCAATGTAAAAAATATAGCCAACGATTATAGTTACACGGATAGATTCCGACCCCAAAAACAGCAATTATTCTCCCTTTGCCAGAAACACCGCTGATGGAATGTGAGGACTAAAGGACAAAATAAAGGAAGCGAGAGTTACGAGGCTGCTGAAAGTAAACCCAAGATAAGTATGTTTTAGTTTCATCATCTCATCATCCAAGTACTGTGTGCACATATTCTCGAAATACTCCTGCACACCTACGATTCAGTCAAGTCCTTGATGACCACATTTGCAACGTATAATAAGTAATACAACCTAGCTTGTAATTGCATAGCACTAGCTTAAACATCAACTGAAGAACAACAGAATTGATTCAAATGAGACATGAGTCTTGACTTCCATTCCACCGGTTGTAGCGAGCTGAAACGACTTTCACTATTGAAGTCGGCAATCTTAACGTGGCCCCTCTTGTGAGTACTTTGATTCTAAAAGTAATCGAAGAAAGCCAATGCCAACAACAGATAGAATTCGTGTAATGATGATGATTTTTTTTTATTCATACGAATTACGTTTTTAACAAAAAAAGGAATTTACTTACTGTCAAAGGGAAACATGTATTAAATCTGACTGATGTCGCTTCGACGCATTCATGTACGATGCGTGTGACGTGTAAGAATAACATTTTGGCTGTTGTCGCTTGGACTAATTTTCGACTTTGCGCCTTTTTGCTGCCTCAGCTATTCTTTCGGTTTGGTGTCGCTTGCAAGCAAATGTTTTCACTACATGATAGCGCGTAGACTCATATGCGTTACAAACATAAATACTTTGGCTTGTATCGTTTAGATGAATATGTAATGCTTATACTAATATTTTAGGTTGTGTTGGTTTGGTTTGGCTTAGTTTGTTTATTTTACGGCATATCAACGTTTTTTTTAAGGTTATTTAATGTTGAAATACAATACACAATCTTACCTATTTTGTAACGGAAGGCAGTGAATCAACGAGGTTTTAAGGTTAATAGGACAGTTTATAATAGAAAATTACTTGCGTTTATGTTAGTAAATTGCATAAGTGTGCAGCTTAGTGCAGGATGACAGCTGTCACAGGCGTGCACCAAAGGAGGAGGCAGAACAATCGACTTAAATGTACTTAGACATCTGTCTATAAAGCCAACATTCGCCCGTGCATGGAGTATTGTCGCCACATCTCAGCTGCTGCACCAAACACTAGCCTCTCACACTTGGACAGGGTACAAAAGATAATTTCAGACCTAACAGGTTCCGCACGGTCTGCCAAGCTCAAGCACCTGTCGAATAGACGCAGAGTTGCACCCCTTTGCTTGTTTTACACGCATTTCCACCGAGTGTTTATTTTACGGCACATCAACGTTTTTTAAAGGTTATTTTATGTCGAGATACAACACCCAATCTTACTTATTTTGTAACGGCAGACAGTAAGTCAACGAGGTTTAAATGTTCATAGATCAGTTGATAATAATAAAAATGACTTACGTTTGTGTCAGCAAATTGCATAAGTGTGCGGCTTCGAACAATTTAGCAGTTGTCTCAGGTGTGCATCAAAGGAGAAGGCGAAGGCAGAACAATCAATCGAAATGTACGTGTATTATCGTTGTATAGTACACAACATTCTAATCCTAACCCATACATACTTATTATTTATTGATTCCACTTATACCAAATGAAGACGATACACATGCTATTATATACTTCCGTTGATAACGTCTAGTGACGGTTTTACGTGGACCCACTTGTGACCGCGTAGCCATATATCCTCATAGATAGGGGCGTTTAGACCCCTGCGGGTGAATGTGTATCTAGAAAGAAACTCCATGCTACTTTTAAATAAACAAACATTGGTATGAAAACATCGGAGAGGTATGCAACTAATAGAATTCGATGGCGATGCACAGTGTCCTCGGAATTCGTTTGGTCTGATAAACGAAAGAAAAGCGTCCAACAAGAAAACAGGCAACAATAGCATTTCCTTCCGCACATAATTCTTTGCAGCACCTGTTTCAGGCCAAGATTAGTTTTATAAGAAGCCATAAAAAGTCTCTAAAATGATGAAGAGGAATCAATACTCGGTAACGAGTTCTGTCAAGACGCCGGGCAAGAATCTAATGTTGTTCTAATGACTTGTAAGATCTGTCAATCATACACTTTCGGGCGTGTTGTTTACGGATATTTTTGTTTTCTTTTCTTCAAAACCGCTCGATAAATAGAGTATTTCTCGACGTCGTTCTTCGAGCTTGATTGGCAGATCTTTTCACGCCATTGGTGCCATCTTTGACGTATACATCTTTCAAAACCTTTAAATAGCTCTTCTAGTTTGCAAGACAATGCCTTCTATTGGCAAGACTGGAGTCCGTCGGGGTATTCGCTATTCAGAACGCCATGCACACACTTGAATACGATTCACAACGGCAATTACGGAACGACGCACCTGCACAATTAGAACAAGAATATATATATATATATATATATATATATATATATATATATATATATATATATATATATATATATATATATATAGTGATTGTTTATATTTCAATGACCAAACATTCAGTTTTTAATCAAATCATTTACTTTTATTCTTCCATAGCAGAATTGTTTGTGGTCTTACAATTGTTTCTCAACTAATAAAATGAAGCCATTAATATCATTTTCTACCTGTTCGTCAGAGACCGAAATAAAATGCATATATACAGTGTCATATCCAGTACATAGTTTGTGGAGAAGACCCCCCCCCTCCTCACAAAAAACAAACAAACAAACAAAAAACAAACAAACAAAAAACAAACAAACAAACAAACAAACAAATAACAGAAAGCAGATAAAACTCACAATGGGTCCCCCCCCCGCGAATAGGATAACAGAATTGCAGTTAGACCGCCATCTTGATACAGCGCCAACTGTCAGCTCGACGGTGTAATTTCAATCCTGGCTAGAGACACTAATTAGTCTAGCCGCAGTGAAGAGCTGTGATACAGCGAAACAGTCTGTAAGTGGATGACTATATGAAGCTCTCTCCATGGGTAGAGCTTATTTGTAAGGATATCGCCAACTGCTATTAGCTTTAAGGCATAGCTCATTGGGTAAAACTAATTCGAGCTCCAGGCACTTGACAATGTTTACATTGAGATATTACTTACATTCAGTCAGTGTCGTATGATAGTGCAGGTGTAGGAGTGCCGACTATCAGCTCGACGGTTGAGTTTCAATCCTGGCTAGAAGCACTAATTTGTCTAGTCGCACTGAAGATGTATGCATGTGGATGACTATATATATGTGTATATATATATATATATATATATATATATATATATATATATATATATGTATATATATATATAAATATACTTGAAATATTAGTCTTCCTTTTGTTCCTGTCAAATCAACTAAGAATACGTTTTTTTCTTTTATAAAAAAATTAATAATCAATTCTATTTTAGGCAATAAAATTTTTATTAGAATACAAAGATCTCTATATTGAATAAACGGTGTGATCACTTCTCGTCTGTTTCCCGCCTCTACGTGACTTACACATTATTATTTTTTATTTACTATTAATGGAATCTTTATTGAAATCAAAAATACGAAAGCGTAAAATAAGACGATATTCAAAAAATACAATTAAATAAATAATTACGAAATTAAATCAACCATAATGCATTTCCGTTTCGTCTTAAACAAGTCAGTCATTTTAATATTTCGTTAATAGTTGAAAAAAATTGAATCTCTTCCTGACCCTTCGAAATTTGAAAACATTTAAACTGTCGAATAGAAAGTCATGTCTGGCTTTAAAATTCTGAGCAAGTTTTCATTTAATTAAAGGATTCAATGTTTTGTAAGCTATTTACATCCAATATTTTTTAAAATAGAGATTAAAACAGCATTATAATAGTGGTTAAGCATTAGTTTTATAATAATTTTGTGTAATTAATTATTTAAGCGCCAAACGATATCGTGATAATTAAATATAACTTTTAAATAGTAAAACAAAAATGATGCCATAAAAATGCCCGGGCGACGCCGGATAGGTACAGCTAGTTATAAATAAGGCACTTCTTTAGTTTAGCTGTGAATCAGAATTTATTTATTTTCTATTATGAAAAACAGGGGCAGACATTCAACCGGAAGTAATGTAGAATTAGAAGTTTTTATCCAAAACAAGCAATAAAGCGAACAATAATAACAGCGAACAGTGTTTTTTTATTTATTTAATAATGTTAAATTTTATAAAACGAATAGTCAATGGTATAATTTAAAACTTTATAAAAGTGAAGAGTTTGTCTGATTTTTTTTATCAAACAGTCAACATTGACTTTCTTTTGTATGATTTAAAATTTTATAAAACGAAAAGTTATCATAGTGATTTTTTGGTATAATTTAAAACTTCCAGTCGGTTGGTTTAAGAGTGAATGTAACTCGTCAAAATTGATTTTATTCACTGCTAAACTAAAGAATTGCCATAGATAACTCTTTATCACTAAATAAATAACATTTATGGTGATTGTATACGACGTCGGTCCCAAATCCCTGGCATGATCACGTGAAATTTTTACCTGTAATATGTCCCGAACTAAAAAATACCGGGCAATCGCAATTTCAAATACAAACAAACAAATAGTGATTTTCAGAAAGAAATAAATTTATTAAAAAAAAGGAATCCTTCTTCAACGAACAATGTAAAAAATGTGATTTTTTTTCCATTTATCTTTTGTAATTTGTAATTAATTGACTTGATAAAAATTTGCAACGTGTCGTAGCATATTATTACATGTTTCGCTCTCTGCGGCTGTATTGTTATCGCCACATAATTTTTTTCTATAATATTAGTTCTTTGTTTATTTTCACATCAATAAAATTACAAAAAGATAAAAGTAACCAAGTAAATAAAAAAAAGATATTAAATGTCTGATCTTTTTACCCTGTTGCCGGTATTTTTTTTTAGTGCGGAACATATTACCGGCGAAAATAATATCACGTGATCATGCTAGGGGTTTGGTACCGACGTTCTATATAATCATCTCATTTATTAATAACTAACACGGTTACCGGTGTAGAAGAGTTAAAAAGTGGGTGTGATATCTTTCTTTTAAAACATTCTCTCCAGCTCTTTTTACCCCCTCTCCCTCTTTCTTCTTCTCTCTTAATACCCCCTCACCCATTCCCTCTCTCTATCACCCTCTCTCTCGCTTTCTCTGACAACTGGAAAAATCGTTGGCGAATTATTACACATAACAATACTAATACTACTACTATTACTAATACTACTAATGATAAAGGGATATTTATGTGTCTGTATAATATTTATTAATAACTAGCATACGTGATTATTGAAGTTAACCGGACACACATACGTTCATTTCTATTATATAGATTAAAGATGTTGTTTCATTAAAAATAAAAAAAACATCAACATTTTTTACTTACACCACTAATATATCGATAATAAATATAGTGTAATTCTTAAATTTATTTTTGTTTTACTTACACTTAAAAATGGCCGCGTAAGATTTCAAAGTGATTCTGAAGTATTTAAATCGGCTGATAGAAATTAATTTCTGACTAGAATTTTAGTTTTTAGACCAAAGTCGAGAATTATTGTCCGTTTGTGCTCCCACACCAAAGATAAACATTTCTCTGAGGAGCCACAGATATAGAAGAGAACAACAACAATTTCTTCGAATTTTAATAAAATAAAATAATAATATTGTACACGTATTGTAATTACGTAATGGAGACTAAATTAAACATTTTTAAGTCCATAACTTAAGTCGTGTTAGCTGCATTTTCACAGTTATTACCATAATAATAATTGAGGTCTGATCTCTTGTTAAACATTACTACAATATATTAAAAAAATTGGATTTACTTTTTTGAACTGCAGCAAGATGTAGCATAAGACCGGAAAGTGGGGGGAAACAGGTTCACCCGAGTACAAAAATAGCCGAGAATAGGTCTGTCGGCATTCTTCTGTAGAGGCGCCTCGGACAATCGGCAATAGTCCGCCCGCCCTCTTTCTAAGGCAGGAGTAATGCATTGTCTTCTTTAAGGTATCACAGCCCCTAGAAGTTGTTTGTAACACAGCGCACGAATTCTCGCCACGTATAAAAATATAGCTGCTGCGTGTCGACTAGTGTTTTCGATCTATGATGTGACGTTTGGTGTTGATCGTAGTACAAGTTGTGGCATAGCGTCTATCTCCGCAAAAGTAGTCAGCAGTCTACATCATATGACGGAGCATACGTGTTGACGATGAGTATATAATAATAACATCTGATTATCCTTCTGGTTTCAATATTTTTCTTAGTTTTCTTTTTCTTTAAATTCCTTTGCAAAAAATTACACATTGTGAGTTTTCACACAGCACTCGCCTTAGTGGGAGGGAAGAAGTTCTCCGAAAACACGTCTGCCTCGTCTCGCAAATCCAACAAGAAAGGACTGACTAGTCTTGTCTTTTCGCCATGTATTTATTTCTACGTTACTTCCGCAGTACGACTTCCGCTGTTTTTCAAGCAACATAGATCTCATTATATTACTTTAAGTGATATTTTCGAGCCAAAGTAATTTCCTCAACATTCGTGTTATTTATCACTGAAGGAAATAAAGTTAAAATCTATTGCCATGTTTCCATTATGCCTTACTTTCTTCCAGAACAATATTAAGCCCGTATCTAAGCGTAAATTGTAGATATATTTCTCTAAAGTGTTATTAAACCGAAGTGGAAGAACTCGTTCAATATATTTAATTTTGTACAGGTCACACACGAGCTCGACAGTTTCTATCAATTCGACCACAGGCTGGATTATTATTTGTACTCACTAGGAGTTCTCACACAGGTCATTAGTGATTGATCGCCGACTACCGATGGTATTTCCTGGAGCCTGAGTGACAACAGATCTCCCCAGATATCCAGTATTCTCCACCTCCCTTCGATAGCCACCGCAAATAACCTTGCAGTATCATAACAGCCATTTACCATTGATTTCTCGCTGGTAAGGACCATTGGTCTTCTCTGGGATTTGGGTGGCAATAAGCCTTCCTCAAGGTCCCAGCACTCTATGCACTTCCAGTGGAGGTCTGGTTTGTGCTGTCCTTCCTCGGTCTTCTCACCCTTTTTGACCCTATGCAAATATTTTGTGTGGTGTCAGTCTAGGCTGGTACCATTTATTATTATTTTTTAGGGGGGATGGAGAGAGGGAGGAAAGCGGGGGAGATTATAGTGTTTTTTGCTATTTATGTTCATTAGTTAATTTTTGTGTGGTGTCAGCTGAGGTCGGTGTAATTTATTGGGGGGGGGGGGGGAGCTCATTAAGTGATGCTTCTTGCATTTTCTGTTCCTTGGTTTGTGATATGGTGCTCTTAATAAGGTTTTGTTTTCTTTCTGTTGTAGATTCCATGTGACCCTTCGTAGCTTATGCGGGTTGGTTTCCGAATTCGAAGATTTTTCTTAAGATTGCAGCTGTTTTGATTATTGCCGTCATTTGTATAGTTTCAATGATCTCTTTGATTCCAATTTCTTCCAGTCTTTTCCCAGTTTTTTGGGATTGTTCTTAGTGCTCCTACGATGTTAGTATTATACTGATTTTCTTCATACTCCATATTCATTTCAGTTGTCTGGCTAGTTCTGTGTATTTGCTTCATTTTTCCGTTTCTTTGATCTTCACTCTGTGGATGCTGGAACGGCGAAGTCTACAATTTTGAAAGATTTTTCCTTCTCGTTGATTATTATAACATCCGGTCTCCTTGCTTGTATGAGTTTGTCTGTTTGTATATCCAATTGTTTGCACAGTTTCCGGTGTACTGCTTTCCCCACACAGTCATGTCTGTTCTTGTATTCGTTTTGAGCTTGTTGGCTATATTCACTGATTTACTGTTTCGTCTCTTTGTCAACACAGTCTCCATTTACTGCTTTTCTGGGTTTCATCTATTTTAGCTTTAATATAGTTTGTCTTAATCACATTGTTCTGTGCAGCCGTCAGTAAAGATTCCATTTCTCTGTTCAAGTGTCGTTTTCGTAGCCATGCCCAGTTATTTTCGTTCGTTTCTTCTCTTGTCAATCTTCTGAAGCGTCCATGTAGTTGGTTTTGTTCCCACTTTTCTTTGCTTGTCGTTTTGTTTCTGGTTTCTGTGCTTCCCGAGTAGCTCGTTGGAATGGTGTCTCTTACTGCAGTGATAAGCCTTTCCGTGTTTTAAGTTATGTATTTCTCCAGTTCTTTTTTTTTTAGTCTTACACACAATCTTCTATACTTACCAGTCCTCTTCTCCTTCGTTTCTATTCATTTAGAGTCTGTCCGTATCGTCTTTTTGATGTAGTGCGTTGTGCATAGTCATACATTTTCTAGTCCTCTGGTCAAGGTGGCTGACTTCTTTGGTCCAGCCTATAAATTGTTCAGAGTGTTTTATTAGTGCTACTGCCCAGGTGTTTATTTTTTTTACTAGATTCCTGCTATATAATTTACTTTCTAGGAGTTTTCTTGTTCTTCGTAAGTACTATTTTCCAATCTTCCCTTTCATTTCTGTAGATTTGATGGTGTCTGCTTCCAGAACTCCAAGATATTTGTATCTATCCTGTTCGCCTAGCGCCATTATTTCCTCTTGATTGGAGAGTTCCATGCCATTTGTTGTCTCAAGTTGTCCTCTTTTCATTTTCCATTCCGAATTCCATTTGTATGCCCTGACTGAAAATTCTGGTCGTTTCAGTTCCTTTTTGTTTTTTGCAAATAGTTTCAGGTCGTACATGCACATCAGGTGGTTTACTCTTAGTTCTGTGTCTGTAAACTTGTATCCGGCATCACATTTTCTAAGTATGTAGTTGAGTGGCATCATAGCTATTATAAACAGTAGTGGTGATAGGGAGTCTCCTTGGAAAATGCCTCTCTGTATCTTTATCTCATTCAGGTGTTGTCCTCCGGCTGCCAGTTCCAGTTTCCATGTTTCCATTGCTTTCTTAATAAGATTAATTATCCTATCGGGTATTTTGTATATTTTTAAACATTCAATTATCCATGCTTGAGGGATTCTGTCGTAAGCTTTTTTTTTAGTCAATCCATGCCATGGATATGTTCTTTTTTCTGTTCTTTACCTCCTTCAGAATCTTTTAATTATTTACTCACTAAGAATTTTCACACAAGTTGACTGACTGGCAATAACCAGTGGTGTTCTCTGGAGTTCGAGTGACAACAAGTCTCCATAGATTTCTAGCATTCTCCACCTCTTTGGATAACTATTGCAAATCACTTTCAATCGATTACCATTGATTTCTCGCCAGCACCGACTGTTTCTCTTCTCTTAAATTTCAGTAGAAATAAACCTATTATTATTATTATTATTATTATTATTATTATTATTATTATTATTATTATTATTATTATTATTATTATTATTATTATTATTATTATTATTACTATTATTATTACTATTATTATTATTATTATTATTATTATTATTATTATTATTATTATTATTATTGTTGTTGTTGTTGTTGTTGTTGTTGTTGTTGTTGTTGTTATTATTATTATTATTTTTATTATTATTATTATTATTATTATTATTATTATTATTATTTTTATTATTATTATTATTATTATTATTATTATTACTATTACTATTATTATTATTATTATTATTATTATTATTATTATTACTATTACTATTATTATTATTATTATTATTATTATTACTATTACTATTACTATTATTATTATTATTATTATTATTATTACTATTACTATTATTATTATTATTATTATTATTATTATTATTATTGTTGTTGTTGTTGTTGTTGTTGTTGTTGTTGTTGTTGTCGTCGTCGTCGTCGTCATTATTATTATTATTATTATTATTATTATTATTATTATTATTATTATTACTAGCAAATATATGCTCCCTCCGGTCGCATATTTTTGCTAGGCTGCGGCGTCAGAAATTAACGCTAATGTGTAAACTGATGTAGCCTCAGTCATATTTCTTGGGTGGTTATACGTTGATATTCTTTATTTATGACCAAACATAGTTGTAGATGTAAATAATGAAAAAAGAAATTTCGACCCACCCCGATTTTTGTATTAACCTTCTCCATAAATAGAAATATTTTTAATAAGTTTTAAATCAATATTTATTTTTATTAAACAATTTGTTTCAGTAAAATCGTTAAAATCAACAATTTAAAGAACTGAATACAGCAAACAGTATTTTTTGAATCGGAAGAAAGGCGTACATAAAATAAAACAATAAACAATTTGTATTCTTTTACTGTAGGATCTATGCTGACTTTGACGATGATCCAAACACTAACCCTAACACCCACTTTGACTCTGACCCTAACCCTAACGATGGAGTCAAAGTTAGCGCGGGTCCTAAAGTGTAAAAGCACCAAAAAATCGAATATAGTAAACATGGTTACTTATGTAAATGTTCTCGGAAAGAAAGTTTACCTAATTAAATTTGTTAGAATGTGTGTGTGTTTGTGTTTGTGTGTGTGTCTTAGTAGTAATTTTTAAATCGATTTTTATTTAAATTAAACAATTTGATTCAATAAAATTGTTAAAATCAACAATTAACACAAAACTAAATACAGCGAACAGTATTTTTTGAATCAGAAGAAAAGTGTTTATAAAATGAAACAATGTAAAAAATCCGTACTCTTTTATGTGTGTGTGCGCGTGCGCGCGTGTGTGTTTTTAATTACCTTTTTTAATTAAACAATATGTTTCTAACATCAGTTATATTATTTTTGTTGTTGACAGAAAAGAAATAAAATCACATCTTTTATTTTAATAAATAAAACATGGAATAATAACAGTTTGTGAATTAAAGCTTAACAGCGTAAGTTAAAGTAACACGGTAAATGCCAGCGTTTGTTTACAAATTACGCGCTTGTATTGCGTCCAAACTGAATTGACGGAGGGAGATTGTTTCAATGGATTTACGTTCCGCACGCTGTTTAATCAATTGGACGTAGATAAAATAACTACGTAACTGATTAATTTTTAAATCAATTATTATTTTAATTAAACAATTTGATTCATTAATCATGATTTATAAGTAAGATAAGTAGCGAGCAAAATTACGTAAATACATGATGAAATCTGAATGAAACGATCCTGAGTGTATATTTGAGACTACTAATTTATTAGAAGTTCAAAAGCAATTGCTTATGTAAATTGAGAAATGCCCATAGTGTTTATGCCGGTATTTTTCATAGTATATAATGAAGCTAGGGGATTACTAAATAGTTATACAACTTTGATGGAGTTTCGGCTTCAGACAGACAGATACATAAACTCTATTATTGTTATTATTATTGTTGTTGTTGTTGTTATTATTATTATTATTTCACAGTAGTCTCAACTTTTGGATGTTTTAAGTTAGAGTTTTCTTTTTTTTTTAACATCAAGTCAATTCCCTTGACATTAGACATTCAAGCTGTACCTTAACACTTTCGCTGTTCTTAACAGGCAAGCCTTTTGCAGAATTGGAAAATAAATTGTCTCGTCAATCTGTTTAAGACATGTATGGTGACTTTTCGTCATGGTTCCAAGCGTTCCAATTACAACAGGAATCGCCTTTACTTCTTTACATTTCCATAGTGGAACTAATTCCTATTTTAGATCTTGATATTTATTTATTTTTTCATGTTCTTTCTTCTGCCCTGATATCGAAGGGGCAGGCTATATCAATGATTAAGCAAGTTCTCTTGTTTTTGTTTAAAAAGATTAAGTCGGGTTTTGAATGTTCAAGAACCTTATCAGTTTGTATGCGCATGCCCCAAAAGTTTGACATTATCGTTCTCCTGTACCACTTCTAACTTATGCGCATACCACTTCTTATCATGGTCCAATTCATAAAGTTTGCATATATTCCAGTGTAGTACCTGAGCAACTTTGTCGTGTCTCCATTTTTTATACTGATGTTGTGCTAGCATTGGACATTCAGATAGAATATGCGCTCAGGTTTCTTCCCTTTCATTACACAATCGGCATATCGGTTATTCTGCAGTTTTGTGCGAGTGGTTTGTTTCTGGGTTGCCATTAAGGTGCTCTCGGTAGATCTTTTGAAATCACTCCTGACCAACCAATTCCAGCTGTCATTATCTCTAAATGCAGTATTCTTAAAGAATACAGTGTAGTTTCCTTCCAAATAATTTTAACCCTCTCTCTTATAACTTTTGATTCTTTTTCACCCCAGTTCTTAGTATTTCCTCTCTTTTCACTTCATGAAGAAGAATCTCATTACTTTTAGAAATATATTTATATAGACAACCTTCTCTATATTCACAACATCTTCAACACTAAGTAGACCTCGACCACCTTCCTTTCTAGGTAGATACAATCGATCTGCATCTCCTTTCTTTGCAAAAGCTCCATAACCTGTAAGCATTTTCCGTGTTTTGGTATCAAAACATTTTAGTTCATCTACATTCCAGTCAAGTATACGGGTAGTGTATCGAATGATAGCTACTGCTCTGGCATTGATAGTATATATCGTATTTTTACTGTGGAGGTGTGATTTAAGAATACTCCTTACTCTTCTGTTGTACTCAGCTGTGAACTGGTATTTCATTTCCTTGTCTTTAATCTTATCCGCCTCCAGAATTCCCATGTATTTGTAGCCCCTCTCACTGTCTACATTCTTTATCAGATCTGTTGTTGGAAGTTCAAGACTATCTGAATGGACAAATTAACCCCTTTTATAACAATAATGGCACACTTAGTGATGCCAAATTCCATTCGTATGTTGTCACTAAATAATTTAACGGTGTTCATTAGGGTATCAAGTTGGGTTTCATTCTTTCCAAAAACCTTAAGGTCATCCATGAAGAGTAAGTGGCTGATTGTAGGGAGTTCTTTCCCAAGTCAATATAGTGCCTTCACATTACGTAAGAGAAGTGTCATTAGGATTAAACTAATGACAAAAAGCAAAGGGGGGAAGACTATCGCCCTGGAAAATCCCTCTCCTGATTTTCACTTTACCTAATGCAACACCTCCTGAAGTTAAATTGGTTTCCCAATCCTTCATGCTATTCTTTAATACTTTTTGAATGTTGGGGGATATTCCAAAAAATCTCCAAGCATTTGTGTATCCATGAATGAGGAACCATGTCAAATGCTTTCTTACAATCCACCCATCTCATGACAAGGTTAGTAGTTCTTCGTTTGCAGTTTCTCAGGATCATTTTCTCGATCAGAAGCTGATCTTAGGTGCCATGTGATCTTTTTCGGCAGCCTTTCTGTTCCTCAGACAGCAAATTGTTTTGGTCCAAATGACCATAAATACTTTCAACATAACTGAAGGGCAAGTGATCAGTTTTAAGTTTGTCACCTCCCCCTTTTGTTTTATCTTATATGGTTAAGACTGTGGTGCCCTTTATCAGCTATTTAGGGAAGCTACCTGTCATCAAACAGCCACTTATCATTTTTGAAAGACGTGGGTGAAGAGCCGGAAAATTTTTAAACCAGTATCCCTGTACTCTGTCAGGTCAAGATGCTTTCCAATTTGAAAGCTTTTTAACCCTCTTCTTCAGCATCGCAACGGTGATTGTTATATTCGTTTGCCCTTCTACTCTAGAGGACATCTCCCTTTCAATATCTTTGATTCATTCTGCATCATCTTGATGCTTTACTTCCTTTTCCCAAATGCCTTTCCAGAATGCACGTCATTATTATTATTATTATTATTATTATTATTATTATTATTATTATTATTATTATTATTATTATTATTATTATTATTATTATTATTATTATGATGATGATGATGATGATGATAATTTGTATTATTTTTATCTTCGAACTACTTTGATGTTATTCTCATAGCATTTTAGTCTTCAGGTGCGTCTTGTCGGGTATTTGTAGCACCTGTGGCGCAATGAATAAAAAGGTTATGTCATAATCAGTTCTAAGCGATAGCCTTCTGAAGATTGCAGTTTCAATTTTCAGTACGAGCGACACTACAGATACAATTACGAATTACTTAAGACTTCTACCCGGCCATGGCTAACGGGACGAAAGCAAGCTACCCCCGTTGATTAAATCAAGGGTTCCGTTAGAAACTTCGTACAGCTTTCCAAACTCGGTAGAAATGTTCTCGAGTTAGACAAGACGCACCTGAAGAAGGTCTGAGGTTACATCGGCCGAAACGTTGTGAGAATAACATCCAAGATGAGAACAATCGTCAGAATAATCAAAACACTACATACTATTTATTTATTATGTATCTTTCAGCATCCCTCTTTTTTAAAAAACTATCTTGTTAATCCAACCATTAAAGAACAGAAGAGTATTTTATTTACCTCTTCTCCAGGAGGTAAGATACAAGGTCAGGCTTTTATGATTTTTAGTTGACCACGTGTTCAAGAATATATCTTTCTCCGTACACATTGTTGTCATTATTCGCGTGTGTTGATAAAACACACGGGTGTCGAAAGAGAAAATAGAAGGGGAAGAAACAGTTGGATTCAATAACATATAGATGTATTACAGTTAAAAGGAGGTTAAGAAACATGCAATACGTAAACAGTAGACACAAATTTACTTCAGAAACGAGTAATAAATAATGAATCCAATCGTTCCCGTTGTAATAAGTAACACATGTGTTGAAAGGCTGGAAAAGGAGCATATGGGCGAATGCACTAAACATCTAAATTGTATTACATTGAATTTCTCACCTGCCGTGACACAAAGCGCCGAGAAAATGCACGATAAAGTCGTTTAGTTATTTGACCAGTATTTGAAAGCCGCGTGACTTGATCAGTGAAAATAAACTTTTTTTTGTAAAGTTTGTAAAAAATTCTAAGAAGGAGAGCTGGTCAGATACGTCGGACAGCTTTGTAAGTCGCGCCAGAAAGAGATAGAATCTTGTTTCTTAATTTTCTATGGGTAGAACGAGAGACAGAAAGCCCCCTTTGTGTTAGTATCGAAAATAAATCCAAGGGGAAATAATTCTGACTCTATACAAATATTAAGCCAACCGTTAAGGAAAAAAATTTCCTCTATTTTGTTCATGCCAAATATTATTACCTTAATTCCTTACTTCCGCTTAATGGTATATTTAATTTCATATTTGATGGCCTTCATATTTTAACATTTAAAATTTCAATAAAATAGTTTCAGTTGTTGGAAGTTAGTAGTAGTACTTCGAGTTTCTCTGCTTTTTTGGTAACTTTGGTATGCCCCAACTTCAATAGATTGTCTTTTATATGTGGGATATAAATTTTATGTGTGTACACAAAGAATGAGTTGACGTACCTCGTACTAAATCCCAATTTTGAAACATGATCTGTTATTAAAGCAATTCGAACCACTTCATAGGCTTCCGGATCCTCATCGTGTTATCTATTTTTTCCGCCTGCACACATGTCTCACAACTAGCAATATAATGCTCCCTCCGATCGCATATGTTTGCTAGTATGTATGAGGAATGAGCATATACTACCCCAAAAGTAAGAATAAATGCCTGGGAGGATTGTCTCATGGCAACAAAACCGAGACTATACTAGCCATCTAAAAAGAGAAGGTACTCCATTGAAATATCGTATCACGATCACACAACTAATACTACACCTCCACCAGAAGTGAGCTTTGAAATGTAGATTATTTAGAAATAGTACAGTAAACTGAATTGAGCATTGAAAGATAGTAATAGCCTTGTTTCGGTTTCAGACAAAGATATACAAAATATTCATTCGTAATAGTATAGTTTCGGATTCGGATATTTTTGTTAACATAGTTCAGCCCAAACAAGGCAAGCTGCAACTGTAGACGTAAGAGGCTACTGAGAATTAGAGTGAAAGTTTTTTTCTTTTTTTGGGAGGGGGGTAATCCTAAACTGGGAGCTGTGCAGCGAGATGCTTGTGCACATTAGTTTTAAATTTCTGCATGTCGGTACAGTCGAGGAAACAGGAAGCAGGGAGGGAGTTCTACAGGCCGGCACCACGAGGAAATAAGCTATTGCAGTAGAAGGACCTCCACAGTGAATGGATGGGATTTAGCTGATTGTCGGGTTGGTCAAGTGTATTTACGTCGAGGAGGCACCAGAGCAGCAAGTTCATCGGAGCACAATCCATTGAAGTACTTGTAAAACAAGCACAAGGATGCAACATTGCGGCGATAGGACAAGAGCAGAAGCTTGGTGGATAGTGAGGGTTCTATTAAATTAGTAACTCTTTTTTGGTCCTTGTCTAAGAGGGAGAGACTAGTGGAGTGCGCATCAGCCCAGATGTGCCAACAATACTCCATGCATCGTCGGATGATGGCTTTTTAGAGATATAAAATACTGTCAGGTGCGAGTAGGTTTCTAGCACGGTAGAGGGAGCCCATATTCAAAATATTCAGTCGTTGCCTCGGATATATGCGCGTCCGTTTTACCCGCATGACGAGAGTAGAGCGTAGTGTCGTCAGCAAATATACCAATCTCTAACACAATGTTATCAGGGAGGTTGTTTATGAAAATCAGGAACAATGAAGGTCCAAAGATCGATCCCTGGGGTACACCTGCAATTATGGCAGGTTGTTTGAATGAATGGCCATTGAGGACAACCTGGATCTTTCTTTTGGATAAGAAGGATCTAATTATATAAAATATTCGTCCAGTAATACCATATGAATTAATTTTTATGAGAAGGCCTTTATTCCAGACCTTGTCAAAGGCTTTGGATATATCAGGCGCTACCGTCCGAGCCCCAATACCTTGTCCAGTGAATGGTATATGCGTTAAGAGATAACCGTTAAGATATCCGCAGTGGATCGTGAATTTCGAATTTAGACAGATATCAAATCTCCATTGATATTCTGGCCTAGGCTTTGATGTTTCGCCGTGCGAAGATTAACAGAGCAAGTGAGGAAGTACCCGCTTTTGGTATTTCACATAAGCAATAAATTCACTGGATATGCAAAGTTGGAGAAGTCACGTAACTTCTGGTGGGGTCTCTCTTACTCTCTTAGCCGGCGAGAATTTTACAAGACCAGACGTGTACCCATAATGGGCTAATAGCGGACGCGGGCGGATGGTGTAGTGAGAAAAGCTATACGACTTGTAAGATTCAAGATTACAGGTTCGAACTCGTTGGTAGGTAGGCCAGTTGTTTGAATCTATACTGACGCGTCTTTAAATAACTAAACAAGCTTGTCTATAGATGAATAAATAATATTTAATTATTTAATAATCATTATAGGCTAACTTAATAAAAAGGGGCCACTCTGATTGGGACAAAATAATTCCATCACTCTGGCAGTAACGCTATAGTTAATTCCCCTTAGATGAACACTTTAGATGCAATTCCGGTACTGGTTTGTATGAAACCCGTATTTACACGTCTCAATCGCGCTGCTGACCTGTTGGCCAAAGAGTTAACAACGTTGGGTTGCAAAACACAGGGTTGTAGGCTTAAATCCGTTTGTAGGAAAGCTAGTTGTTTGAATATATACTGATGAGTCTTCTAAAGACCAAACAAGCCTGCCTATAGATAACTATTTTTATATATATATATATATATATATATATATATATATATATATATATATATAGAGAGAGAGAGAGAGAGAAATATTTATATATATATATATATATATACATATGTATATATATACACAAGTAAAAGATGAGAATAAAGATTGTAAAAATACAACATCTATTACGTCATCAGTGGCTCAAAACAAGGTGTTTTAAATAAAATAATTTTTTTAATTCCTTAAGCCATTGTTTTTCAAAGAATGAACTCTCGATATTGTATTTTTACAATCTTTATTCTTATCTTTTACTTATCTATATAATTTCTCTATCTTGTCTATCGAGCATCAATTCTTTCATGATAGGTTCTACGTTAAAGGTATACATAATATCTTTATGTTTCTGTTATCTCTCTCTCTCTCTCTCTCTCTCTCTCTCTCTCTCTCTATATATATATATATATATATATAGGTGCATTCCAATGACCAACTGAAAAAGCAATCCATAACCATACCTCTCATCTGATCTTCAAATTTCTCCAACCTTTATATGTCGTCGAACGACCACAACCACACTGTACCTCTTTACTTTCAATCTTTTTAATTTCATACATCAGCGAATTCCTGATAGACAAAATTATTTTATTTAATATGTTTAAATTGCATTTATTTTATTTTATTATGTTTATCTTTTCCAAATTCAATGCTTTTATAATTTCCTACGCGTGTTTCGTCAAAGAAATTAGAGAAATATGTAGTCTTCCTCCCAACTCTATTGCTCATCAGCGAAATTGCTCCTTCATTATCTACGGGGAAAAAGGATAGAAAAAGTTCAAAATGATCTCCTGACAAAGGTAACGACAAGTCAAAATACATACAAAAAATGTATGAAAAAAAACCTCATATGAGAAGTTGTGACAAAAAGCAGCGCCACCAATAAAAGGAAGACTTAATTACAAAATTTTGACACGATACTTTTAGCCGTCTTCTACAGTCGAAAAGTTGGGTTGTGGTCGTTCTACGACATATGAGCATGAAGATGTATATTTGGAGAAAGTGTGTTTTTTGGTTAGGTTTAGGTATTAAATGACGGATCTAATGATAAATGTGAACTGGATAATAACGGAAGGGTTAGGGTTAGAGCTAGGGTTAGAGTTGCACGATGAACACCGTAGAATGTCATTTTGGAAAAAGGCAGTTGTATAAGCTGATGTTCTTTCTGAATTCAATTGTCAATAGTTCATTAACGCTAAATAAATGTTGAAATTCTTGGAGCAAGCTCGTGAAATTTCCCATTGTAAATTTTATTCCCAGCAATGAGTGCAGATTTAATTAATGTGTAAAAGAGTCGCTTTGATATATATATATATATATATATATATATATATATATATATATATATATATATATATATATATATATATATATATATATATATATAGAGAGAGAGAGAGAGAGAGAGAGAGAGAGAGAGAGACAGAGACAGAGACAGAATCGAAAAAAAAAACTCGAAGAAACTGTGTACGGACATGCACAGATGCATGTACACACCCACAAATGCAATTTAAAATCTATAATTAGCAGGAAAAACCAAGAAGGCATGTAGAAAGACATATAATTAGGAGACGTCTTTTACGAACAAGGTCAAATCGTAGTGCAAAAAAAGTTCGAAGAGATCGCAGTCTACAGAGAATGAGGTCACTTAAAATAGCTCTCGGACAAAAATTGAGATCACTTCAAAATTTCCACAGTAAACGATGTAGAGATACCCATAGGCAAAATGTCAAAAGGCTGGCTTATAATATCGCCATTAGTATGCACCAGTTTAAACGGTATAATAAGAGGAAATACATAAAAAGGTCAAACTATGGAAGACGCAAATATACAGATATTGTGTAAGGAAGATACTCACTTACTGAATTTAAGCACAGTGTCATCATGATCTTTAAGGAACAATGTAGGGTTAATTCAGTAAGAGTAAGGAAATGTATTAGGAATCCAAGTAGTGAGAAAACTGATTTTTTTGAGAGGAAAGGTTTATAGCCATAAAAATAATATATTTTACTACTATATAGGAGATATGAATAATTATTTGTTATGAGCATATGAGAGGTTAATTTGCATTAGAGACATTGTGAAGTGATGAGTTCTAAAGAAAATTATAATCGACTAGTTAAGATATTGAAACCTACCGAGTTGACTATTTGAAAAGGGTCTGCAGATTTATGACGTGAATAAAAAAATGATTGTAAGAATATATTCTCTTTAATTATAACACTAATATAAGATAGACTGATGAAAATAATTAATTGTTGATTAAAAATAAAAATAAGTAAACAAAAGTACATATAGAAATTACAATTTAACATTTAACAATTAAAAATTTAAAAAAATAAAATTTTTGACTAAAAATTTAAAAATAATGATTATAATAATAAAAAACCCAAAGATACAAGAATAAAAATATACTACTACTACTACTACTACTACTACTACTACTACTACTACTACTACTACTACTACTACTAATTTATAAAGAAAAAGAAGGAATTTCTATATTGCGATTATAGAATATGACAGGTGAATGATAGTGTTTTATTACATATATCTAGGGAATGTAAGAGACATCGTAGAAAGTTATATCAGAGGGTGCAAACTATAATCGACCTTACGTAAAATAACGTGTATATTTAGAGATAGAGAGACATGTGATATATTTTCAAAAGTCAGTATAAGTCTAATATGTAAGGAACTGCTAACGTAGAGAGACGTTCAATTAATACAGAAGCTACTACATCTGAAATAAAAAGGTTAACTATACTATATAAGTTGATTGATAACCTCTACATTAAGATTTCTAGGAGCTACATGTCAGACAGAAGCTGATATGCTTTATATGGAATTAATATTGCTAATTATGTGAAAGTGACGAAAGGAAGGATGAGGAAGGAGGAAAGAAAACAAACAGTATAGTAAGATGAGGCCAAATCCCAAAATTATGAAACAATAATATCGTAGGGACTTTTATGATTTGCCAGCAATAAGGGGAGATTGCTTACTTTGGGGCTACGGAACCGTAAAGTAGTTATATTTGTGCCAGATTTTATGCATACAAGCAGACATAACTTCATCTTTTTTGTTGAGTAAGGGACACTTTTATTTAATAATGGTAAGGCTCTTTCCTACATAGTCTGCAGTACCTATCTAAGGGTCTATAGAACCTAACCCGTTTAATAAATTGCCAATTTAGGACATAAAGGGGTATTATTATGCTTAAAAAACATATGGGTAGCGATGGACGTGAATTTTTAGAGAGGTTTAGTTCTAAAAGTGTATGTATGTCTAAAGATTCTATTCTTTATATGGTCCGCTGTAGAACCTAAATATACGGCCTCAGTTGATTAGACTCGGCCTAGGATCATTGTTTACTACAGCATAATTACCATTAGCATTACTATTAATACTAATATTAATATCATTAACACTATTGTCCTGGTGTATACCTTGCTTAACCGTGCATTTTTAAATGACACTCTTCCGCTTGCACGAACTATTCAAAGGGCAAGGATGTCTTATCAATGTAGTTATATCCCGGGCCTGAAATAACAGGGTCATTAAGTTTCTGGGATTTATTTATTTTAACTAAATTATAGCCTAATATTTGTTGCTCTGAGTTAGGTACTGTGGAGTAGGAGATTCTAATTTTGTTTCCATTGAATAGCTTGCTATATCTAAAGTTGTCTTCTAAAATTTTAAAGAAAATTCTAGGAATATTCGTATTGACATTTTTATTATAAGGTGGATAAAACGAAACGCAAGTCCGTCTCCTATTCTTCCGATTGTTACAGTTAGAATTATTCTGATTATGGTTATTTACCTTTAAATTCCAATTGTTTGCTATTAACATGGTTTGTTCTAAAATTATACCTAGGTCCATCTGCCATCGCCATATTGTAGGTAACGATATTATTAAAACATCCACCAGATTTTCTCTTCTTAATAGTACCTTTAGGGTGTTCAGTAGAAATTCCACAACCTACTCATTACGTTAAATATTGTTATAAAAGGGAGGATGATTATTGATTGCTATGAGTTTTATTTGTGTAGTTGATGGGAACACTGGAGAAAGACAACAGAAAGATATACGAACGTTTTATAAGTGTAGCATTTGTCCGGTCTCAGAAGGCCACCCTCTCAGGCATTACCTCATTTCAGAATAGAGTGAATTTATTACGTGTCTCCTGAGGCGCCATGACTCGTGGGGTAGTACTGTCAGGACTATACAGGTATTTTTGTTCCCATCCAGAGTGCCCCTTTTTGAAGAACTGGATTTTCATACATTAGAAACTGACTTTGCCCACGTGGGGAGGCAGGTAAATGAGAACATACATACAAACTTGTCTTGTTTTATATATATATATATATATATATATATATATATATATATATATATATATATATATATATATATATAATTATTAATACCTAGCGTTTCAAGCTTATTGCTCTCATAAGTGCAGGAAAGTAACAATTTCAGACGTCAGGAGCAGTCGCCATATCCACTCGGCCAACGGAAACTGTCACGTAATTAAGGGAAATTAAGATCGATATGTACATAGAAGCGGGCACAGATAGAAGACTGATCGAGAGTGGTCCACGAACGTATTTGGAACTTTGAATTAGAGCTTTTTGACAGTCTATTTTTAACATCCCCGAGAGTGCTCAACTTTAATTTCCTAAAGGAGCTTAGTATATATATATATATATATATATATATATATATATATATATATATATATATATATATATATATATATATATATATATATATATATATCTATATAGTTAGTATTCATATGAAAATACGGTAAAGTGGATCTCTTTCATTACTGAACTGTGCCCGGATTTCTGGGATATCCTTTTGATTGTTTCGATGGGTTTTATTTCTATGAGTCACGGTGACTTTTCGTATTTCGCTGTCGTTTTAGAAGTGAACGACGTGGCGGGAATGAAGATGGCAGCGATGACTGCGTAAAAAAAGTCCATTTCCATCGGACGATGAAAAAAAAAGAGGAAAAGAAAAACACTCTTTGAAAATGACAAGTATATTCTCGAAAGATAAGATTGAAATACATTTTATATATTTTACACCACCATTGTTATGGTTTTTTCAAAAAAAAAAAAATACTATTACGAAACAATGGTTTAAAAAATATGTCTAAATACCCTTTCTTATTCAAACCGGCGTCACCTCGCCTACAGACATAACGAGATTTTCTGACCAAAAAGTTAATTTCCATCGGACGATGAGAAAAAAAAAGAAGAAAAGAAAAACACTCTTTGAAAATGAGAAGTATATTCTCGAAAGCTAAGATTAAAATAAATTTTATTTATTTTACACCACCATTGTTATGGATTTAAAAAAAAAAAAAAAAATACTATTACGAAACAATGGTTTAAAAATATGTCTAAATACGCTTTCTTATATATATATATATATATATATATATATATATATATATATATATATATACAGGGTGGGCAAAAATAAGGGTCCTATTTTTAAAAATTCATAACTTTTTTATTTATTGATTTTTTAAATTTTTTTTTTTTAGAATAAGTAAAGGACCCCTTCCGAAGCAAGGATGAGCCGTATTAGCCCTAAGGAACGTACCCGCATTTAGAAAAGATTATTTTTGCTTAAAAAACTCAAAACAGTGTAAAAAACAATACTTTAGTTTTTGTAAGTTTTAAAAAGTGTTTTTCGGCTAAAATTTGTTTTGTTTATTTCAAAAAATCTCGGAAGGGTCAGTCTACACACACATAAAGTTTGGTGAGTTTAACTTTTATTTTGTGGAAGTTATTCAAATTCAAGTTATTCAAATTTAAAGATAGGACCCTTATTTTGGCCCACCCTGTATTATCTCCTCTCCCTCTCTCTCTCATATATATATATATATATATATATATATATATATATATATATATATATATATATATATATATATATATATATATATATATATATATGTGATCTCGCTCTCTCTTTCTCTCTCTCTCTCTATATATATATACATGATCTCTCTCTCTCTTTTCTCTCTCTCTCTCTCTCTCTATATATATATATATATATATATAATTTTGATTTGATATAGACCTGTTTTAATAAATTTAACCCATTTCCATGAGTTCATCAAAAATTATATTTTAATATTTGTGAAAATTTCACTACATATGTAAATTTACCGAGATTTTCAGATGAATTAAAATATTATTAAAGTTATCCACTATTTTACATATTTCAATTGTCCAAAATTAAGGAACATTAAGGAAAAATAATTGTTTAAAGTTTAAAACAGTAGTTTTTTTTTGTATAAAATGATGAAAATAAATATTCTAAACTTTAATTATCATCACTGTTGCAAGTCACGCAACATCAATCATGTCAAAAAGAAATAAAACTGATTTAAGCGACAAAGCAAAAATCGTCAAATTAAAAAAGGAAAAGTTGACAATAGAAGAAATCGGAAAACGTATGAAACGTTCAAAAAGTGTTGTAAGCCGAGTTCTCGAACTCTATAAAGAAACTGGAAGGTTAAGTAACACAAAGAAACCTGGTAGACCAAGAAAGAGAACGACAAAAGAGGAGAGAGTTATACAACGCATAGTGTTAAAAGACCGTTTCCTTACAGCTGGCAAAATTTCTAAACAAATGGAAGGTGTCACGAATGTTTCACGACAAACTGTGTCCAGAAGGTTGCACGAAATAGGTCTTTCTGCAAGATCTCCTCGTAAAAACGCGCTAATAATAATAAAAGCAAAACAGCTAGATTGGCGTTCGCAAAAAAGCATGTTATATGGTCAGAAAAAAATTGGAAAAACGTTTATTTCAGTGACGAATCAAAATTTAATGTATTTGGCAGTGATGGAAAACAATTTGTAAGAAGAAGAAAAGGCGAAAATCTGGATCCTAGCTGCATCAAACAAACTGTTAAATTGTGTGGAGTTAGCATGATGGTTTTCGGCATGATACCATGGCAGGGTACATCACCACTTGTACGCTTAAATATTAGAGTAAATGCCACTGTATACAAGAATGTTTTAGAACAGTATGTTTTGCCAGTGTTGCACAATTCTGGTATCGAAAAGCCTGTTTTTATGCAGGATAATGCTCCCTGCTGGTCATAAGTTATCTGGCTGATCAAGAAGTAGAGGTAATGGAATGGCCTGCTCAGAGTCTTGAGATGAACCCTATAGAAAACTTATGGAAGACTCTAGGACAGAATGTTATGGCAAAGAATTCGGAAAACTTTGAAGACTTGTGGCTGAAACTGAAAGATGAATGAGCCAAGATAACTGTGGCCCAATGTCAAGATTTAGTGAAATCCTGCAGTCGTAGATGCGCAGCAGTTATAGAAAACAAAGGTCGAAGTACCAAATATTTAATCTCTTTTGCCTTTTCAATGTGATTTAGTTAAAAATGATATTTTGTTCCTTAATTTTGTACACTTGAAATCTGTGAAATGGTGGATAACTTAAAAAATATTATTTTTATTCATCTGAAAATCTCGGTAAAAGCCCAACTAAATAATGTGTATATTCAGTGAAATTTTTACAAAAATTAATATCTAATTTTGTTTAGACTCAGAAGATTTAATTTTTGTTCCTTAATTTTGGACGGTACTGCATATATATATATATATATATATATATATATATATATATATATATATATATATATATATATATATATATGGATAATTAGATAGATATATTTGTCTGCCTATCTGTATCAGTCTATTCCTATCAATCTCTCCATCTTTCTATAAAAGGCAAAAAAACAAAAAGCCAATCGCTATTTCAAATTTAGGCATGACAGACCGAAAAAAATGCGATTTCAAACTCAATAGTGTCTGACAAAAGAAAATAATATTCAGTCTTAAGCGTGACAGACCAATACAAATGCGATTTCAGTTGAATGTACACCTTCGTCAAACTATTTACTATTAATAATTAGTTCATCATAAGGTGATATCTTAGTTAAACTTGGATAGGGATTTATTTTACTGTTGAGTCACCACTTATCAAGGCCAAAAGCCACTCGAGGATAAGGGTTAATGAGATGGAATGATTGTCAGGCGAAAGATGAAGAACAATCAACGGTGTGAACTCAGTTTGATTACTTATGTGGCGGTTTATGACAGGTATCTGTTGATATTGGAAGACAACTCTGGTGTAATCAGCAGAGAAGCAGTCCCGCAGCAATGTGTTCCACAGGTGGGAAGCCCTTGAAAAGAATCTCTGTTCATGGAAATTCCGCATGGCGCTAAGCACATGGAGCAAGGAAAGTCTTTTTCCGTTGTGGTAGGAAGACGAGTTCTTGCTGATAATGTCTTACAAGGAGAAACCAGAGATTGGATCTCCGTCGAGCACTTTCTATAGAAATTACAATCGATTCGAAATAGACTAGCAACGTCTCTTCTGTGAGAAAGTAGCTGTCGGGAAGAGAGAAGATCATTTATCACTAGATTGCGAATCAAGAAAGAGTTCTTTGAGCGGCAACTTCCCGGATGTGGCAGCAGTACTTCATTTTAAGACGTATCTTATTCTTATATTGGTAGAGGATCGCATCAGGAGTCAGGTACTTTCTGAATCGGTAGAATGATCCAGGATGTTAATATCTTAAGCCTGATAGACTGATGAACACGTTATTTAAAATTAAAGCGTGACAGGCGAAAATGCTATTTAAAACAAACGCGCGACGGAAATATGATTTAAAAATTGAGCGTGCCTGACCAAAAAATGTTATTTCAAACATAAACGTTACAGAGGGATGAAAATACTATTTTCAAAATTAAGCGTGACTGACCAAAGGACATTCTATTTAACGCTGTCTTAACGGTATGTGTTTATAAGCGAGGACGCATCGAAAACAAACAAACAAAAACAAAACAAAAATAAATAAAAGAAAATGTGTAAAAGACACAACACAAAAAAAGAGCGTAAGTAAAAACACCGGGAAAGTAAGGAACTCCGAAAAAACCCCGAAAAGCAAGAACAAATAAAATATAAAAGGTAAATAGAAATTTTTGTTTCTGACACGGAATTTTTTTGGGTGGAGGGGAGACAGTGGGGAAAGTACGGTGTGGTTAGGTGTAGGGTGCAGTGTCCCCTCTTTTTAGGGAAAACGAGAAGACCAGTTTAGATGATGGGAAAAACAAAAAGGAACATTACTAACAAAAAATAACAAAACCCCCTCTCACTACCCGCCATCTGGTCTTAGTCCTCCACCTAAAATAATAAGATGCCGTGAACACCATTCGACCCACCCCACAGTTCTTCTTCTCCCCTAACTAGGAAGAAAAGAAAATGGAACAACAAAGAGAAATCTTCAGAGAAAGACATTCGTTTTAACTCACCAAAATATACACGCACACAAATACAGCTATCTCACCACACACACATACACACATCAATATGTATATATTCGCATATATCTATTTATATAAAGTGAGATATGTGTATACGTTTCTATATTTGTATGTACAGGATTCACTCATAACCTAATTAACTGATCATTATGGATTTCGAAACACATCTGCTAAGCGCAAGCAGTTCAAATGTGGGCCATGTTTAGTTTAATTTAGTTTTTGGCAAAAGAAGGTAAAAAGAAGGTAGAAGCATTTCATGAAAATTCAGATACCTCCGATTTTTGCGAAATTTTAACAATATGTATAAAACATCAATTAATATATACCCCAGATTTCAGTTTCTTTGGGGTATTTTAAAAGAATTCCCAGGGGGCATAATATGGACACAACCTCCTATTTGAAAATTTTAATATATCACATTTGTATTGAATTTAATCCATAATTATTAGACACGAACATAGCAAGATTCCATGAATTTCATTTTCTACTTAAGACCCCTTGAACTTGAAATTTTTGACATTATCTAGAATAAAATTCATGTAATAGATTTTGATGAATATTAGAATAAGGATTCTAGACATAAAGTTTCGTATCATCATATCTTGATTTTAATCATTGTAAGGAGATGTAGAAGTTGTGCAAAACTGTTCTGTTTGGGATATTAAATTTTACCCGTCCCTAAATGTGTATTCTTCTTGTACATTATATATATATATATATATATATATATATATATATATATATATATATATATATATATATATATATATATCGGGAAATGAAAAAGGAAAAACCAAGAGATATTTTTTATATATTCATCAAGGTTTCGTCTTCCTCAGGATGATAATTTGAAGAAAAATGTCATGCAAGTACATCGAAATTTGGGGTTGACATGATGGACAGATGAAGGAAAGTAGTAGTTGTAGCTACTATGAGCGCTGAAGGAGTGTCCAGGCTGTGAGAAGTCAGTGGTGGCAAAGAATGAAATGAATATGGAAAGCTTTGAGTGGATACCATAGAGGCAGCTGTGAAATAAGGAGGTGTGAGAATATAATTGACCTTGCCTTAGGGTGAGAGACGTGAAGGGGGAGGGCTGAGATTTTTGTCGTGGTAAGGTGTGGTATGGATTTTGAGAGGCTGGGGAAATAGAATTATTATAAATAGTATTTTCAAATTAACCCATATACACATGTGTTTCATGCCAAACCTGAAATCATCAGTATGGGAGGAGATAATCCCTGCCAGTCACACGGTTCGAACCCCAATACGAAAGTCATATTTAATCCAGTAGTCGGAGCGCGTACCGATGTGTCCACCACGCATTGCCTAGAAATGGGAAAGTAAGTTAACATCTAAATGGCAAATTCAGCGGCCATGTCAGCAAGTCGCTAAGAGAACTCAATAGGCGTAGTCTAGAGTATCGCATTACGCTATAAATAACTGCTTGTTGCTAACTTACTTTAAGTGCTCAATTTAGCGAGAGCTTCCCCTGCACAAGCAAACAATACAGAAAACAAAATATAGACACTACATACAATTCCAACATAATCAGGCTTCATGCCACAAACTGATGCGTGTTTCTGGAAATTATAATTCATTTTCGTCCGCTTACATAATTTTCTATATTACATCTGACAAAACTTACTATAACAAAACAAACATGCTTAGAGCAGGTAGCAGTAACTATCACTCAAACACACAAAAAACCCTCCTAACACCCCCACCAAACACCGGGAAGAATTCTTCATCGGATAAATTTAACCGCACCGTCTATAATTGTTTCAGTTTTGAATTTCTTTCTATTATCTTTTACGCAGTACACATTACAAAACGAAACACTGGTTTCTCCCTACATAGTCCACTTAGCCAACACTTACGGCGTTATGATTGGTGGGCTACTTTCATGTTCTGGAATAATAGAATATTATTTACAAACAATACACAAACACCAACTTAAATTTAAACATGGCGTCTCCAACTTTTCATTTCTGTAAACGCATTGATTACAACGCTCAAAATTTCTAAAAAATAGCTTTCAATAACTAAAACAACTTTCATATAAACTACTTTTACATCTTCATATACAGAAAACATGCTCGAACATTCACATACAGGACAATCGCTCTCTCAAAACCACTTTCGTTTTTCATGTCATTATGAAATTATTCTAAGAATAACGGAATACATATTGAACGCTCAAACGTTTCCCAAACAGCTTTCCATAATATAATACGTTACTGATACAGTATTTACAATGGACACTACTAAAATTGTGTTTTGGATCCAACACGAAAACTATTACAATTTATTTTGTTATATACATTTTAACTATAAAAAAATAGGTCGGTTTCCGTTAATTACATCTTACCAAGACACGACAACATGCTGGTTTCTGAGCTTATTTTTTGCTTTAAACACATTTAATCTAAATTAAAATGTATCAGACAATTCTTTCAAATAATAAACGCCATTTTTATACTAGCGCACTTAAACACTATTCCAAATATTATTTAAAAAAAAAATTAGTAGTCGGTAATTAGTTTGAGATAACATTCACAATTGTCTTCTTTTTATTTTTTGAAAGAAAGGGACACACTGGATTTGAAAAACAAAACAAAACAAATTTCTCGGTCTTTAAGGATTACAGAATGAATTATTTCAGACATAACAGGAAATCAAAACAGCCAGTAGTCGCTACTTAATTTGTCTTCGTTCCTATTTACTTGCCTCCCCACGAGGACAGAGTTACACACAAGGTCGACTTTTAATGTGGCTCAATTGCAGCACCTGAAAAAGATGCACACTGGATTTTAACAAAAATAAGGAACACACATTTACATAGAGAAGAAAACAGTCCTCGTATGCTATTTTCAATGAAAAGTATTTATTTTGACACTTTTGCAGTTAACAGGCCGTGCTGAAATAATAACATTGGGAGGGAGGCCTTCATTCACTATTCTGTACTTTCACATAAAACTTTCATAAACAAAATATACCGTAAAAGTGCCGGACGGTGCCGAACGAAAACTTCGTGATTTAATCGGAAGGAAACAGAAATAAAATAGAGAAGAAAAAGTCATCGTAATTTCAATGAATAGTTGCAAAGCCATTCTTAACATGGAAGGAAGGGGGACTCTTCGTTAACTACTTTCACTTAACAATTTAATAAACAAAAGATACCTTACAAATTGGATTAACATAAAAGTCCTATCTAAAATACCACGGTCTGTAAACTGCAGAAGTACCATATTTTTTGGTTCTTAAAAAATATAAAGAAAAATTTATCTAAAAATATGTATTTTTGGTGTAAACATATAGATCGACGTCCCAAAACATAATGCGATAAAATACTGTGTATATACGATAACAAACGTTTTATTTTGTTTGTATTTAAATAATTTTCATTGAACAACCAGTTCGAGTAAAAATCTATTCATTATTATACATGTAATCGAGAGAAAACACGTTTTAATTGTCAAAGTAGTATAAAATGATGGAGTCGACCAGATCAGATTAAGATTTTACTTCGTGTAATGACAAAAAGCTTTATTCGGCATACAATGTCGGAACAATATTAGTGCTGCTATTCATATTGTTTAGTAAAAGCAGGAGACTTCTCCAAAGGGGAGATAATTAAAAATATGGAAAGTTATTCGTAATTGTTCATTACATTCATTCCATTCTATTTCAATCATAAGGGGACGAAGCCATTCCAACGACCGGGCTTTTTGCTGGTTCTGTTGGAATGCCTCGGTAGTCTGGTATCTGGAGTAGAATCAGGACTCTGGGTTTCCGAGTCTGACGATACGCAAAAGTCGATTTTCTCTCTCCGCCCTGAGTGAGTATAAATCCGTCTCGTTATGCGTGCAAGTGGTTGTGATTCTGAAGACAGGGTTTCTGAATCGGCTCGGCGATGAGCTCGTTTCGGAGCAAGTGGATGATCGTTCACCTCTGGCTCGTTCTGAGCACCTTGGGTTTCTACAGATGTTATGGACTCCGTATTTGATGGTTGCACTGAGTCCGTAGATGCATCATATGGTGCAGCTTGATCTTCAGCCGAGGTGTAAGGGTCTTGAAATGTAGGCGTCTCCTCGGGGGTTATATTGAGTGCAGGTATAACCCCTGAATGTGCAAGGTCTATAATTAAAACAGTGGATTATTTTCCATCAGAATGTTGTATCAATGCATAATGCAGATTCGCCTCAATCAGTTCAACCTGGTTTGTTAATAGGTCATTCTTACTATGACGGACGAAACGTCTCAGAAAAACCGTTCCAGGTTTCGAGAGCCATGAAGGAAGCGGAGTTCCCGCCGAGCTTCTTCGTTGAAATGGACGAAACCTCTCGTGAGGCGTGGCATTTGTGGCTGCACATAAGAGCGTCCTAATGGCGTACATAGATTCAGGGAGAAAATGTTCCCAGTGGGTAATTGCCTATTTGCGGTTCGCGGCCGCTAGTTGTATGCTTTTCCATATTATACCGTTATAACGCTCACATTTGGGGTTTCTCTGATGGTGGTACGGCGTCGTCCGGCTTGTGGTTACTCCTCGTTCATGAGCAAACTGTTTCAGTTGTTCAGACATAAAAGAGTTCCACGATCTGAATGGATGTAGGCTGGAACACCAAAAATGGCAAACAAAGAGCACAAGCACCGTATTACCGATTTTGCTGGTATGTCCGAACAAGGAAATTCGAATTGGGATCGTGAATATTGATCGATGACTGTTAGAATGTAACGATTCCCATTATTAGATGGTAGTGGACCCTTAACATCGATGTTTATTCTCTCGAACGGTTGAATCGTTTTTATCAATCTCCCGGTTTTAGGCCTGAAGAATTGTGGTTTATGTTCTGCACATATTGTACATGATTTTATAATTTTCTTTACGTCATCCGATGAATATGGTAGATTTCCTGTTCGTACCACGTGTATCAATCTAATTATTCCTGGGTGGCACAGTTCATTGTGTAAGGTCGGAAGCTCATCCGTGTTGGGTATCGAGCTACATACCCTCGATAGTGCGTCAACTGCAGCATTCTCTTTACCAGGTCGGTAGATTGCATCAAAAGAAAAACAGGAGAGTTCTATTTTCCACCTCGCTATTTTATCATTTTTGATTTTACTTGTTGTCCTGGTGTTGAACATAAATGCGACGGGTTTTTGATCAGTACTTAGTCTAAAATCTCGTCCTATCAAATAGTGTCTCCACTTTCCGAGTGCCTCCACTATAGCATAAGCCTCTTTTTCAATTTCTGAGTGTCACTGTTCTGAAGGCGGCAAGGTCCTTGAAAAAAGCGACAGGGCGTCCGGATTGCCTTAAAGAGACAGCAATTGCATAATCAGATGCATCTGCCTCCACCACCAGAGGAATAGCGGGGTCTTTAGCCGTAATTGCTGCGTTGGCTATATCCTTTTTAATATTTTTAAAAGCCTCCACTGCTGTGTGCGAGAGAGGGAAGCTGTCCGTTTGTACCAATGGGTGAATTTTGCTTGAAAAAGAAGCAATCCACTGTGAGTAATGTGCAAACATACCAAGAGCTCGTTTTAGGGCATGCATATTATCAGGGATTGGCAATTTTAGAAGCGGCTTCAATCGTTCTGGGTCTGGTGACATAGATCCTTTTCTCACGGTGTACCCTAGTAAATTAATGGTGTCTACGCTAAAAACGTATTTATCGTTATTTAGTGTGAGGTTGTATTTTTCAATCGTCGCCATATATCGTTTCAGATTACGATTATGGTCTGCATAGTTGTGTCCACATACTGTTACATTATCAATGTAGGCAAAGATGCCCTTCAATTTTTCATCGCTACTTATTTTATCCAGAATTCGCTGAAAACTGGCAACACCGTTCGTTACTCCAAATGGTATCCTTTTAAACTGGTACAGGCGGCCATTTGTCTCAAAAGCTGTTTAGGGTCGATCGACTGGTTTTATAGCCACTTGGTGATAGGCTCTTTTGAGATCTAGTGTGCTATACAATTTATATTTGGCAATTTCGCTTATAATTTCATCTATCCATGGTAGTGGGTAAGCATCCAGTAGGGTAAACCTATATATGGTTTGAGAGTAATCAATTACTAGTCTTTTTTTGCGGGGGGGGGGGGCGGAAAATGTTATTACAACTTGTGCCCTCCACGGAGACTCACTCATTTCAATGATTCCTTCACCAAGCATTCTCGTAATCTCAGTTTTTCTAAACTGTTTATCGTCAAGTGGGTAGCGTCTAAATTTCATCGCTATAGGTTTGCTGTCTTGAGATAAATTATTAAAGAACGATGTGTACGGAACATTGACCGCTGTTAGACCACACATGTTAAGGGCTGATTTGGGTCCTCCAAAAGGAATCTCAATACGAGAATGATGCTGAGGAAAATTGTACCCCAGTATCACAGGTTTTTCATTATCAAAAGTTTGATGGTTTTGTATGAACTATTCTAAAAAAGTAAATTGACCCGACAATATCCAACTACTTGTGATGATAAAGAAGCATTCGCCATAGACACACGAGTAGAACAAGAAAATATTTTCCAGTTATTAGCTGTTACAATATTAAAATTAATATAATTACTAGAGCTGCCGGTGTCTATTAATGCATCAGTAGAAACGCCATTAATTTTAACCAGCATTATACTTTTCGAGAGGGAGTCTGAAGACGTAGCTGTTATAGTAGCTACCATGAGAGAGGCGGCAGAATTTTTAGAAACATTATTTTTGGTAGACCTACACACCATCGAAAAATATTCCAACTTCCCACACTTGTAAAACGTAGCATCTCTGTCGGGCCAAGAAAAACGAGGGTGTGGACTTAACCAACAAAAGTTGTAATTCCTTTAAAAACTGCTCCAAAGATTCGTCATTTTGATATCGCCGTGTAGCAAGAAAATATCGCGAAAATATTTCATTTTTGGGCTTTCGGTAAGTGGTTTGTAATGTTTCGATAGCCATGTGCTGCAGTCCATAATAATTTCGTGTATCGTGTGAAATACATAGTTTGTTAGTAATCTGAGTTTGTTTATCTGTCGTAGTGGATTTTCTGCATGTAATGTTTACAAAAAGTTTTCAAACGTCACCCGCCAATGAGTCCAGCGTTTTTCAGAATTAGAAGAGTAAGGCTCCACGTCGAACCGTTGTGGGCGCATCAATTGCTCCATGTTGACTGTATGCTAAATAAATTGTAATGACAACCGAGAACAGACGTAACTTGAGAAAGCTTTATTCAGCATACACTGTCGGTACAATATTAATGCTACTATTTATATTGTTTAGTAAAAGCAAAAGGGGAGATAATTCAAAATAGGGAAAATTATTCGTAATTGTTAATTACAGTTCGTTTCAGTAATCATTGTTTACGTCGAAAAAATTGCGAAAGAAATTTTGACCAAAAAATGTATTAACACGTCTTTTTCTTTTTAATGTATTACTACGTAATAATACATTGATTTTAACCCCAAAACGTTCCTCATTTACTAATAATTCAAACATAAAAACATAACACCATTTTTAACGCCTATACAATTTCTTTAATATCACATAATTGTGTGGGACTTCGATCTAAATGCTTACCATTTTTTAATAACAAACTTTAAACATTAAGAAAAAAAGTCAAAACAAAAAAAAAGCATCAATAATCGTATGGTTAGTGTAAATATGACATATTTATTACTTTCCTGAAGTGTGAACGTCATATAGCTATAATTGCAAATTCCTTTTGAAATGTTTTGTTTGGAAGCAATATTTTCCTTATAATTATGTGACCGGAGTGAAATGGGCCACCATACATTTTTACATATTTATCGAATCTAGCAGGAGAGTGGTACATGATTTTGAAACTCTTAAGATAGGTAACCCTATTCACCCGCTCTTCCAACATATGTAAAGTACTTCATAAAACTTGGGAAATTTTAGTACTATAGGAAACATTACCATGCATTCACTTCATTTGACTGACTGCTGAGAACCCATTTTCTGCCCATAGCATATTTTCCACATCATACATGCAGTTTTGAGGAAGTTATCACATGTCGAAGAAACAAAACCGCCAATGAATGGTCTATGTTACCCCGGTTTAACCTCAACATAAGTTGTTTGAGATTTAAAAAAAGAGACTCAGCTCACTTCAAGCCCTCAAATACTTCAAATTCTACATTTTGAGCCGATTGCATGTAAACAACCTGAACATATATCCGCAAAAAACGAATTAAAAATAAAATAAATATTTTAGATTTTAACATGAGCGATCACTTTCCTATATAAATTTAACGTAAAATGAACACCAACTTCTTGCACAGTAACTCGAATGGTTTCTCAATTTTGGGACGAAAAAATTGGGACGTTGGCCTATTTTTTCTTTTAACTCATCAAAATAGTTTTTTTTCCTATCTAAAATATAAATGGGGGGATATTTCATACACCAGGCGGGAAGATGTAAGCAATGATGTAAACCTTCCTGCCTCTGGAAATGATGCTCCGACCAATACAGAGGTCAACCAGGGTCAGCCATCAGGCCTAGAGACAAAAGGTCCTGGCTTTTTATCTCCATCAAATACAGCAACAACAACAACAACAAAAAATTAAACATAAGAGGCTTAAAAGCCCAACCATGGACTGTTGCACAAAATAAGGTGCTATTGTTTAGCTACCACTACTCAAAGTTTGAAAAGTGGAGCAAAACATCCAATGAGATTCTAGCTGATAAGATCCAAGAATCTACTCTTCCCGATGAAAAAATATACAAACGTGTACACACACACACACACACACACACACACACACACACACATATATATATATATATATATATATGTAAATATTTGTTATTGTTTATTTATCTATGGACGTATACGTTTCGTCTTTTTTCAATCACGACTCATCAGCATAGAAGTACGACTATTCACCATCTATCACACGATTCGAAACCCTGGATTACAAGTATTTTTCAACCCCAATCCAACGTCGCTAACCGATAGGCCAGTTCTGAACAGCTTATAAACAATGATAATTTTAACACTTTTTAGAGGCGGCGAAACGTACAGGCATTCAACTTCTATAAGTGAAGGAATGATGCATATAAAGCAAGTGACGTCACGCTGTGTTATTACTAATATTTACAGTGCTCTACTTTTTAACGAGGAGCTTCAAATATAAATATTTGTTATTGTTTATTTATCTATGGACGTATACGTTTCGTCTTTTTTCAATCAAGACTCATCAGCATAGAAGTACTACTATTCACCACTGGTCACACGATTCGAAACCCTGGATTACAAGTATTTTTCAACCCCAATCCAACGTCGCTAACCGATAGGCCAGTTCTGAACAGCTTATAAACAATGATAATTTTAACACTTTTTAGAGGCGGCGATATGTATGTATATATATATATATATATATATATATATATATATATATATATATATATATATATATATATATATATATATATATAAATAAAGATAGAAGAAAGAAGAGTGATAAACATGTACGAATGTCCAGATTTATTTCAAAATTCGAGTGTTCAATGCAAGGTATATTCTGTAATAAAATCATGTTTATTATTCTTTCCTTAAGCCAAGGCTTTTCAAAGATCGAAATCTTATGATCAGAGGAATTATACAGATAGATAAGTTGGCAGTGGGAAAGCCAAAATTCAACATTTGAAAAAATATTATTAAGAAATGGAGAGTGAAAAAATTTTAGAATTGCTTAAATTTTTCACTACTAAAGTCATTAGTATACGATTCAACTCCGGCCCAGGAAGTATTTTTAAAATGGCCCGATTTCTCATATTAATTCCGTTTAAGTGCGCTCCATCTACGAATTGAACTCAACATCTAACTATTGGAGTTATTTCATTTTTTAACGTTTTTCCATGCTGCCTCCACGAAAAACTTTTTCTTCTCCATCTAAATCTCCTTTCATTGGACACCTTATCAACGGACAATTACCATCTAGACAAACCCCATATCTTTTTTTACACGAACTTTTAATTTTTTTTCAAAAATAAGGTATATTAAAATATGGTATATGATTAATCATAAGAATAGTTAGACTCAAATGAACTTAAGCAGGTATTGAGAGGATCTTACATAGTTAAGGGTGATTAGGTACATCTAGACACTAATTCATATTTAGAGTTGATCAAGTGTAATCGTTTAGGAGCCGTGGCTATCAAAGTGTAATCGTTTTGGAGCGTATGAACTTGATTTGTTCAGGATAAACCATTCTAAGCAATGTGGCATATTTTTTAGATCTAAGATATTTAACCAGGCAAGTCAAAGATATCTTATTACTGACATCACTATTAAAAAAGTAAAAATAAATGCAGGTTTTAATTAAATTGGCTGATGCCCCTATATAAGTGTATATCTTAGGATTAGCCATTCTACTCAAGCTAATGCTATTCCCATCATCGGATGTGTTTGGAGGTACAATATTATAATTGTCTAAACTGGGTTGTTCATCTATGTTAGGTCCATCAAACGACTGGATATCAGGACTATCATTAGTGTTAAAGACTATAGGAGGGGCGTTGTCAATATGTAGGTGTGATGGAAAGATACAGGAAATATTTGGTGTGGTATTAGTTATATGGCGTAGGTGTGAAGAATATATTTGATGTTTTATATACTTTTATGTAATTTTTATATATTTTTTTAATGTATTTTCAAAGCTTAATTTTATTACCTGCAGTAATGTCATTGCAGTAAAGGTCCTTTGAGGACAAGATTTTCTTTGAAAACTCATTAGTTAAGGACGCAATATCACTCCTTGTTTTTGAACTTTAATAAAATCTGATTAATTTCTCATTTTATCATGCCATTCAATTAATTAATTATATATATATATATGTACAAAGTACGTCGGATTTTCGCTATTAGACCTACTTACCATTGCATCTGAGAAATCGTTAATTCATTCTGTCTAGCCTTCTTCTTTCGTTGAACATGGGTGCATGTTATTAAGAAGAATACATTTTGATTATATTTAATTTCTTTACAAATACAATTAACCCCGCTTTAGTAAATTTTTGTCTAAAGCCAGATTTCTTTTCAGTATTGGAACCAGTTTTGATATCAGTAACACATTTCACTAATAATAGTAATTAGTAATAATAATACATTTGTACTTTTATTACTAATAGATAACTATTAAAAATAATATTTTTATTCCGATAGAATCTGATGTCCTAACAAATAGGTAATAATCTTACATGTTTTATTAAATTTTGGTGTCGATTCAAGTCATGTGACACGTCCTTAGTAAACGGTGTCTATCGAAACCATACTTCACATTTGTTTACATCAGCAATACACGAATGTTCACTTTCATTTCGGTTACGATATTTTATTTTGATTGTTCTTACGAAAATAAAATATATAAAAAAAAACAAATCCAACATAAAACTAGTGCCACTCACCTACAATGGTACGTATTTAAAAATTAACCATCCAGATACAATTGCATTCTTACGTCAGAATTGGGTTATTTTCTATGGTCGACCAAAGAATAAGGGAGCTTCTTCTTTGTATGTCTTTGAAGCATCATACAACGATTTCCCACCTTTTTACGCAGTCCTTTGCATTATTGTTGTACTCTGCATGATATTTCAAGCTGCACCGGGTTGGCAGTAAAGGGCAGACAATACAGTGTTGCATCGTATGGCCCTCCCCTCCACATTCGCAGATGGTTGGGTCAGTTTTGTAGTCTTATCTAGTCATAGCAACTTTTGATCGCCCCATTCCTGTTCTCAGGCAATTGAGTGTTTTCCTAAACATCACCTAAACATCACGTGGTCTGGAATATAACTTGGAAATCGCATCAACAACCAATCTAGTAAGGTAGCTTACTTTGCTTATTCACCACCATTTGAATAAAATTGAAATAAGCGAGAACTATAGCTGAAAATTTTTTAAAAAGGAGAGAAAGAGAGTCTCTGTTGATGAAAACAACGTGATCGCCACTGGAACTTTACTTTTCTTAGATTACACCGTATTCAATGCAGTAATAATTTTCCAGCAGATATTTATCACGTAGTAGACTTTTCTCAGACAACACCGTTTTCAATACTGAACTCGAGAACAATTCGCACGCCACCGGAACTTAGTGATGTGGTATACTTTTCGCCAACAGCTCCGATCTTGGAACAATGTGTCGCAACTGGAATTTCATTATATAGTCTACTTTTCTCCAAAATCACCGTTTGCAATACGGATCTCTATTTTGCCTAATTATGTATTGACAACATGGTTACGAACGTAGGTCTGAAATTTGAGTGACAAAAAATTCACCAATGTTCCAGTATTTTTGCACCTTTCAAGTCCAGGTCTTCCTGTGTCTTTCAATCTTCTTTGACCGTCACGATAATTTAATGTGGTATCAGTCAAGACTGGTGCAACCACATGCGTATGTTTTCACCCTGTTCTTTCTCCAGGTGTGTGTCAGTTTATGAAATTTCTGGCAGTTTCAGTTCCTTTGGGCTTGTATAATTATTATTCTATTCCTATCTATTGATGACTAGTAGACGTTTGTTGGTTATGTGGATTCTTTTCCGGATTCGAGGACTTTCCGTAATATTTCACCATTGCCGTGCGTTGTATGATCTCAATCTCACAATTTTCTTCCAGGTTTTTCACAACTCTTCCTAGTGCTCCTAGAATTTTTGTATATTATAGTGATTTTTTTATGCTTCATATTCCTTTTAGTTCTCTGGTAAAGTCCATGTATTTGCTTCGTTCTTTTTGCTATCTTGCTCTTCAATTTGTTAATTTTTTGGATAGCAAAATCTACGATTTGGTTAGTATTTTGTCTTTTTACTGACTATTATCACATTAGGTCTCCTTGCTTGGATACATTGGTCTGTTAATACTTCCATATTCCAGAGGATTTTGTGATTTTTGCGTTCCAATACTGTCCCCGGTTTATATTTCTACCATTTTCTGCAGACGTTTGCATATATCTTTCACAGTATTACTTGTTTTTGTATTTTTTAAGCTAGTTTGTTGCATTTACTTATTATGTGGTTAACCCACATAGTAGAATTTATTGCTTGTATGGGTTCTGTCTATTTTGGCTTCGATATAATTCGTTTGATTCCGTTGTTGTCAGCAGCGATTCCAATTCGCTATTTCGGTTTTCTTTTCAAAGCCATGCCCAGATGTTTTCGCGCGACATTTTATCAGGCCAGTCTTACGAACCGTCCATGCAGCCGCTTCTCTTTTTGCCCTTTTGTTTCTAGTTTCGCGTGTATTCTTGTATTGATAATTTGGGCGATATATCTTGCTGCGATGATCAGTTTTTCTGTGTTCTGGATTATGTATTTTTCCAATTCTTTTTATGTCATCCGCATATTCTTCCATACTGATGAATTCACTACCCCTTCTCCCCGTTTTACGTAGAGGCAGTCAGTATCACCCTTCGTGTGTACTGCAGTATGCATGATCATTAGTTTTATAGTTTCCAGTTATACTATATATATATATATATATATATATATATATATATATATATATATATATATATATATGAGAAGTGGAGCTACTAACATTTATTATTTTTAAAAATTGTTTATTATTTAATATTTTTCGTTCCTCACCCTCTCTGAGTTTTTAAGTGTGTTAATTATTTGGTCAATATTTGAATATAAGATTAGAAGTGTAGTGTAATATAATTTGATGGCTTGTGTGCGTGTGTATATATTTATGTGCGCGTGCGTGTGTGTGGTGCGTATGTGTTTTTAGGTCAGTGTATCTTTCCTTTTCATATTATGTATATATTTGCTCTGTATGCTGTGTGTTTGTGTGTGTTGTGTTATTTGTTCAATGCCGGTGTGAATTTTCTTATAAATTGTTCTTCTTGTGTAAGGAGGTAGGAATATACATTATTCTTAACAATAACTCTTTTGAATTTAACAACGAAAACTACATTTAAACTCTATCGTACAGTAATTGAAACGAAAATGACACCAACATATGCAGCTCTAAAACTTGCTTACCTAGATGAGCTCTATGAGAACAAAAATGCGGACAAAATATCAAAACACTTTTCATAAAATCATAAAAAGAGATATTTAGATGATTGTTTTATTCGTTGTGAACCCACATCAAAGAATTACACAGTATACTCTAGAAACTACAATCAACAATTAAATTCAGTCATACAGAATTACCCTTCCTAGATATACTAGTTAAAATTAAAAACAATCATATAATCACAGACATCTACAATAAACCCACATACACCCAACTATATCTCTATTTTAAAAGCCATCACCGCAAAAGCTGCCTGAAATCTATACCCTATTCCCTAGCACGCAGAATCTGAACTATAGTCAGTGACAAGCACCTCTAAATTATCCGACTCGAGGAACTACGAAACGCCTTAACGAGAAGAGGATACCCTCACAACTAATACACAAAGGTATAGAACTAGCAGAAAAATACTTTTAGACCAACCGCGAAACCCCCCAAAACGGAACAAAGAACAGATCTTAGCACACGTCTCTACACACAACAAAACAACCCAAAACTATTCACATAGATAACAAAAAACCTAGACCTACTCAACTGAAACAAAAAACTAAGCAACACACTAAGAACAACGAAAATAATAAAACGCAAACGTCAACCAAAAAAGCTCAAATATATTGTAACCTCAACCAAGGAGTCACAGAATGCAACACACAAAGATGTGGGGGTTGCGACATGATAATAGAGGGAACCTCATACACGTTCAAAAACCCACCGCAAACATTCAAAATAAAAAAAAACGACTTAAACTGCACCGCCAAAAATGTGGTGTATATACTAAAATATAGAGCATGCCACAAATCCTCGATAGGCGCAACCAAAGCACTTAACAATAGAGTCGCTCGACATAAAAGCAACATTAACATCACAGAAGACAAAAGATTATTTGTTTCACAGCAGAGGTAGATTCAAGATGATGCCGATTTATAAAACTCAAAATGATTTCTACCTCCTTAGACAAGAAAAACAAATTTTATAACAAAATTCACACAACACATACAAACACACAACATGCAGAGCACACATATACATACATATGAAAATGAATATGAGTTCGTGTGGATGTGTAGAAAAAATATATATACGAACATATACATATGCACATACGCACCTACATACATAAACCAGAACAGATACACACACACACACACACACACGCACACACACACACACACACACACACACACACACACACACACACACACACACACACACACACACACACAGACATACACCTACCCTACCTGTACCTGGTACGGCATTCAACCTTGCTGGGTTGAACCAGCTTCCCCTGAAAGAGTAAGTTTCATGGGAGTATCAAATTTAAAAGCAGTCCCCGGTCGCATATATATGCCGGTTGAGGGAGATGACGACGTTACGTTTTTGCAGTTCTTCAATTAAGATGTCCACGCCCTCTTACATGTGTAAATAATGATTTACGCGTCTTGTTGCGGCGCAAAAGACCTTCAAGGGGCCAGGGAACGGTGAGGTCATGCCCCATCAACAATTGACAAGCTGGGTACAGAAAAAGCATCAATGAACAACAAAGTACGGATTCTTTGACGGAGTGTGACATATGTCTATAAATGTGGGTTGATGAGTTAGTCTGACCTTTCGCGGACAACAAGTGGTAAAAGTCAGGCAAGACATTGCGAGAGTCAATTAAAGAAAACACTTGAGTTCATAAGAGATATTAAAACTGCGTAGTTATAAATCGAAGGAAACCTGAATTATGCAGTAATAATTAAATTTAAGATAGAGAGAAAAGAGGAATGCACAGGGGGAAATGACGTTCATTCGCCAGTGAGAGAGAAAGGGGTGCGATACTGGCTGACAAAAGAACGGTCGGGAGACAGAATCGGGTAGGATATGATGCGACGTGGATTCTCGGCGAGTTAGTTATCCCGTAGAGAATACTCACATGGCAATGTGGCAGGAATTCTTGGAATCAATTTTTGAACTCTGACATTGTTTCGCCAAGGAAGATCGTTAATTGTCGTTTCTTTTTGCTACGACTTTCGGTGTAGAATTACTACACAAACCTTTCGAAAAGAAGCTAACTATATATTCCCGATTGATGGTCGAGAGGAGATTACCCCAAAATCAACAGAAACAAATACTCAACTCTTTCGCAAGTGTACGCATCGAATTAAATGAGATATTAAGAGATATTTATTTTTGTAAAAGAAGTAAAGACTTTTATTAAGAACACACAAAAAATACATGTCCAATTTCTTTCACAGGTGTATAAATTAAAAAGAAGAAAAAAGATAATAATTTCGTCATTTTGCTGTGACCACGTCTTTTTTGATCTGTTTCCTATTCTCACATTTCCCGAGCGACAGGGTATCGTAACACATACAGCGCCTGGTATTCTCAAATGGTCACCCATCTGGTACTGACTAGGCGGAAGGTTGCTTAACTTCGGTGATCTAACGAGAACCGGTATGTCAATGTGATTATACCGTACGTACATACACGTGCACACAAATAAAATATAGAAAAAAACCCACCCTCATCAATTATATTCAGTTACACTCCTAATTCTATATGAAAACATTGACCAAATAATTAACACACTTCAACAAACTCAAATCGCATGTCCCAAAATTTACTGATGATAGCTCCGAGAAGAAGAAGAAAGTGACCCACGCGGCGCATGCTCACACAGACACCAAATTTTTAATTAAAAGATTGAACCCACAATATTTTTCTAAACTACAATATTTTTATCAAAATAATATCTGAAGAGAGCCAAACATTCTCGAAATGTTGCATTATTCGTTCTTTCGGGATACTCGATAAGATCCAACAAGAATGACAAAGAACAGAACGTATATAGAAAAACTTTTGTTTTCTTTATTTCTCATCACCGGATGGTTTACGCCGGTACGCACACATATATGAAAAATCTTTTGACATACTTTTGTTTCATGAAAGTCTTTTTCTTGCTGAGGTCACAGACTTGGTTTCCGCTAGAAACTCGTTCATATATACATCCGATTGAAAAGCAATTTGCTCTGCATTGTATATCCGCGCGTGAACTGAAACAATTGTTCCACAATGACTTCTAATTGGCTGTTTGATGAAATACAAGTCAGGGGATTCCTTCACAGTTCCAACTTGCTTATCAATCACATTTTTAGTCAGAGGACACGAAAGCCTGACAGCAAGACGGGCTTGGTTACCATAGCCAATAAAGCTTCATCGGTGCCATAAACATCGGTAAACTCCCATTCTTCCGGTACTTCGATACTCCGATCACCAAGCGCTCCGGCTCTTCGCGTTTCTGAAACCGCCATCTTTCAAGTCTCGCTTGCACTGCGGAACCTTTTCCTTTTTAACATTTATCAAGTAGCTTTCTTTCTTTCGCGATGTCCCACCTACAATGGGCTCGTTCACGATTCATTTTTGCCACTCTTCATTATCTTACAGAAACATGTTATAAAAATGTAAATACCAAACTTAAAAAAAATGCAAAATATTAAATAATAAATGTTGGCGGCTCTACTTCTTTTAATATACACTTTTCTCTCGTTGGAACACACTACCCTCTAGTTTATATATCTACAAAGTTATGTTTATGTTGTTGTCTTTATTGGTAATAATAGTGACAGCGTGAGAAGGCTGCCATGTATTTGACTCACTTCCTGTGATGAGAAGTTATCTCCCTTTACATGCAATGTCTGCATTACGCCGCCCCATAAACGGACGTATTTATGTTTTATTTATTTATATATTTAATTTTAAACTTTTATGTACGTAAAAATTATATATATATATATATATATATATATATATATATATATTTAGATTTTTCACTTAGAAGATATTTTATTCAGTGAAGACCGAGATTAGACCAATAAAAATAAGCTCGATGATACTCGATTACAAGGTACAGAGCATTTATATGTGTTTTTTTGAAAGTTTACCAAAACATTTCGTTCATGAAATCATTCATCACCACAAAAGACTTGCGTAGTAGCAACCATAATGCAAACATTTTATGAGCCACTTTTTAAAGAGTTTTTTTCTCTTTTCCTTTTTTCTTCTGTTTTCTTCTTAAATGACCTCAATTAGGGCAACACCACATTGAGTATTGTCAGCTGTTGAAATTATTGTATCAGGTACATAATTCCCCATGATGATCTGCCAAGCAAGGACCCGCTTCGTAGTGAAACACGTGTAGGGAAAAAACTCTTTAATTTTGATAATTCTGATAAATAAATAAATAAACTTTGAAAGGAAAAAAGTCTTTTGTGGTAATGAATGATTTCGTGAACGAAATGTTTTGGTAAACTCAAAAACACATCTCTCTCTCTCTCTCTCTCTCTCTCTCTCTCTCTCTCTCTCTCTATATATATATATATATATATATATATATATACATATATATATATATAGCCATTTCGAAAGCATGAAATTACGGTTATGCACTAACCTTTAACTAGATAAGAGTAAGCCACTCTACTATAGTCAGACAAGTATGTACATACATCGAATATGCAAGTACATAAATCCAAATATATGTGTATACAATCAGATACAAAATCACAACTAAATATATCAACATCTACGCAGGATCATGTAAATACAAACATATATGAACATATACAAATCTACATACACAAGTACATAACATATTACTCTTACGACAACTAAATCAGGTACATCTAATCAAACAAGGCACAAATCAGGGCACAGACTGAATAAGTGGTTATATGTAAACGGTCAGAAACAAGTACACTGGTTTACTAACATATAAGGGCATACATTTAAACGTATCAATTCAGATCAACACAATTAGTAAACATATCTCTCTGTATCCTACTCCCCCCCTCTCTCTCTCTCTCTCTCTCTCTCTCTCTCTCTCTCTCTCTCTATATATATATATATATATATATATATATATATATATAAAAATAAAACAAATATTAACAAAACACACATCATACACAAGCATGAACATGAATAGATCAAACATCTACACTCGTAGGCAGAAACCTTTTTTACCCCGTAGATAAAAAAACATACATGAATTAATATATATATATATATATATATATATATATATATATATATATATATATAATTATTTTTATCTACTGGCGTTGTCTTTTCGAGCTTATATCTCTCATCAGCGCAGGGAAATAAAAAATCTCAGACGGTCATATGGCGCGAAACCGGTTCACAGGTACACCTAGAATCTGTAACTGTTAACTTAGTCCCATTAGACCATGAGAGATTGCCACGTAATAATAAAGAAATTAAGTGATATTTATACTTAAAGCGGCGAGTATAAACATCTAAACATTAAATAGCACTCAACGACCGAGTCGGAGCGTTGCACTGAAGCTTTGAGGTGAATGTTTATTATTAATCTTTCCGACAGTGCTCTACTTTCAATTTTACACCCCCCCACACACAGACGCACCCACATATATATATATACGATATTTAAATTTAAAAAATATATATGTCGCTCCCCATCTGTGGGCATCACATTGAAGGGAAAATTATTCCCAACGAGCATTAAGATAAAATGCTTTTCCGTATAAATAATTAAATTCGTTCAAAAATGTCGCAAACAAAATAAACACATAAATGACATCTTATAAATAAAAGCGATATATTCCAGCATTAGCTAAGTTTGACTTAGTGTAGAGCTTCAGACTCCGGGATCCTAGTTTCGAATTTCGTTGTAGATTCAACCAAGTTGATGAGTCGTAAACGACTAAACCCGTTTCCGTAGATAATTAAATTAAAAAAATATATGTCGCTCTCCATCTGGTGACATCACATCGGTGAAAATAAACAAATAATTTAGACACACATATTATATATATATATATATATATATATATATATATATATAGATGTTATTGATTAGTTTAATTTGTTTGCCATACTTCTGAACGAATTCTATTATCATTTCTCTCTCTCTCTCTCCCTCTCTCTCTTTCTCTCTCCCCCCTCTCTCTCTCTCTCTCTCTCTCTCTATATATATATATATATATATATATATATATATATATATAGTCACTATTAGTTGTTATTTATTCCCTTATTCCCTCTTATTCCCTCAGCGTCAAATATAGCGTAGGTAAGCAATTTCGCAAATTAATAGACAAGCACTTCCCGCCATCAAATAATCTCCATAAACTTTTTAACAGAAATACAGTAAAAACTAGCTATTCATGTTTTCAGTCCGTGGGATCCATTCTGACCTCCAAACCACCAAATAATTCACTCAACCCCCGTTGCCCTTGCAAAAGCGGTGATACCTGCCCCTTGGGCGGAGGATGCACAGTCAGCTCCGTTGTTTACGAAGTCAAGGTTATATCCGGGTGGATACCAAAAGGGAGGATATATATACATCGGAATGACCAGGGATCTTTTAAACAAAGACTCTACGCCCACAACAACACTTTCAAATACCCCCAAAAAGACCACATAACCACATTGGCAACCCACGTATGGGATCTCAAGAAGTCCAACACCCCCTACAAAATAGAATGAAGAATTACCGACAAGCCTAGAGCCTACACCCCCACCTCCAGGACCTGCCATTTGTGCACTACTTAGAAATTCAGAATTATACAAGCTATCAACAACCCTTCAATAAACTGCATGAACATAAAAACCGAGGTCTTCAGAAAATGCTCCCTACAAAAGAAAATTCCTGCTAGCCCAATGGTCTGATAACAATATTACATACCCCACCAATCATCCCTTTAAACCAAATACCCCTCTAAAAAGATAGTAAAGTATTTCTTAAAAACATACAAAATAACCAATCTCCCCAAGACCTCCCTAAACCATAACAAAATTCCTATATTTCTATTTACGTACAAAATACCCCCCCCCCCGATATATGTTAAACACACCACGGGCGCGACTACATACACCCCGCCTACCCTGATACAACCTCGTCCTAACCACAGATAAAACATTCATCAATAAACACCCCATCCTTTCATCACAGATAATCACATCATCCATACTAAAACTAACTCCATCCACCGCAGATACCCCATCTCCATGTGATCCTCCTATCACGGTAAATACATGAAACCCCTTTAAACTCCCAGGAATATATATACACCACAGAACGAAATAATTTTTTACCCCTAAGACCCCTCCCCCGCTTCATACAGTCCATATAATAGATTCTCAAATCCCCCGCCCACCCCTGTATAAATGAAGATGAGTGTACATGCGTGTGTATACGTCTGTGTGTATGTACAAGCACGCGCGTGCGGGTGCGCGTGTATATGTATAGGAGCATATTATTAATAAATATAAAATATAAAATAATATTAACAAAATAAATAAAAGATTAAATTAATAACATAACAAAAACACAAAAAATAAATAATAAAAAATAAAATTAATAACCCCCCGTACATGTGAGTGTAGATTTGTGTACGTGCGTGCATACGCATATGCGTGCAGATGTTGTATATATACATGCTTGTGGTTCCATGCATTTATGTGTATATAAGTTTATTTGCCGGTGCGCATGGAGGGAAGTACGCGTACGAGTGGAATAAAATAAAATAATAAGATAAAGAACTTAATAAATTTTCTGAAATACACTAAATATTAATATTATTAACACACCATCAATAACATAGAAGTTAACAACCCCCACCCAGAGACTAAACTTATACCCCTCAAACGGAAATAACAGATAACATCCATCATTTCGTTTATAACCAATTTTTGTTTTCAACACTACTGGTTATAAACGGGACATATCAACGAAACACCGTTCTTTAAAAATACGGCTTTCCTCCCATTAAGATCAAGAAAATACGAAAACACCAATTGAATAAACAAAAATAAACATACACGTTAAGTCCATAAAATATTATTGCATCATCTTTTTCAGCACTATATCGAACAATTAATCAGATACATGAATTTATTCCTAAAAACGACAACAAAAAAAAACACCCTAATTTCACAAACCCAAACGGCAAACTTCATAGCCGCCCCTTTCGTATTTTTTCAGATTAGGTAAGACAATAACATTACAAATCCAAAAAAGAACAGATAAATAAATAAATAAAACTTGCTAACAGATAAATAAATAAAACTTGCTAGGGAATAAAATAAAGGCCTTTCATACACGAACTAACATCGATCTCCCTTAAGTCTTAGTTAATCACTATCCCACACCGGATTTTTTCGGTGACCCCCTCAGAGATACACCGTTTTCTGTCATTGTTGACGCCATTCCCTATCGGGACGTGACTACAATCATTTCAGCTTGCCGATGATTCCACTGGGCACAGAGATTTACTAAAGATGTCTAAATCTGCCCTCTTGGATGAAACTGCGGTACATTGCTGAAATATGTAATATACAGTATCTAAATAAATTATATTAGCTCTCTTATATGATCGAGCACTTTATTTGATTTCTTTTCATATACAACCTGACACACACACACTATATATATATATATATATATATATATATATATATATATATATATATATATATATATATATATATATATATATATAGTGTGTTTTCGTGACAATTGCTAGTCCTATATACTAAGAGTGTTATTCAATTAATTTTTTCATTTCTTTTTCCCCTTTTTCTTCCTGCGTTTATTTCCTTTTCCATTTTGTTTGTTTGTCGTTTTTTATTCCTGAACAAATTGTCTCCGTTCATTTCCTTTTATTTCTTTTGTTTTCTATCTCTATTTTTGTGTTATTCGTCTTTTATTCCTTCAAGAGGGGGAGACAGATAGTACAACGGCTACTGACGCGGACGATAGAATTGGCTAAGACGAACCTGTGAATTGTATTGCGTTCATTTAGATTCCGATATCATTGAAAACGGCATGCCTCCTTCCACAGCAACTTCTTTTCGATGAATGTTGATATGCTGCAAAATAAACGCACCAAACTAATCAATGAATCATTTACAATAGGTATTGTATTCTGTATTAAATAAGACCAAAGGGGTTGATATGCCGTAAAGAGACAAACCAAACCAATTATTCAATTGTTTCCAATAGCTATTGGGTATCGGCATTAAATAACCCTAAAATAGGTTGATATGCCGTAAAAGAATTTAACAAACCAATTAATCATTTACAATTGCTATTGTATTTCTGACTTAAAATGGGTTGATATGCCATAGTACAGATGAGAAAATTTCAGTTAGTGTATTGTTTCCCAGGGATATTATGTTTGGGCATGAAATAAATCTAAAAAAATTGATATGCCGTAAAACAGACAAACATTTCTTAAACTTTCAATTTATTCATTCTAACGTTCCATTTTTCATTCTCTGCCATTAAAAAAATAATTTTACTGAACAGTCCCTTTCGTTTTTTCTTTCATTTTTCTTTCATTTCTCGTTCCATTTTTCCTTCATTTTTCTTTCATTTTTCGTTCCATTTTTCCTTCATTTTTCTTTCATTTCTCGTCCCATTTTTCCTTCATTTTTCTTTCATTTCTCGTTCCATTTTACCTTCATTTTTCTTTCATTTCTCGTTCCATTTTTCCTTCATTTTTCTTTCATTTCTCGTTCCATTTTTCTTCCATTTTTCCTTAATTTTTATATATCAAACTGAATCGTCAAGTAAAATCTACAATAAAATAAAAAGTATTTTTTAAGTTAAAACACAAAATAAAATACATTTCATTTCTTGCGCAGAGTTAAAAAAAGACAAAATTATCTTCCTTACTCTTGATTGGTCCTAAAGTCAGTGTCCAATGTTTAGATACAGATCGATTAATGTCGCAACGGTGAAAATATTCGTCACAATTTTGTTGTTGACACTCGTCAGGATACGGTGATTTATAAATGGCATTTGTTTCAGGTCCTTTTTGTATTAATTGGTCACAATTTATAAAGGCTAAAACACTCGAAGATAAGACTTAATGAGATAGAATGATTGTCAGCTGAAAGATGAAGAATATCATGGGAGTATTAAAGATGATTAATGGAATGAACTGAGTTTCATTATTTATGGGTACAGTTTATGACAAGTATTTGGTGATATTGGATTTGAAAACGACTAGGTGGTAATCTGCAGCGAAGCAATCCCGCGACAACGTGTTTAACAGACGGGAAGCTATTGCAAAGAAGCTTTGTCCATGGAAATAGGTCTGTATTGGATAGGGAAAACGAGAAAAGAGAACAGACAGATAGAAAATATTTGTCTCTTATATATAGATAATTTTTCGTTTTCCTTCGTTAACCGCTTTCGTTTTCTTTTTCCTATCTTTTTTCTTCCTATCTTTCTTCTTTTATTCCATCCGACTCTTTACTGATTTCTTCTATCCCCCATCTCTATTTTCCATTGAAGCAACGGATGTCAATATATCAGTAAAATTGCACCACCCGTTCCATACACCCGCCCTTCCCCACTTTGCAAATCCGAGAATGCGTTCACTTCTGAAGCCGGAACAGATCGATAATCTTCGCAGATAATTGATCAGTCCGGGCTTCATCGTCTCTTCCAGCTTGTCAGGGTGAATATTCCATTCTCTCGTCTGGGCGAACACACCAGAATCAGTGGGCGGAGTAATGCAGTCGTTATTCATACATGGCGGCCATCGCGGATTTTACAATCACAGAAATTGACAGGCAGTTGCGCGATCAAATAAATAATCATTAGTTCTTTTTAGTCTTTAAAGGTTAACAGGTAACAGGCGGCATCCGCTTGTACCCGCTGTCCTAATTACTGAACCTAACCTGCCAGCATAACATTGCCTAATGAAATAAAATTATTAGAATTTGAAAATTGAATGACTACACGAATGTTTTGATCTAAGCTCTCATCAGTACTGTATGCTGTTTATCTACGTAGAATCAGACGACTTAAGTAGATGGTTAATTGGGGAAAAATGATCAACTTTCTCTACCTGGTAAGTCATGACTGCACCAATTGTCCCATGCGGTGTATACCTACCTTATAACAGTTGTTAATGTATATATATATATATATATATATATATATATATATATATATATATATATATATATATGTATATATATATATATAAAAAGGGTACAATGTGTAGTGTTAAAATAAATAAAATTCTCCTTGACAAAGCCGTGTTTTTTTTCTTCATCGTCTAATTCAAATTGACGTAGCCTGACTTACAGACATAACGTGATTTTCTGACCCAAAAGTCCATTACCATCGGACAGTTTAAAAAAAAGAAAGAAATACACTGCTTTGACAAGGAGAATTTTATTTCTCGAAAGGTCCGATTAAAATAAATTTTATTTATTTTAACACTACACTGTGTTATGGTCTTTTCAAAAAAATATAATACTATTACGAAACAATGGTTTTAAAAATATGTCTACATACCCTTTCTAATTCAAATTGGCGTAGCGTCGCTTACAGACATAACGTGATTTTCTGACCCAAAAAAGAAGAAAAACACTGCTTTGACAAGGAGAATTTTATTTCTCGAAAGTTCAGATTAAAATAATTTTTTTTTATTTTAACACTACACATTGTTATGTTTAAAAATATATATGTAATATATGTATATTAATATATATATATGTATATATATATGTATATATATATGTATATATATATATGTATATATATGTATATATATATGCGAGAGAGAAGAGAGAGTGGGATGTCATAGAAGGCTATCACAAGCGCTTAAGACCATGCAAGTTTTAGGAGATTTTAAACACTTACTATTTAATAAAGAGGTATTACCTCGAAATATATTATGGAACACAATTACACACACTAGATTACTGTGTACACGTTAAGACTAAATCAAATAGAATTTACTAAAAAAGACTTACTTTGCCATCCTGAGTTACCCCCCTTTTCAGATTGGCTGTTGTGAGTCTCTAACTGCTAGATTGTTCTCGTTAGGAGTCAATTTGTATAGGGGTGAATTGATCAGTATAAGAGCTGTACTCTTTGTATTGAAGAGGTGTGTTGCTCAGTGAGCAGAGTGAAGTGCAGAGAGAAAGAGGCGAAGTTGGCAGTTGGCAGTTGGTGGAGCATCAGATATTATTATTTTTTTTACTTCTGAAAAGGCGTGTGAGAGTTTACTGCCACAGATAGTGGCTACTGTCCAGAGGAAAAGGGCGAGAGCCTTGTTGATACCGGCTGTACAACTACGATTGTCACGACAAGTGTCGCCAACTTTTGGAATGGAGCCAGCAATATTAGAGCAGTAGATGACAGAGAGGTGAAGTGTTGTGGAGAGACTGATGCCGAGATTATAGTAAGAAATATACCGCTACGACTCCAAGTAAATGTGATTGATACGCTCGTTGGGGGAATTGATGTGATACTGGGTCTGGATGTTATCGATCGACTAGGAGGAGCTACAGTTGCTAAGGGTGAGCAGTATAAAACTAGAATATCAAGAAGCGCGAACAGTAATGATGCAATCCAGCCGACAAAACCCAGGCCATGTCAAATTGAGGATGAGGAGCGCATTTCCGAGCCCATTTTAATGGTGACAAGTGGACAGTAGAGTGGCAATGGACCGCGGGACTGCCTGTGCTGAAAAATCGGGTTAGCTACTTCGAAAACTCGGAGGAGAGATAAGACTGCAGTCTGAGAAGGAAGTTGAGAGGTGGATCGACGAAGGAATTTTAATACCATGGTCAGGGAAGGTTGAAGGAATTCTGCTACTCATGGCAGTGGTTCAGCCTACCAAGAAGAAAGTCAGGCCAGTATTTGACTTTCAAGAGTTGAACAAGCACGCGACCTGCCACACTAAAGATGAATTCGACGTATGTGAAGAAGTCATGAGAGAGTGGAGGAAAAGAGAGTGAGCAACCAAAATCGTGGACATAAAATTGGCCTACCTTAAACTCCATGTGGACAAGAAGCTATGGTGGTATAAATTGGTTGAATATAAAGGTCAGATTTATTGCTTGCCAGACTAGGATTTGACTGAATTCTGCACCGAAAATTATAACGGCAGTGCTTAAGACCGGGTTGTCCAAAGACGATGCAGTGAAAAGAGTCAGCTGTTCTTATATCGATGATGTACTGGTTGACGAGACAGAGGTGACTGCAGAAAAAGGTGAGAGACCATGTCAAAACATATGGACTGACAGCTAAGCCATCGGAGTCGTTAGAAAATGGAATTGCTCTTGGATTGAAATTACTGCAGAATAAGGCAGGAAAGGTGATGTTTGGAAGAGGGAACGAAATCACGGACGGCCTAACCAAGCGAGAACTTTTCTCGGTGTGCGGGAAGTTGATTGGTCATTATCCCATAGTCATATGACTGTGGACCGCATGCAGCTTTATTAAAAGGCAGACCGGTACGGACCGATGGAAGGATAAAATTGACCCAGAGGTGTTGCACATGATAGAGAAAGTGATCGCGGAAGTAAAAAAGGTGGACCCTGTAAAGAGAGAGTGGCCCATAAAAAGGGGCCCGGAAGAGGTTATATAAAGCGATGCTAGTAGCCTGGCATTAGGAGCATTGTTGGAAGTAGAAGGTGTAACTGTTGGAGATGTTGCCTGGCTACGAAAGAAGAATGATAGTGCTCCCATGTTGGCAGTTGGCAGTTGGTGGAGCGTCAGACTTTTATTTTTCAAGAAGCTTTCTTTTACAGATAAACCAGAGTTTCTACTTCTTTTATAGTGGTAGCCTTCTATGACCCCCTCTATATACATATTACACAAAATGCTCCGAGCGAGAAACACCACCTTATATATATATATATATATATATATATATATATATATATATATATATATATATATATATATATATATATATATATATATAAAGCAATATTCTCCCGTAAAACATTGAATCCTCTAACTTATCAATATCGTAAAAAAAAGTTAAACGAATGAATACAAATTAATTTAAAAGCGATATATATTTCTTCCACTTAGAGGAACAGGTGTGTTAGATCTCAGAGGGTAAAGCCTCAGACTATCACGATGGGTAGTTATTTATGCGCTCGCTTCGTCTAGCCACACTAATGATTCGTTACGAGACGAAACAGCCGTCTGTGGATCACTATATATATATATATTGCTATTGGGTCTCCACATATCAAGGCCAAGAACCACTCGGAGATAATGGTTAATGAGACGAAATGATTGTCAGCTGACAGATAAGGAACACTATGGGAGTATTAATATTGATAAAATATATGAACTGCCTTTTGTTACATATGGGGCGGGTTATGACAATAATTTGTTGACATTAAGTTTGAAGATGACAATATTGTAATCAACAGGGAAGCAACCCCGCGGTAATGTGTTGCACAGGCGGGAAACCATTGCAAAGAAGCTTTGTCTATAAACATTTTATGAACTCGGGGGGAAATAAGAAAGTCACTTTCCGTTGTTGTAGGAAGACGAGTTCTCACTGTGACTGTCTTACAAAGATTAATCAGAGATTGCAGCTCAGTCGAGTATCTTCCATGAACATAACGATAGAGTAGGGAGACTAGCAACGTTTCTGTGAGAAAGGGTTTCTAGGAAAAAGAAGAGAAGAGATACCCCCCCTCCCCCAAGAAATTTCGAAATCGTTTTTGTATTCTGTTCAGACAAGAAAGATTGATCTGTGTAGCGGCTCTCCAAATGTAACAACAGTATTCCATCATAGGGCGTAACTGACTCTAAGACAGGTAGAGGATTGTATCTGGAGTCGAGTACTTACCGAGGTGGAACAATCATCCAACCATTTCTCCAGCGACCTTAGCAACAGACTGAATATACGTATTTAAAATAATGTCTGGTGTGAAAGTCAGTCCTTAAAGCTTATTAGAACAAGGGGCTTCTATTAGACATTTAGTTTGACTGGGGCAAGATAAGGATCCGAGCGTTGGTTGTGAAAGGAGAGAAGTTTAGTTTTAGAGGTAACAAGCCACTTTTTCCCCAGTGCACTACATGCTCCAGGTCCGAAGAGTAGAAATCATCTAGGCTTTGATTACTAGTACTCTTCTAAGTGCAGACATAGACAGGTGTGTCATCTTCATAGATATCAACAAATGATATAAGCCTATCATTGGGAAGATTGTTAATGAAGATCAAGAACAATATTCGCCCCCAAATAAATCTTTGAGGCAGGCCGGCGTTTATTCTTTGTGCTTCCAATCTCTGCCTATTAACAACTATTTTTATAAGCCTATCCAAAAGAAAGGATTCGATGGTTGTAAAGACATTGCCAAATTCCATAGCTATCAAGTTTGTGGAGCAATCCTTTGTGCTAGACTCTATCGAAGGCTTTTGATGTCAAGAGCTATTGCTCTAAAAACAAAGCTCGCGTCAAGAGATTTGATGATCTTATGCGATATTAGTTCGCACATCAGCAGTTGATCTTGCCGAACTAAATCCTTATTTCTTGTCACCAAGTAGATTGTTTTTGCCGATATGATTGATAATTGCTTGAATTATCACAGATAAAGCAGATTGCCCATGACGCATAGGAGACTTATCAGTCTTTACTAAGATGCAGAGGACTGATCACCAGTATTTGTAAATACTGGTCATATCAACGAGGTTTTCCAAGTAGATGGGAAGCGTTTCGCTTTTAAGCAACGATTGTATAATTTATGTTAAAATAGCAAAGCGTGCTCGCAACAGTTTCATTTGGCACAATGATTTGAATGTTTTCCGAACCAGTTAATTTGCTTGCATCGAGGTTCATGATTACCTGTACAACGTCTCGGACCTATATATGTATACTGCTAAAAGTATTTACAGCCATGGTGGAAATTCCGGAAGTTTATAACCCTGTTCGCGATGAATGAAGTTTGTTGCAAAGTTCTTTGCGAAAACTTTGTCTTTATTAGATGCTGAGGATATCATCTCAGGATCATTAATGATAGTTGGATAGAAGTCTTATAACTGTTCAGTACCCTGTTTGTTATTTAAAAAATCGCAAGCAGCAAGACTCTACTAGGAAATACTGGCTTTAATAGATTTGGCATAGGAATCTCGCATTTTCTATAATCCGTTTACAAGGTTGCGGGAAGTTTTAAAGGCGGCGTTGGTTGCAAGGAATGTATTTCGCTGATAAAAATTAAAATAGAGATTCCCATGAGCTATGAGAGCAGCATACTTAGGAGTGAATTATGATTGACTAGTTAGTTAGTGTTCGAATCTTTAGAGATGATAAAACAATCAATATACACGGTTAATCAGTCGGATATATCGGAGGCGATACAGGATACATTTATCCTGGGAATGGAATGTAGAGGAATTTCCAAGATGAAGGATCTAAAGCTATCCCAATCGGCTCTTGAATATCGCTTACTCTATGATTAAAAGAGACATCGGAGATCTCCCTGAACTTGGAGTTGATCGTAATGGAGACAACCGAATGATTTAGAAATCCCAATAAATGAGCACTGCTCGGAACAAGTTGTCAGAAAAAAATCAAGGTTTGCGAAATTTTCGGTCAGCATCATGTATGCGAGTAAGTTTGTCGACAATCTGGGGTAGCTCATAGGCGAGGGAAAAATCATGACAAAACTTTCCATTACCATCAGTTTTGTTGGGATAGACTAGCCATTCAACATTGTGGATATAAAACTCACCACATATGTGGATTTTAGCAGAAGGATGAACAGGCAGGACCGTGTCAATGTTTTGAGAGATTCTTTCGAAAATAGCAACTCATTCGATGAAAGCAAATATGAACGAGGTCCTGTATACAAGGGATACGCGTAAACACGTAAATGGTAACTTGGAGTCTTCATTGGAGATGGAAAACCGTTCCTGATGTAAGCACAGATTTCATGTTCATGGCGTTCTTGGGGGTCACTGTTTGAGGTCATGTTAGAATAACTTGTAATTTTGAAGGCATCGATAAGACCTGATGGTCCAATGACGGTTTCGCACAAAAACATCAAATGTGTGGTCTCCTGTAAATATATTTCAACCTCTGGAAGGTTGGGATGCAGATCCCTGATGTTATAAAAATAAACCTGGCAGTAGGGGTCCACGTTAAAAGTTGAGGCATTAGGTTTGTGCTTGTATTTGGTTTTCAAACTTTTCATATTTGAATTTTGACATGTTGGAAAGTACCGTACAGGCGTTGAAAGCAAAACCCAGAGAAGATAAGTAAACACACTATCTTTGAAAAACATTGGTGAAAAAAAAAGCCAGAGAGGCGTCACCGGAAACTACTGCATAGTCAAGATTTCATTCATTAAATGGCAATACAGCAGGGCCAGTATTTTAGACATATATATATATATATATATATATATATATATATATATATATATATATAAATGAAGGAGAATGGAAAGGAATTAGAGAAAGCAAAAGCCAAATCAAAATTCAATTCAAAAGTTCAAAGCAAGGATTTTATAGCCGGCTTTCTCAACTGGGCAGACTTTAAATATTCTCACTGCCCCTTTTTTCCACTTTAAAACACTTTCTTTTGTCATCTCTGCCCGGGAAGTTTCTTTAATGGCGAATATTTTACATCTTAATCTCCTCTGACGCCTGCCTGCATCATCGAATGTACCTCTTATTGGACTCTTTACCCTTCTTGGATCTTCTATTTTCGCCGTACCTGAAGTTGTGGCTTCTTGGATTTTAACTTTGAAACTTCTCTCATTACTTCTCGTGCCTCTAACGACCTACCTATCTACATCGTATCCTCTCCGCTGGACTCTTCGACACCGGACTTTTTGGCAATCGGACATTTGCTTGCACCCTGGCACAGTTTTGCCCTACGTTTCTTTCCCTACAACTTTTATTTTATTTCATTTTTTCAAATTTTAAATCTTGGCCATTGCCAACTTATCTATCCCAGCGACTTCCTCTGATGATAAGATTTTGATCTTTGAAAAGCCTGGCTTAAGGAAAATTTAACTTGAATAAATTGCCTTTTTGCGGAATATACCTTGCTTTGAACTTTTGAATTGAATTTTGATTTGGCTTTTGCTTTCTCTAATTCCTTTCCATTCTCCTTCATTTCTACCTGCTCTATCCTGGATATTGAGCTGTATACTCTTCACAATAGGGTTTTACCTTTCCTAAAAGTTCGCTTTTAGTACACCTCTTTATATATATATATATATATATATATATATATATATATATATATATATGATAAATATTTGTTTTGTTTATTATCTATCTACGTATATGTTTCGTCCTTTATAATCGGGACTCATCAGCATTGAGATATGACTATTCACGACCGGTCATGCGATTAGAAACCCCGGATTCCGAGTATTTAGCACTCAGTCAATGCTAAACAGCGAATAAACAGTGATAATTGTAACACTTTATCTGGCGGCTTGACGTCATAAGAGTGTTCTACTTAATGAAAGGAACGATATATATATATATATATATATATATATATATATATATATATATATATATATATATATATATATATATTGGTTTCAAGTCTCGAATCCGCGGAATAATTATATTTTAAAAATATATATGAGGGCATCACATTAGTGAAGGGGACAATTATTTCAAAGTACGGCATATAGGTAAAATGCTTTTCCGTATAAATAGTTGACTTCGTTCAAAAACAGCAAATAAAAATATAAACACACATGGTTTTGAATCTAGCTAGTTTCAGTCACGCTGATGAGTCGTAAGAGGACGAAAAACGTGTCTGTGGATATATATATATATATATATATATATATATATATATATATATATACATTTGCAAGTATTATAAGGTAATTATTTTATATTAATCCTTGATGTGATTAAAGTATGCTCAATGTTAGGGATAGAGCATTATAAGAACACAAATGCTAACAAAATAAATGTAAAGTTACATACGTTACAAGTGTATCATATTCAAACAGTACAACAAATAATAGTTTAAGCCTTTTTCATCAACTATTATTTGTTGTACTGTTTGAATATAATACACTTGTAAAGTATGTAACTTTACATTTGTTTTATTATCATTTTCTTTCTCATCCCTCTCTCTCTCTTTATATATATATATATATATATATATATATATATATATATATATATATATATATATATATATATATATATATGTGTATAAACTACATATTTATGCGTCCGTTAAAGGTACCCATGTTTCGTCTATCGGGTCATGCGGGATATACAAATCAAGAAAAAGAATAATAATAATAATAATAGACTAATTCGTTTAACTTTTCCAAATAAAATGAATGAATTGATGCAGAACATTATCTATCGTATTGGTCTCTCATCACAGATCTTTAGTCTATCTTTACACATGAGCTGTCCATCGCTACAGATGAGAGGTCTATAAACCGGATTGGTGTATCTCTAAATAAAATTGGTATATCTATCCGATTGGTCTATCTCTAAAGATAATTTTCCTATATATCTATCTAGTTGTTGTATTTTCAGAAATCATTGGTACATCTATGTGTATGAGTCTATCTTCAGAGAATTTTATCTTTCTATCTATATTATTAAATAATCCATGCTAATAATTAGTCTATATATCTTATTGGTCTATTTATACAAATTATTAGTGAATCTACCTAACTGGTTTGCATATCTTCACAGACAAAGTTTCTATTATCACAGACGATTGATCTGTATTCACAGATAAAGAATATATCGCCGGTGATGATTGGTCTACTTATCTGATTGGTGTATTATTTTACATAAAATTGGTTTAGCTCTCCGATTGGTCTATCTCCAAAGGCAATTGTCATATCTATCTGTTTGATTGTTGTATCTTCAGAAATGATTGGTATATCTATTTATATAAGTCTATTTTCACAGATAAGTTTTTTTATATTTATATTTATATTATAAGTCTATAGATTAAAATAATTGGTCTATATATCTGATTTGTCTATTTATACAACTTATTAGTGAATATGACTGTGAATCTGTCTATCCCCACCAATGATTGGTCTATCGATTTTACTGGTTTATCTTTACATATTAATTTACCTCCTTTCAAAGGTGATAAGTTTATTAACACTCTCATTAGTCAATTTTTACATATTACTAGTCTATCTACACAGACGATAGGTCTACAAATCTATGTGCTTCCTCTATATTCACATATGATTGGTCTAACTTAACAGATGATGGAGTTATCTCCACAGAGGATTAATCAATCTATCTGATTGCTCTATTTATTTCATTGATTTATATTTACAGATTAGTACTATATCTTCTTATTTGAGCTGTCTATATTCACAGATAATCGCTCTATCTTCACAGATCATTGTGGTGTATTTTCACTTACCAGTGCGTGTATTAACAATTACACACTCGTTCGGGGACACACTCGGTTGCTGATGTTTATATAATAAAGGTTTATTACAAAGAGAAGAACTGTCACAGAAAACATCAGAGAGACGGATTATTTTTGTACGTGTAGGAGAGAGAAAGACAAACAGATAGATAGACGGATAGATTGCCCCTCTACACCTACTTACATTGTGCGCGCCTCCCCCCATTGGATACGGCACCTCTGAAACGTCTTTTCTGTTTGAAGTCTCGCCAGCCAAGAGACAGAAAATCTCCGTCCGAATGTCACGTGGTTTCGGTGACCTCCGTTCTGGAGTCACCTCTGACCCTTAAGGTGTTACTCAAACTTTATAGTCAAACAACTAATTGATAAACCCTAACAAATGATTGGTCTGCCTATCTATCTATATGATTGTTTTATCTTCACATATGGTTTCTCCAGATATACCCAGCCCACCCGTATTTTCTCCTCCTTCGCGAGTACCTATTTACTTGCCTTCCTCACGACGGAAAAATAAACACAAGGGCGTTTTTATGTGGCGGGTATCCAGCTTCAAGGGTGGAACTCTGCATGGTACAAAAATAAAAATTGCAAGAAGGATTTCTCCTTCTCTGACTGTGGAGAGAACAGATATAAAACTTAGATGTTATCCCGAAGGCCAGATAGTTTGTCTTCTCAGATGACTTATAAAACCGGCATCCATCTGGTAAACTATGAAACAAGGGTGACAGTTAAATTCGGATGATTACTGCCGAATTTACTTGATTGGAGTCTTCTTGAACATATTCTACACCGACTTCAATACAAATTAGCAAGACGACTCAGCGTTGCCAGTGTATTTTATAAAACTAGCGAGATTATTTATTATCGACTGTAATAATAAAGTAAAATTCATTATTTATTATGAAAAAAAATCAAACTACGTAGTTAACAATAAGACTTCTCAGACCCAAAACACATTAGGAAGAACCAATGTAATATATCGGTTTTAATGCTCTATGGAAGAATGTATCTCACTTTCCCGAAGACTCACCTTACATCTCTCCGACACTAGCTCCATTTGCTGACAACGAAATAATATGACTGGCTCCTTCTCAAAATAGACATATCCAAGTTAACAATACAAAAATAATACACTACGATAATAACATCAAAAGATAAAAAATTCCTGAATCCCTTTACATAAAAAACAGACCTCCACAATCAATAATGTTAATTACGAAACTAGTCACATCATTTTTAAGTGTCTAACATAGTAATTAACGTGAACGAATTCTTAGACGTTAAACAATCATCCTTTTGAATTTTTCACGCGTTTGGCACGTAATCGAAGGCAACATCTCATCACTACAGACGCTCATTTCAAAGCCGTTAATTACTAGCCGTTAAAAAACTCAACAGTAAAGACATAGTTGTAAACCCACCAAAACTAAACCTACTCGCGAAAAGAAAAAGAAAAAATTGAACAAGAAATCTACAGAACTTACATCCACCAATTTGACCGAAATACTAGATAGAATATTAAAAAAATTGACAGAAAAAAGGCTTATCAAGCAAAAGAACTCCGGGTTATTTAATATATATATATATATATATATATATATATATATATATATATATATATATATATATATATATAGTTAAATAGGAGTGAAAATAGCCAAATATATTGTTACAGACTGAACATATTTTTGCTTGGGCGTTCGCAAAAAAAGTATAGCAATTTAAAACTTGATTTTATAAGGTAATTAATCAGACTTTGGAATTATAACGTCTATAATCTCCCTTCAAAAGGATTTTCTATTTCCTAAAAAACCTGCTTTAGTAATTCATATAATTTTCAAAAGAATGTTTTAAGCTAATTTTTACTATTTGCAAAGTTAGCTTAACCTTCTGAAGAGAAGCACATTTTTTCTTTGAAAAATTTGAATTTAAAGGACTCAAATTGCCTCACTTCGGCTTTGTTGCATATTATGAAAATAGGAGAAAAAAAGTTCACTCTGTAACAATATATTTGGTTATTGTCACTCTCATTTAACCATAATAATGCTCTATTCGCAAAAAATGTGCATAAATAATTCTATTAGGAATTTTTTCATGATAACCTTGAATATATATCTATATATTAATACGCTAAGGTGTACGTACGTGTGTCACGCTCCTAAAGAAATTCAATAAATAAACAACAAATAAATGGACCGGTTTCAGGCTTACGATATTTATTTATTTATTATTATTTTTTTTAATATTTAAAATTTCTTCTTCTTCTTATTATTATTTATATATTAATACAATAGAGTGTGTGTTATTTATTTTGTCTGTCACGATCTGACACTCCTATTTAGGAAGATTTAGTATTTACTTTTGCCCCTGACAACGGGGGTGGGAGTGGAGGGAGAGGCGAGTTAGAGGGGAGTCGCGACCGATGGTGACTGCTGAAGAGACAGCTTTTGCTCCGGCAACCGAGTAATATAAATAAATATATATACTTCCATCCCGTCACGCAAAATCTTGGTGAGTAAAATATGTGCATATTTCTAGCCACCGGATAATATTTTTAACAGTAAATTATACAGATTGATGTAGAAAACACTGGAATTTCCACAGGGTCCCGCTAGTTTATAAAAATATGCAAGAAAATTAAGAACAAATTAAGATGCGCGTTTAGCGATGAAAATTCTACTTCAAACTGAAGCGTGACCTATGGACAAACATGCTATTTCACCCTTAACTTTGACAGACTGACCGACAGACAGAGACATTTATAGAGATGCTTGGACACAAATAAGATGAGTCCATTCAATCTGCTTGTTTAACGATGAAAATACTAATTCAATCGAAAGCATGACAGACCTAAGAAAATGCTATTACATTCTTAAACGTAACAGACAGATAGACATCTTGACGTTTTAAAAACAATATATGTCAATTTAATATGCGCATTTAGTAACCAAAATGCTATCGAAATCTTAAGCAATACATATCGAGAGAAATACTATTTCAAACTTAAACGTTACAGACTCACGAAAATGCGTTACAGTCCGACGAAAATGCTATTTAAAACGTAAGCTTTACAGACCGACGAACATGTTATTTAAAACTTAAGCTTTACAGACCGACGAACATGTTATTTCAAACTTAAGCGTTACAGACCAACGAAAATGCTATTTCACACTTAAGCGTGCAGACCGATGAAAATGCTATTTCACACTTAAGCGTTACAAACCGATAAAAATGATATTTCATACTTAAACTTTACAGACCGACGAAAATGCTATTTCAAATTTAAAAGTCCAGACCGACGAAAATTCTATTTAAAACTTAAGCGTTACAGATTGTCGAAAATGCTATTTCTACCATAAGCGTTTCAAACCGACCGAAAATACTCTTTCAAACTTAAGGGTGCAGACTGACGGAAATGCTATTTCCAGCTTAAACCGTACAGACCACGAAAATGCTATTTCAAACTTAAAACGTACAGACCACGAAAATGCTATTTCAAACTTAAAACGTACAGACCACGAAAATGCTATTTCAAACTTAAAACGTACAGACCACGAAAATGCTATTTCAAACTTAAACCGTAGAGACCATGAAAATGCTATTTACAAACTTAAACCTTACAGACCGACGAAAATTTCACTTCAAACTTAAGCGTGTTGAACAACGAAGATTGTATTAGAAATTTTAGCTTAGCAAATGATTGACGGGCAGAGCGCATTATAACGATGCGTGGACGCATCTAAAAATATAACCAACAAAAGTAAAAGAGATTGTTGGTAACCAAAGAAGAAAAATGAAAAACCAAACAAGAAAACGAAAGCAGAAACAACAAAAAAGACGTGAATAAATTATAAAAAGTTGAAAGCAAAATTTGCGTCTTTTTATTTTCCACTGCGCAGTAACTTTGTTTACATCTTTAATGCGTAATGTGTTTAGATGCGTCATTGCAATTCTGTGGAAGGCTTTGTCCGTCAGTATTCGCGCTGAAGCACTTCGGTTTTATATAGCAATTTCATCGATAAACGCTTAGCTTATATAGACGTATCTTAAGAATTATATAATGTGTACGATTATCATCCTAATAGGCTGTCACGAATAATTTGGAATAGTATTTTCCTCGCCCTGCCACTTACCAATGCCAAAAGCCACTCGAGGATAAGGGTTAATGAGATGGCCAGTTGGATGATGAACAAGACGATGAGGGGATTGGAAATGATGAACGTAATAGGCATAGTTTGATTACTTAACAGGACGGCTCGACAACTATTTGTTGACATTGGACTTGAAGAGGGCCACGTTGTAATCAGCAAGGAAGCAATTCCGTGATATTGTGTTCCACACATGGAGTGGATAGTATGAAATAGCATTTTGCTTATCAGTCACACTCAGATTTGAAATGTTATTTTCGTTGTCTGCCACGCATAGATTTAAAATAGCATTGTTGCTTGTCTGTCACGCGTAAGTTTTAAATAGCATTTTCATTGGTCTGTCATTTTAAAATTTAAAATAGCATGTCACTCTTAAGAATTTAGTAACATTTTAATCAGTTTTCACGTTTCAGTTTAAAATGGCATTTTGTTGATCTGTCACGCGTAAGTTTGAAATAATATTATCTTAATTTCAATTAGTGTTTTCGTTGATTTATCGTACTTACGTCTAAAATTCTATTTTCATCTGTATGTAATGCTCAAGTTTGAAATAGCATGTCTGTCACACTTGTGTTTTAAATAGTATTTTATTACCTGTCACATTTATATTAGAAATAGCATTTTCTTTGATCTGTTATGCTTATGTTTGAAATATAATTTTCAAGGGTCTGTAACGCTTTTGTTTGAAATAGCATTTCCTTTGGTCTGTCATGCCTAAGTCTGAAATAAAATTATCTTTGGTCTCTCACGCCTATGTTTGAAATAACATTTTCTTTAGTTTGTCACGCCTAAGTTTTAACTAGCATTTCCTTTGGTCTGTCATGCCTAAGTTTGAAATAACATGTCCTTTGGTCTGTCACGCCTAAGTTTGAAATAGTATTTCCTTTGGTCTGTCAGGTCTAAGTTTGAAACAGCATTTTTCATCACTAAACGCGCATCTTAAAGCATATCCGTTCTTCATTTCTCCATTTTTTACTATAAGAATGCCAAGATGATACGTAAAAACTCTCCCGCCTCCTTTCCCACCACACCCGCTTCTCTCACCCGACTCCAACGATGGCCTCCCCGTGTTTGTCTCCACTCTCTTAACATGTATAACGGTGAAACTGCGTTTAGGTGGTGGAGTGTAGAGGGTAGCTGCTAGGTGCGTTGCGGATAAAACTGCCTTTATTCATCGATGTAAAAATATGCGAATAAAACTACCTATGTATATAGATATTGCGAAATGCCTGGGAGATATTTGCCTGACACGAACAAAAAAAATATGATTGTATTGCGTTTGTTTTCCGTTTAATAACGTGTCTTTGTGTAGAATGAAAAAGTCAGTTTAACTCAGTATAAGAAAAATAGACTGATAATTTTTTTTATTGCGTCTGTAAGTTTATCTTCGTTGGTCTGGGTTCGAGCTAAGTCGAAACCGTGAAGTAATAGTTTTTAATGACCGATCTTGCACTTGAGAAAAAAAAGACTGATTTATGCTATTTGCACATGCGTCGTCATGTAATCATTTGTCCTTTTTTACGATGGGTTACCACTTATCAAGGCCCGGCAGCTACTCGAGGATAAGATTAAAGAGATCGTCAATAGGACGATGATCGGCGCTACGAGAAGACCAGAAACTATGTGTGGAAAGGGAAAAACATCACGAAGATATATTGATTATCAAAGAGGGCGGCTTAACAAGTACTTGTTTACATTAGGTTTGAAGACGACCATTCTGTAGTCGGTTGGGAAGCAGAGTTGTGGTATCTTATCCTTTTAAATTCTCACAGTACGCGTTCTTGTAATCTGTGAATTGTATTTTCGTATCCTTGTAATATAATAGCGGGTTAACGTGGCAAAGAAGTGACATAACAAGGGGTAGTGACGTAAGAAAGGATGACGTGTCAGATAGAGCGCTAAAGACGTTCTCTTGAGTTGTGTCTGAGAACCCGAGCAGACGTCTTAAGGTTCTCTCTCCTATTGTTTTAAAAATGAAAAATAAAATGAATGATATTCTCTCAAAGCAGAAGTTCAGAAAACCATATGTAACTTAAATAGTGAAAAATCCCCTGGATTCGCGTCGGAGATCATTAAATGCTGTTGTGACAGGTTTCTCAAAATATATTTCTGGAATGCTGAAGACACACCAGAGAATTGAAAAGATGCACTAAATGTGTTTATGTACAAGGAGAAAGATGATAGAGATTATTGTTGTAACTGTTTTAGGGTAGCGTTACTGGATGTGTAGGATTTTGTTAGATAAGTTACAACAACACATTGTATACGATGTTCTATCAGCATCTTAATGTGGCTTCAGGGATGGGAGGAAAACAGTTGACATGATCTTTTCCGTTAGGGAACTCCAAGATAAGTGTATTGAGCAATACGTTGGCTTATACTAAGTTTTTGTCTAAGTCTGTGCTAAGTCTAAGATCTTACCAAGGCTTTTGACACACTCAATTACAATACTTTGTGGTGTATTCTAAAGAAGCTTGGTAGCGATCCAAAATTTATGGGGATGATTCGGCTCTTTCAATACAGTATGAAAACACTGGTAAACGTTGTTGGACAGCTTTCATAACCAATCTCAGTAGAAAATGGTGTCAGGCAAAGTGACATACCCACACCGACACTTTTTGCCTTATATTTCGCTGTGGTTTTCTTTATTTCCTTTAATTGATTGTCAATGTGATATATATATATATATATATATATATATATATATATATATATATATATATATATATATATATATATATATCTCGATATATATATATCGATATATATATTGTTTAGAAAATACCCTTATTTACTTCAATTGATTGTCAATATGGCATCAGTCTTTTATGTGTGTCCACTTACTTAGACATAAATAGAGCTTAATTCTCTTCCGCCAGTGTGGTTGGTTTGGTGGCCGCATTGTCATAGGCGTTCAGAAAAAAATTAAAATTAATAATGCCAGGTTATGAGGTGACTTATTTTGGTGGGTTAGTGGAGTAGGTTTATTGATTATGGTCTTCGGTTTGTGGCTGAATGTGTGTTGGGATGGATGTTTATATGGGGAGGGCCTATTTGTTTGTTAGGGTGTGTGATGACTTAATATAGGAGGTAAGTAATGGGTGAAGTGGTGGAAATGGAATATAATGAGTGTTAGATATGAAGGTTGGTCAGTGGGTGAGATGGTAGATATTATAGAATGAACGGTGAGTGGAGCTCGTGACATTGATTGAGTGAGGGGTTTAATCTGGAGATGAGGATTGATTCTGTGATTTCAAGGTCCCCAATATTTCTGACAGACGCTAAGATGGAGACATGAATATCACGCTGAGTATTCGAGCATATCTCTGTGTGCTTGTGGAAAGGAAGTTTTAAGAAACAGGTGTTAGAGAGGGCGCGGCGTCTATGTGTTTTGGACTTATTTAGGTGGGCTATGGTGGGAGCGGGGTAGCCATTAGTTTGGAGGGTTTGGTGGAAGTTTTTAGTATGTGTTATTTTGTCAGCAGCAGAAGAGCATTTGTTTTGTATGCGGGTGATTTCATTATGGGCATAACTTAATTTAGCTTTTGTGGGCAGGGCAGAATTTAAGTGTATGAAGAGGTTTTTGCTGGCAGGTTTCCTATAGAAGTTAACTTCTTAATTTGGCTTTTGTGGGCAGGGCAGACTTAAAGTGTATGTTTGTAATAATCTCGAAATATATGTTAAGTATTATGATGAAATGTTTACATGGTGGACCAAAGTTTTAGATTAAGATGATCCCAGTTGCCAAACTAAATTCGGAATTTTGTTTCAGAATGTTAGAAATGTTGATTTAGTCAATAATTCGAAAAGTCATGTAATTGCAGTTATTTGTGACAATAATCGGACTAATCACGCTTTATTGCAGAAATTTGATACCGTTGAAAATAAGCCTTCGGTTTCTAAAAGTGGTATATACTTGCTTTTTTATTATGTACATATATTTAAAAGTATTCGCAATAACTAGATAACTGGGGCTTGTTCAGAATTGCTGTTTCATTCTGATGGTAAAGAAATTACAGCAAAATGGGAAATAGCGAAACAACTTTTTTCGCATGAAAAAAATCAATTTGTTAAGTTATCAAAACTATCATCGGTTCTTCCAAAACCAGTTGAGAGACAAAAAGTTTCCTAGTGTTTTAAAGTGTTTTGTGATGATACTGTAACTACAATGAAAACTCATCCATTATTACAGGATGATGATACGAGAGAAATTTACTTTCATCCAAGAAGTTTTGAAATTTTGGAAAATAGTGAGTGTAAAAGATATTTATGGAAGTGTCAAGATAAATGATCCACTGAAAAGAATATTATCAAATCGAAATAATGGAAATTTGATATTTCTTGCACATTTGGAAGTATGGCAAAACAAATGAGGGGAAAGCAAGGAAAGAGAATAAAATCCTTCACAAGAGACACTAGTATGGCTATCGAGCATATATGTAATGGTTTAATTGATGTTTGCACACATTTACTTGACATTGGGTTCAATTTTGTCATTATTGGAGAATTTACCACCGACTATCTTGAAACTGAATTTTGGAAATTGAGACAAGGTCTTGGTGGTACTTATTTTATTACCGTACACAATGTCATTCAGAAATTCCATATTCAAAACGCAAAATTACGTCTTCGGTTGAAAGTTGATGTTAGAGAGTATAGCCATTATTCAGGCCATACTTGCTCAAAATGCAGATATCTTTTGGATGAATGGGCATGCCAAACAGTTGATCACCTGCAAGACCTAGAAACTGGTATCCCTAAATATATTAAAATCTTGCTTTTTTATATAGCATGATATATCACACTAAAAGATTGTCTTACAGAGGAGGAAATGTCTAATGATACTGCTTTTTATTATCATGAGTATGGAAGTTTTTTTTAAAGAAATAGATCGTGGTGATTTAAAAGTTCCACTGGATACTACCGTTCAGTGGGAAGTTTTAATTACTATTTTCAGATTTTGAGGTGAAGAACTCCCCATAGCAATTTTTGTAAGTAGTGTCTTTGTTTTGCCACAACATTCTGGTTATCGTAACTCATTGCTGTGAACCCTGTCCATTTTATAGGATAACTAATAGATTTTGAACTAAACCGTCTATTTATTATCTCATTTCATCTTCTATTTCAGTGAATTGGTTTGGTTAAATTAATCGACTACGAGACCACACTAGAAATTTGGATGCTGATATTGTAGTTTGAACTTTGTTTTTAGATTATTTTATGATGTGCAATAAAGACTATAGCCAACATGTGTTGAAAACAATAAAAATGAGGCCAGTTTAATATTTTGGTTAGTAAAACACATATCACATTTGAACAAACTATGTTTCTCTGCTTGATATCATCAACTGGTGCGGACCCTTTTTTAACCACAATATACAAGTCACGATCTTTTGACACAAGGACAAATTCTCTAACAAAATCCCACATTGAAATAAAACTCACTCATTGAAATATGCATTTGCCTTTGTTTATTCAAAGTTACCTGTCTCTTCATTTGTAGGAATTTATCAATAATTGTAAAAATTATTAATTAGCTCATCGTGGTTCTTATTATTTGGTATGTAAAACACATAAAAAATATCAAACTAATCTCACAGGGGAATTTTCTCTTTGTTTACAACTTCTATATCGAATATTTAAGAAAATTCACATGGCCCCAAGTAAAAGACCTCAGTTGCATGATTGTCTGACCTGTAGTAGTGATGACCATGATATATATATATATATATATATATATATATATATATATATATATATATATATATATATATATATATATATATATAAAATTATCAATTAAAAGATTATACATTTAAAGTTCTGTAGATGGACCATGGTTTCATTGACACGGTAGGTCTTTACTGTTTATAAAAGATCCTTAGAGTTCGTATCAACTCCTCAGCATTTCACAAAAACAAGGACAATCCGATAAAAATAGGATAGAGGACGGCGATCACGATCGGTGTTTTATTTCAAGTCGTCCGTTCTGAGAGCAAGTTCCGTATTCATAGGGGACTGTTTATATTAATTATTCAGGGCTTTTAATTATTTATTAATTTTATTATAGCTTAGAATTATTTAGTTACAACACTATATTATTGATTACAGAGACAATTTGTTTATCTGTTTCTATTTTGTCTTTGGATTTAAGGGTAATAGTATGAATTGTTATTCATTTATACGATTGACTGGCGAGTGCTACGTTACATAAACTCGGACATTATACGTGTGTATGCGGTTGACTGTTATTAAATTACAAATTAACAATGTATTAACATTATTAAAGGATTCATATATTTTTATTTGGAGGTTGTTGATGTTTAAGTATGAGGGGGTTATTATATATTTAGTATTTATTTTATACATGTTTTAAATATTTTATTTTATATATACATTTTTTACCTAAAGGTACGATTTATTTTCAGTCTATTTAATCAATAATGAATGGGTCTTTACGGATTAGCTATCTTCTTAAAGCTTATATAGTGGTTTGTGTATGGAGTCTTTTGGGGTAATTGTGTTTTATTTAATTCTGTTAAGTTTAATTCCGTTAATTTTATCTAATTACGTTTATGTATATTGTTGTGGATCGAGATGCGATTGGAGCGAACGCTAAAAAGCGAATGGATTGAATAGCTACCCTATTTCTTTCTCTGGTTCGTTGGGATACGCTATCCTCTTCATTTCCAAAAAGCAAGTTAGTTTTCACAGGAACGTGTTAACTCAATATTTCTCAACCAATGAATATCGTTTGAAACACAAAATCTAACAAGTCTATGTTAAATTAACAAGCCGATGCGAACTGAGAAACCCCTATAAGAAACGATGAAATAAACAGACAAGTCATATTCAACCCGGCGCACCTACAAAGGACTCATAAGAACGTACGCTCACCCCGGGCCTTTAGTCGGGAGGCGAAAATAAAATAACACTTCAAAACTCACGTACAAGCTCCCTCACCTCGCGCACATCTACACATGCAGCAACAGAACAATGTACACCTACGCATATCTACACAGTGCAACATTGTCTAATACTCACATACGCACATTACTCACACATGTATATACACACACTAATATATATATATATATATATATATATATATATATATATATAATTTCGTTTATTAATTATGTTTTCGTTGATTTTTCATTCACAAAACTATGTTCATGTTAAGTTAGCACTTGCTAGCTGATCACCCTAATATTCTCTCAATATTTCATTTTTTCCACTTATATTTAATATGCATGCACGCCCGTATATATAATTAATTTTCTTCCATGGTCATAATATCTCCGTCAGAGGGCCTGTGTGTATTGGTTAGATTTAATTATTAGTCATATATATCTTTTTATTTTATTAAAAGTATATTTTATAAATATATTTCTAGTTATTTATAGTAAGCTATTTAATATGTTTAAGTATTTAAATATGTTAGTACATTACTAAGTGTACATTTATTTTGGATTGGTTCGGCTTATGGGGATGGGGTGTATGTTGTATTTGTGTTGGTAGGAAATATGTGGAAGTGGTGTATATAATAATATAAAACTATCTCCCTGAGAGAGAGAAGGGTTGTTCCCCTGTATATAAATTAAGAAATAGGGATATATTATTATATAAACCACCTCTACATCTTTCCTATCAACCAAAATACAATATTTCTTGTATACGGGTGATTGCGATCGTTTTGTACAGTCTCAAGCGAATATCCAACATCTTATGGATTCTTTTGACGAGTATGTAATGCCTTAGGACTAACCATAAGCTTGAAAATACCGTTGTTTTGTATCCACTTGCAGCAGGTAAAGCTTGAATTGAACCATTTATGTTTGCCAATCAATTTAATATGGTGCATCTGGGTAGTAAGATAACTTACTCATGTCAACTTGATGCAGAAATTGGTTTCCGTCTTAGCAAGGCAAGTGAATCGTTTGGTACGTTAGAGCGTTGACTGTGGAAAACAGAGAGATATCACTTAAAACAAAACTCAAGGTGTATATGCTTGTATTTTGTGGGCTTTGTTGCATTCATGTGGAACCTGGGTAATATATAAAAGACACCTAAAAAGGTTAGAACGTTTTTCTCAGCGGTGTATTCGTAGGATCCTTAGTTTGAGATGACAGGTGCTTCAGCGGAGTGGTTATTACAGTATAATTCCCATATGAAGTAAACCCTGACCAATTATTAAAAAAAACTGCGCCATCTCCTAAGGCAATCTATCACGTCCCCGGGGTGCAGTCGAGACACCCCTCTATTAATATAGGGCAGCTTTGAATAAACAATGAAAAGCCGTTGACAATTAGGAACTGATGAAAAAGATGAACAAAGATCATACTAAATACTGGCAGGCTGGTACCCAGGATAAAAAGGGCGCCTCAATCCGCAAGGAAGAGGTAAGCAATGATGTAAACCTTCTGGCCCCTGGAAGTGGCACTCCAGCTATGACAGAGGCTAACAATGGACAGCCATCAGGCCTTGATAAAAAAGTTTCTGGCGCCCTATACCCACCATGTACAGCAAAAAAAAAGAAATATAAAATGCATAAAACCCCAAAAGAAGGTGTTATTGTTTTGCTACCACTACTCAAATTCTGCCAAGTAAAGCAAAACATTGAATGAAATTCGAAGCAAAAAGATAAAAGAATCCGCCTTCCTTGAAGAGAAAAAGAACACACCGGTTGCAAGCCTAATATCGAATAAAGAAAACACATACTAAACTTTAATAACTATATAACCCTTCATACACTAGAATTATATATATATATATATATATATATATATATATATATATATATATATATATATATATATATATATATATATATATATATATATATATATATAAGGAGATTGTAGTTTGCTTGAAGCATTGCTGGTAAATGTAAGTGCAGATTAGTCGTCCGAGGCTATAGCAATGCGATGTGGTTACCGTAAGATAGAAAAGTGAAAAGAAATAAACGCAGGGAGAAAGTGAAACTCAAAACGATTTATTAATAATTTCACGAAAACTGTTTTCGTGAAATTATTAATAAATCGTTTTGAGTTTCACTTTCTCCCTGCGTTTATTTCTTTTCACTTTTCTATCTTACGGTAACCACATCGCATTGCTATAGCCTCGGACGACTAATCTGCACTTACATTTACCAGCAATGCTTCAAGCAAACTATAATCTCCTTTTATATATATATATATATATATATATATATATATATATATATATATATATATATATATATATATAGATATATATATATATATATATATATATATATATATAGAGAGAGAGAGAGAGAGAGAGAGAGAAAATAATAAATTAAGTTAACAAATAGATAAAACATATATTTATAAATACACACCGTAACTAATATCGCTTCTTCGCAGTTCATTCCAATGGCGATTAAAGGGAAATAATTGACAGTTATAATTATCTCCCTTACACACTGTTTGATATTTTAGCTGTAACGAAATATAAATTTAAATTTAAAATACGTATACACACACGTGTATATATATATATATATATATATATACATATATATATATATATATATATATATATATATATATATATATAATATTGATTTAATAACTGCTAAATAATTAATTAAAATTAAAAAAATAAAAGATTAATAAGGAAATTATTGTTTTGAATTATACCCACCTCTATTTAATAAAACTAAATAAATAAATGGAATATATTTCAGTCATTTAGAATATTAATAATAAAATAATAATAAAATAACAAAATTCAAATTAAGAAATACATAGAAGAAAAAATTAAACTAGTAATAAATAAACAGACAAAAACATAAATAATATTATACATTAACTTGAAGGTATTTTTAAATGGCATAAACAATGTTTAAACAATAACAAAATGTTTTTGTGCGTTATCCTGTTATCTTTTGCCCAGTCTCATCTTCAGAGAGGCAGAGAACAAGGCAGCACCCCCAAAGAAGGAGCACTCTGGCCTCCTAAAAATAGCCTTGGAAACCTTGTCGGCATTTTCCGGTTGGGGCGCCTCAGGCAGTTAGCAACAAACTGACTCCACTCCAAAGAGGGAAGGTAAGGCCTGGGAGGGTGAACCTTCTAGGACTACCCCGAACTAATACCTCAGCCCGACCGATAAAAGGCCACCGAAATGGCCTAGTTTCTGCCAGACTGATTGTCGAGAACGTATCCTCGACTGATATTCAACAACCTGACGTATTTCTGCGACTGACGTTTGTTTTTGATTACCTTAGTAGAAAATGTTAACCTTTTAAAATTTTAACCTTAAAAATTGGAGTTATCTCTCTTTTACGTGTCGTCTTGTTTTGTTTGCGTTTCGCGTAAACGATTAAACTAGATATAGCTCATTGCTTTTAATGTTTTTTAGTTTACTAAAACATGGTTTTAAGAAAAATAAGTTGTTTGGTAACAATGAAACCCTGCCGGAACCATTTCACTGTAAAACATTCCGATTTAAAATAAAATAAAAATATTAACCATTTAATTTTTGTTGATCGTGCTCAAAACGTGATAATCGACAATGATCGGCAGAATTATTGTTTTAATCTCCAAAAATTATTGATTCGGCCTCTATTCCGATGCTCCGTCTTTGCGTTATTAGAGCAATAGATTTTAAATTAGTATTTTTTCTATCGTTATTTAAAGACTTGGTACTTTTTAGGAATAGGTATCCAGTAAATTTCAGTACCTACATCATCAATTCCGAGTTTCACCGGAGATATCCGAACGTTAACAAAAATTGACCAAATAAATTAAATGTATTATTATTATCAAAGTTTTTGAGTAGAAGTCATTTAACGAAATAAACTGTTGATTTTATCTTGTATTTAAGTGTAGTTAGTAATGTTATTTCGATACTTCTACACACCACGAACCTACCTGTTTTTTAAAACCTAACTGTAAACTAACCCTAACCTAACTCTAAACTAACCCTTTTAGTAAAGATAAATGAAAAGGTATCCAAAAATTCAAATTAAAAGTTGTAAAAGTAATAAGGATATCAAAACAATTACGTAAAAGTCGGGACTTGATCTTTCTAATTGATTGATAAAAAGCCGTCTGGCAAGTAACAGCGCCTTTTTTATTTGTATATTTCGGTAAGAGTCGGAACGTGATTCGTCTTTCTCCGTTAGTAGTCGAAACTGTTTCCATCACGACTTCAGATTTCAGATACCTATCCTAAAAAGCACCAAATGTTTAAAACAATTCAGAATAATTATAAGAAAAGAGAAAAAAAGACTCTTGTAAAATTAGTAAGAATTCGTTACAAGGACTTGAGAACTTTTAAAAAGACCTTTAAATGTTCGTTGTGTATTCTCTTTTCAACAGAAACGTCTGTACGATTAATCGCGTTATAGTTTTTAAACTACATTGCCATTTTTGATGTAATAACAAAGTAACTAATATTTATGAAGATTTAATTAAATGACGATTCTTGTTCAAGAGAACTTCATAGTCTGTTTTTCTAACTTTTATATTAAGAGAAAAATACTCTATAAAGCGAGAGAAAAAGACGTATAAGTCATAAATAGAAGAAAAGGACGATGGATGGAAATCGAAAACTTGGTAAAATAAAAAAACAGGTTATCTTAAAAAAATCGCTATTAAATTAAATCTTTATGAATATCTGTTACTTCGTTATTACATCTTAAATTGAAAAGTAATTTTAAAATTATAAATAGAATAATCGTATTAGAAATAATGTCTCTTTAGAAAAGGGAATTTGGGACTATAAAGACGTACACAAGGGAGAAAATGTTAACGCGTTCGAAGTTTTTATCTAAAAAAAATATCTAGAAACTGTAAAACAGCAAATGGATTAAATGAATCAAAACAAAATTCCTTTTTTTTTTAAAGAAAATAGTTGTTTAAATGTTGCAACTTTGAAAAATATTTTCGTCACAAAGATATTCTTTTGTTAATTTTATTTTGTTTTATGAAACTAAAAAAAAGCTATTAAAAACAATGAATTTCGTTTCTTTACGTTCTAATATATTTCAGTTATGAAATGAACCTAATCGATAATTGTTCCTACTGACCCTAGAAAGAATTGAAGAAAAATTTCAATGGTGTCTTTAAATTCCTTGAAAAAATTCACCCTTATTGAAACTTATTTGAATATTCAAACTGTTAACATATCGATTTGTATAATAGTTTAATCAACAAACATTGCCGATATATATATATATATATATATATATATATATATATATATATATATATATATATATATATATATAAGTTACTTCTGGGAGCAATTACCTTGATGTCATCGGCAAAATAAGAACTTGCAGGGAGATGCCCACTGGCAGATCATTGACGAACACCAAAAAAAGCCAAGGACCCAGTAGCGAGCCTTGGGAGACTCTAGTCACCGCATTAGAAATACCAGGCAGAGAGCCATTGACCTGCATCCGAAAGGTAGGTCAGCAAGGAAGTTCCGATCAATCTCACTACATGTAGTTGAAAGTCATAGACCTGAAGCTTGTAGAGCAGAAGTCTATGATTCATTAAATCCAAGGTCTTGGCAAAGTCAAGGAATAAATTGTCGGCTGTATCGTCATCATTCATAATTTTAGTGACCACTCATTTATAATTAGGAGATTTGTTAAGCAAGATCTTATCAGTACAAAGCCGGGTTGGATTTGAGAGATTGATGCTGTGGTCATGAGATGAGACATGATGGCTGACTCGAGAAGACTCTCAAATACTTTGTAGACAACAGAAGTGAGTGAGACTGGCCTGTAGTTGAGGAGGTCCTCTCTGTCCCCCCTCTTGAAGATTGGACAAATAGTCGCTATTCACCAGTTTTCAGGGATGTCACAAGTTTGAAAAGAGAGGTTAAAGCGCCTAGTTAGGTGACTAGCGATAGATAAAGAAAGTGCTTGTATTATTTTTGGATGCAGACCGTCTGGATCAGGGTTCTTATTTCCATTAAGCGATCGAAAAATTCGCTGAACGTCGTTTTGTGAGATAACAAAGTTGTTCATCGGTTGAGTTTATCTAAAGAACGGTGGGGCATCTCGGCTATCGTCATTTATGTAAATTTTGGAAAAGACGTCAACAAAAGTACTGCATTGCTGACTAACTTCGTCCACATAGAAGTCCCTTTCGGCCTTCAGTCTAATGATTTGGTTATTCAAATGACTGCTGATTTGAACATTGGCGATGAAGCGCTTGGGATTGTAATATGCCTGTTCTACAATTTTCCTCTCATAGTGCTGTCTTTCCTTCCGTTCAATATACACTACCTTATTACTTTGGAGGCTATAGACCTCAAAGGCTCTTAGAGAACCACTGTTTTGAAAATATGCCCAGGCAATTTCACACAGCACCCTTTCTTATTTCACTCTTCCGGTAAGCCAAGACTTTTGCTTCTAGTTCTTTGGTTGCCTCAGGGGAACTGCTTGATCAGTAAGTTGAGTAATGGTATCTTTGAAAGCGTATCAGAAATCATCTGCCGAATTCATCGTAATGTGCGATGTCTAGTCACAGGAGTTGGCAGCATCGAATAAGGCTTGAAAGTTAACAGCCGAGTAGATACTTCGTTGCCGAATTTGAGGCAGTTTGGCAGTAAAAGACGTATGAAAGCGAAACCGAAAAACAAACAAACCGCATAGTCACTTTTGAGCGAACAAATCTGCTATTAATAGTGGAGAAAACTATATCGCTTAAATGATTTTAAAAATTTTCTTTTACAAATTTACGATACTGGTAACCTAGAGAACTTAATTATTTTTACGAAAGAGTATTGCATTACGCTCAGTGGAAATAATACTTTTCTCTTACCAAAGTTCTCAAAATACACCGTAAAGTATTTCTCAGCTTTAAGATTGAGTTATATTTGAAAAAGAAAAAATCCATTTTAATTATTCTAATTAACTGTGATTTGCAATTAACTCACTAAGTTACTTATCTCTTACAAACTTTCTATGTATCACTTTCCCTTTTTCTATCATTGCATGTTGTTTGATCCCCTCTCTAATTTTGCACGGTTTCTGTCATTTTCGAACTCTTCTCTCTCTTTTTCTCTCTCTCTCTCATTCTGTGTGTGTGTATGTTTATAAACTATCGTAGATAATAAAGGAAAAGAATAACAAGATTAGAATAGTCTATGATAAACAAAAAGAATATATATCGCCACAAGCAGTACTGCTATTTGCCCCGTGGTTGGAGAGTGAAAGATATATATATATATATATATATATATATATATATATATATATACGATATAAAGTGGGCTCTGTTTTTCCCCTGTAAGGAAATAACCACAGGCATCATACACTACTAAAATACACACTAAATACTCTTATTCATTCAAGCGTGTTTGCAGAAACTTTCGCATAATTTGATAAGCATATATTAATTATTACATTTATCCCTAGATAATTCACTTACTCACCTACAACATCTACAGAGAAAGTTGTCACTATACTTACTTACTGCAAATTATCTGCTGTTCCCGCCATTCATAACACCGCCAGACTTTTATTTCCTTCGGAACTGTTAAACAAATACACCGCTGAGTACAGTTTACGGGAATATCATTCCGCTATTCCGAACACATAACATTACTATGTTACGGAATAACGGATTACATTAAAACAAACACATTACGCGCAGCATAGCAACACCACTTCCAACCTTAGTAAGTACACTTCTTAATTATATAACATTAAAACTTTACATAATAAGAATATTTTAATTTAAACCAAATAATACATGTTTCATTCGCCAACATTAAAAATAGATTTCTTTCGAATTAAATATTATACGTGTTACGTCTTCATTACGGTTTCAAGATCGCTATAATAATACACATTACACATTACATTCTTTCAACCGTAAGTATGTTCGGTGCTTTACAATGATTGATAATTGCATATTCCTTACACATTTTCCTATTAACAGACAATACATTCGTAGTTATGGTTTACCGTACGTATTAGAACGACTTAGCGAAAGTACTACTTCTCATTGACTACTTTCCCCAATAGATATTATACACGTGGCCCATACGAAATAATCATAGTTTCGTCTTTTTACACTAATACTTGCTTCAAACAGTATTTAGTGACCAACACATCAAATTTGTTTTGCTTTTCTAGCTCCATACGGAATTGGAATTTACGTGACTAAAATAGTAATTACTCACCACCTCAATTCAGATCAAAATTAATTTAGTTTTCACGCTACATACGATACAATCTTCCTTTGGTAAAATATAATTTACATGACTAAAATAGTAATTATTGACCACCTTCATTGGATACATTAAATACATTTTTTTCTTACTTAACTTTTCCTTTTTACTTCTATCTTTTCAATACTACGTGCCTAAAATAGAATTTATTTTCGCTACAAATGGCACATAAATACGATAAGGCTGCTTAAATATTTCTTTATACGATTTCTCAATTTATAACTATCCAATTTACTTGACTCCCCACGAGGGCAGAGTTTACAACGTAAGTTTTTAATGTGGCGAAAATCTACCAACATTTATTATATTTCTTAAGTAACAACATAAATAAAAATTGACGCAGTCTAGAAGGATTTGAACAATGACTGAGGAGAATATGGATGGAACAAATATCTCAACTCTATAGAAGTACCCTTTTCCATAATCGGTCAGTGAAGGAGATATCCTTCTACATTGTAGAAATTTCTATTTTTGTCCCACTCCGAAGTAATCCTTTTCGTGGGTACATAGATTCTCCACCATTAAAAACTGACATGTTTTCTAAACATTAAAGCTATCCGATGTGACCTTTTGCGTTCTGTCGACTGTTTTCAAATTTTAATTCATTATTTTATATTTCTCTGGGGCAATGCCGGGCGACGGGTCCTGCTAGTATATATATATATATATATATATATATATATATATATATATATATATATATATATATATATATATATATATATATATATATTATACACATATATATATATGTTTATATAGAAGAGACAAAAGAAGGGGAAAATCTTGGTTTACAAGTATTGATCGCAATTTCGCTTCGCGCGCGTTTCATTTAGTTTCCTTCTTCGCCATCATCGATCGATAAAGCCTTGCCAAGACCCGTGTGTACGTTTTCCTAATTCACATTTACTTGTCTCAATATGTGGACACACGTACACACACGAGCGTATATACAAAATAGATTAATGGCATTCAAACATACACACACACGCTTGCACATACGCACTTTGTAAAAGCTGCGCTTGTTTCCAGAAAAGGAACCTTGATGTACCGAGTTGTCTGGAAGGGTGGGGATAGATTGAGGCAGAAGGTAAAAAAAAGAACTTTGAAAGACAGCGAAAGTCATTCGTTGTTTTTCTCTCGGTTCCCGGGCTTTCGAATTTGATTCATACGCATTGATTTATAACCGATACGCCAAGCCATCAAGAAAAAAAAGGTATTGTTTAACACAAGGCTAAGCGTATTTTTAAAACAACAATCTTTGTAAATAACAACACGCTATGCGACATAGCTTACGAAGCTCCATCCAGCTGCAACTGTTGATTTCAAGGGAGATAGGCTTAAAATGGAGAGTTATAATTCAAGGGTGATAATTGAGGATTATAGTGTTATCAGATTAGTGAGATGTTATTTGTTGACTGTAGAGTTCTTATTCAAGGGAGATAATTCTAGCTTGAAGAGTTATTGTTCAATGGGGGTATTAGTTGATTGTAGAGTTCTTATTCAAAGGTGATATTAATTGATTGTAAAGTTGTTATTCAAGGGAGATAAACTTAAATTGACAAGTTATTATTCAAGGGTGATATTAGTTGATTGTAGAGTTCTTATTCAAAGGTGATATTAATTGATTGTAAAGTTGTTATTCAAGGGAGATAAACTTGAATTGACAAGTTATTATTCAAGGGTGATATTAGTTGATTGTAGAGTTCTTATTCAAGGGGCACAAAAGATTGTAGAGTACTTATTCAAGGAAAATGAACTTAGATTGACAAGTTCTTATTCAAAGTTGATATTAGTTAATTGTAG